>JBBGZY010000044.1:2332500-2747500 GCA_037952925.1 Lithobates clamitans
AATAAAACAAACCTCCAATCAGTTCACTTGTATGTAGAATTTAGATTAAAAAAAAATATAAAAAAAAAATTATATCTTAAAAATAAATACACAAAAACAGGTAATCAAAACTTTTGGACAAAAAAAATGGGCTAACTTTACTGCTTAGTTTTGATTTTCTAGCAGAAAATACAGGATTTTTACTTGTAAGCAACAAATGTCAGAAAAGATTTAGTCTTTAAATGGTTAAACTGAGAACTTCTACACACGGCACTCAGCTCATTCAGAAGTGTAAACATTGTATCAATTCAGGTTCTTTTTATCAGATTTGGCAGGCTGCCCAGAGAGGGGAGAGAAGTGCTTCAGAGAAGAATACAGGCAACTTGTATTGACTTCAGAAGTCATTTGCAAGTCGAGCTGAGTTATATCGGCCTTTTTATCAGCACAATCGGCCGATGCCGATTAAGTAAAAAACACCAAATATCGGCCGATATATCGGTCGACCTCTAATCAGAAGTTCTTTTTCTTACCAAATAACTGATTCTTGTGTGATGCCCTTAAAATGGCTTTTATAAAAGACTCTGATTGTGATTCTCAGCTCTGATATCATCTTTATTTAATGACATAGACCCATGTCTTTCTCCCACTGCTTTTGGTGGCTAAGCACAGATTTTTTTAATGTATCCTAGCTTATTTACATTTGTAAGAATAAAAACTGTAAAGAGACAGGCTGACACCTTTTTGACTAAGCTGCCACATTGTGCCAGTGTTTTGAGAGAATGACAGAGTACACATAGAGGGCAGACTGTGCATGTGATCAGTCCTAAAAACGATCAGTCAATGACGTGAAATGTGGTCAAGGATATTGGAATTGCAAGCGTCTAATGATCTGCACTGCAGAGATGGAGGAGAGGGCATCGGATTCTTAGGATGGCTGTTCTGAGCACCACTGCTGAGCCTAGCAACCATTACCTAGGCAACGGCAACAATCAAGAAAAATGCAAAAAAGAAACAAAGAACAACGCCCACCGTGTCAATATATATCAGAGAGAAAGAACTTCTGAGTTGGCTCTGAACTTTTCAGTCTACGAACAGTTGGCGTTCTGTGTTGATAAAAGTCCTGTTGTCCCAATTTGGCTTTTATGGTGTGCACAAGTTTGTTTTATTGTCTTCAATAAGTCTTTGAGTATGCTGAGAGGCTTTAAACCCCTCTGTATGCTAAATAAGACTGCAATTGCAAGAGGTATATCTGTAAATGATTGGTAAGCTAAGGAATAATGCCAGCGGGACACAGAGTTCGCATTGTGGAAGTTGAAATTGAGACTGCTGATATGCGGAAATTGATAAAGTTAGAATTTTCTCCTGGCAGATTCAAAACCATGAAATTCACTTTCAAGGTTTACCAAGTAAGAAGTAATAAAGGAGGGTTGAATTGCTAAAATCTGTTTACATGTCAGCAGGAATAGGATATAAGGAGACCTATCATGTGCAAAATCTTATTTTTTTTTTATCTTGCATCAGCTGATGCGCTTGGGTCTTTCAGGTCTGAACTGGCAGTCTACACCTGGAAAATTGTAACTTCCATTATTTTTATATTCTAAACAGTATATGTAGGTATGTGTGAGAGAGGGTATATGTGTATGTGTATGTATATGTGTGTATATATAATATACACACACACACCCTGTTTCCCCGAAAATAAGACCTAGCGTGATTGTCAGTGATGGCTGCAATATAAGCCCTACCCCCCAAATAAGCCCTAGTTAAAGTCCCTTGTAGGGCTTATTTGGGGGGTAGGGCTTATATTGCAGCCATCACCGACAATCACGCTAGGTCTTATTTTCGGGGAAACGGGGTATATATATATATCTCTATCATAAAACGTGAGTGCACCCCAATAAAACATCCCCCACACCAGCCTGAACCATTGATACATACAAGGCAGGATGGATCCATGTTTTCATGTTTATGCCAGATTCTGACACTATCATCTGAATGTCACAGCTGAAATCGAGACTCGTCAGACCAGGCAACATTTTGCAAATCTTCTATTGTCCAATTTTGGTGAGCCTGTGCGAATTGTAGCCTCAATTTCCTGTTTTTAGCTGACCGGAGTGGCACCTGGTGTGGTCTTCTGCTGCGTTAGCCCATCTGCTTCAAGGTTCTATGTGATATACATTTAGAGGTGGTATTCTGCATACCTTGGTTGTGATGTGCATTTAGACATGGTAGTCTGCATACCTTGATTGTACCTTGATTGTAACGAGTGGTTATTTGAGTTACTGTTGCCTTTGTATTATGTTGAACCAGTCTGCCCATTCTCCTCTGACATCAACAACGCATTTTTGTCCACATAACTTCGACTCACTGGATATTTTCTCTTTTTTTGACTGTTCTCTGTAAACCCTAGAGGTGTGTGTGTGTGTGTGTGTGTGTGTGTGTGTGTGTGTGTGTGTGTGTGTGTGTGTGTGTGTGTGTGAAAATCTTAGTAGATCAGCAGTTTTGAAATACTTAGACCTGCCCATCTGGCACCTACAACCATGCCATGTTCAAAGTCACTTAAATCCCCTTACTTCCACCATTCTGATTTCAGCAAGTCATCTTCACAACATCTAGATGCCTAAATGCATTGCCATGTGATTGGCTGGCTGATTAGTAGTTTGCTACCAAGCAATTTCTTTGGTTGGTTTGGTGATGTTGGGCTTTGCGTTAAAGGAGAAGTCTAGCTTAAGCTCATTTGGCTGGGCTTCTCTTATGGGTCACAGCAGAGCAGAGAGATGCTGACTGACAGGCACCAGCTCTCTGCTCGGGGAGCTGAGAGAACCAAGCCATCGGCAATGTTCGATCGCTCTGTTCTCAGTGTGGAGGCGCCAGGGGGGACAGATCCAGCATCAGCCCAATGCTGCATCCACCTAGGTAAGTATAAATCTAGGAAAAAAACAAAAACAAAACATACTTCTCTTTTAAATCAGATGGCTTGTAGAATTTTGTATCAGCATTTTAGGATTTTTTGTTCTTTTAATGCAGTATGCTAAAAATAAGCAATCCTATATTATTTGGAGGTGTAAAGAGAAGCCAACGGGACCGGCAATGTGCTCTCTATTATTGATCTTGTCTCAGCACATGAACACTTTTAGGCCCCTTTCACACTTATACGACTTGTCCCACGATTTTGTACTGCAAAATCGTATGACAAGTCATTCTCCATGATTTTCAATGACTACCATTCATATTGGCACGACTTTAAGTTGTGCCGACTTCAAAGTAGTCCCTGCACTACTTTGGTCCAACTTCCATACATTTGTACTCCATAGACCTCAATGTTAAACCCTCAAGTTACATGCAAATTGTACCTGAATAATATAGACACGATTTCAGCACTACTTTGTAAGCACAAGCTGAGAATGGTTAATGCCAAAGTTGTGGCAAAGTCATACAAAGTAGCACTGCTCTCAAATCGCGGCAAAATCATGGTAAAATCGCGGCAAAATAGCGGCCATGAAATCGCGGTAAAATCGCGCGACTTTGAAGTCGTATAAGTGTGAAAGGGGCCTTAGGTCTAAACTGGCATTCTGCATAAGGAAAAAAGTAACCTATTGTATGTACCTTTTTGACATTACATATATACTTTAATTTCTTTTCGCTCCCCCCAAGCAACATTATTTTCACTCCTATGCTAATTGTGCATAAAAGGTAAAATGTGAGTTTTTATTTTTATTTAATTTTTTTTTTTTTTTTTTTTGCTATTGGCAGCAAAGTTTTTTTTTTTTTTTTTTTTTTTTTTCTTAATTTGACACAATGCTCTGCAGTAAGAGTTTTAGTAAATATTATTTAACACTTTAACCTGTCAGGGTAGGAAGACAAGAACTGCATGTGCTTGTTCAAGGTCTGTAACTAGCAAGGATGATAGAGATGGATTGGAATGCATCTCTAAAAAAAACTGGCAATAGCCCCAATATTTATATCACCACATGTTTTTTTTTTCTAAGAAGATTTTTCTATTCGTGAACATTACATGAATATTTTATTACCTATTATAATAAAAAAAAACTCTAACTAGATATACCTGACTTGGCTGCCACGACTATGAACCACGTTAAAGATTTTTGGATATCCAGGTAGACCAGTCTTTCATTTGTACAGATCCTAGACCTTAATAAAAGTCCATATATTCATTATTGCTCTGATAAGATGTTCACAGATGTTGGCTGTATGTGTCCATAGTCCTCTATGCTGTGGGCATGAGCAGAACCTGACAAATGCCATCAGCTGACCTATCTAGAAGGGTGCAGCGATCAGATGTATTCCACTGTTGATTGTGCACCCCCACCCCCAAAGATAAGCTGGATGTGCCTGGTTAAGCTAACCATACATGGAGTTAATTTTGGCCACCTAATCAGGAACTGGCCAAAATATGCTCAATGGATGGCCCTGTTGGTTGCCCCACCTGACATTCCTTGATTAAAAAATTGAGGAGCTGGGCAGGAAATGGTCTTCTGAACAGGGACTGCATCCAGTTGGGCAGTGTTGGGGGATTTTGACAGTAGGTGGGTCTGGCTGTTGGAATACAATGACAGGCAGAGGAGATTTATGCATCAGTGCTGTGTAGTTCGGATGGAGGAATCTATTCAGCTTACAGTGTGTTTGGTCAGCTTTATACTTCCCATCCCCTCTTATATGTATAAATATATACTCCCAGACAATCAGACAGAGCGAGTTTATAGATCTGTTTAAAGAAAAAAATAAAGTGGTTGCGTCCTGCCCTTTAAATGTTCATGACAGCCTTAAAACAGCTGTCCAATGTTTACCGAATACAGGAGCTGTCACACATCAAACCAGAATAAATTTGCTGTGAAGCCTTTGGGAAATGCTTTGCTCTTCCATTGCTACAGATATTGAGTATGTTTATGATTTTACTGCTGCAGAGTGTTGTGTGGCAAAGTCCAGAAGGATACAAGCTTATCCTTAGTATCACATTCATGCTCTTGTGTGTGGTTTTTTTTTTTTTCTTTGTTTTTTTTTTTTTATCTCTTCACATTTCATTTTTGTGAGCTCCACACAGAAGAAAGCTAAATCTGATCAGTTCTCTCCCATCCTGTTATTTGAACCACTGGCGCTTCTTACAGAGCAGGCAGCTTATCTCTTTAGACAAGTGACTTTGCATAGTTCAGCCAGCACAAAGCCTGGATCTCTGAAAAACAAGCACAGCTCTTCCTGAGGTCAAAGGGGAAAAGGAAAAGAGAAAATACATGTTCGTATTCCATACGCTATCTACAGACATTGCTTTTGAATATTTATACTAGGAACAAAGTGTAGCAAAGAATCTACAAGACCCCATTAGGCCTCATGCACACTGAACATTTTTACAGCTGCTGTTTTTGGCTTCAGGCGTTTTTGTTCTGCAGTCAGTAAACGCCCCAGCATGTTATCCTATGTGTCCTGCAACACATAGGCTATTATCAGCGTTTTTTGGCTGGGAAAAAAAAAATGAACTAGTGGGTTTGCAGAGGAGTTTTTCAGCTGCAAAAACTCCAACTCTGAAAAATGCTGGAAAACGCAGCTATTCAGCGTTTTTGAGCTATAAGCTTTTGTGGGAGTATAGTTTGTTTAAAAAAAAAAAAGCTAATGCAAAACCACTGCAAAATGCGTCAAAACTCTAGTTTTTAACGCAGCATTCTACAGCTAACACTACGGCCATTTTTATAACATCCAGTGTGAACGAGACCTTATTATTCACCCATTTTTTCATATTGTATGGCCTGCCTTAGTGTGTCAGAAATCTAGTGCGCTAAGGGGGATCAGATGAGAAATCTTAAATATTAACTGGGCCTGTTTGAGGTTGGTATTCTGAACAAAACTGAGAAATCATTTTGAGAGTGCTGCTTTAAAAATATTACAAAACATACACCGGTAAAAATAGGTTGTTTGTACGCAAAAGACCTCATTTTACATTAGTCATTTGATACGGAAGTGTATTACCATAGAATCGAGAGCAATACTATTTTATTTCCTTGCTTCTGTTTTCCTATGTTTATTTGAGTTTGAGGATAAAGCGAGTTCCTCATACTTTTTATGCATATCTCCTCCAATACCTACACCTGCACCTCTAGGTGCCTACATATATCTGAAGCAGCATTTAATATCTTTGCTTGCAAGTATTGGTATTCCTGCCTTTACACGCACATGAACATGACATCCCAGTCCGAATCCATAGGGTTCAATATTGAGTTGGCCCACCCTTTGCTGCTGTAACAGCTTCAACTCTTCTAGGAAGGCTGTCCACAAGGTTTAGGAGTGTGTCTATGGGAATGTTTGACCATTCTTCCAGAAGTGCATTTGTAAGGTCAGGCACTGATGTGAACGAGAAGGCCTGGCCCGCAGTCTGTGCTCTAATTCATCCCAAAGAGGTCAGGACTCTGTTCAGGCCAGCCAAGCTCCTCCACCACAAACTTGCTCATCCATGTCTTTATGGACTTTGCTTTGTGAAGAGTTGAAGCTGTTTTATAGCTGCAAAGTGTGGACCAACTCAATAGTGAACTCTACGGACTAAGACTGAGATGCCATTAAAGTGGTTGTAAACCATTTACAACCATTTTTGACTACAGGTAAGCCTATAATAAGGCTTACCTGTAGCTACCCCGGATATCTCCTAAACCTGCATGGTTTAGGAGATATCCCCTGTATCAGCATGTGCCAATGTCATCGGCACATGCGCACTGAAGCAATGGCACGTACGTACCCTTGCTACAGTAAGTGTGCCATTACCAGTGGCTCGCACGGCAGTGACGTCATTGCGGCTCCAGCCAATCACAGCGCTGGAGCCCGCGATACCCGGAAGTAACTCTGGGAGCGATGTCGCTGGAGCGGTGTACGAGGACCTCTGCAGCGGCATCTGAACTAGTATGCTATGCATACTAACTCATTATGCCTTTGTCTTGCAAGTTTGTTTGTTTTTTTGTTAGTGAGTTTACAACCACTTTAACATTTTATGTGCGTGTAAAGGTAGGCATCCATATACTTTTGGTAATCTACTATATATGTTTGTGTGTGTGTGTGTTTTTTTTTATTTTTATTTTTTTCCCTCTGACATAATGTAGTAACTCATTGACATTATTCAGGGTCCAACTTATCCACTTCAGCAAAACTTTCACATTAAAATGGCTACAAATCTTTCAAGCCATTGTGCCACAGCAAACAAGTTATTTTGTGTTTTTAATGCCAAGAGCTACAGCAGAATTATTGCTTATGGATAATTTCTCTTCCACTGGCAATCCTTGGCAGTTCTTGTATTAATATCAAACTTATTGCCGGCATCTGCGATAATTCTCTTTTTACGTTAACAAAAATCTGGAGGGCAAGTTCTGAAAAGAAATTGGTTATGTGGTTAAGTTGCAATTGTGGTTAGCAAATGTCTTTCTCTTATATATTTATATTAAATGGCAGTGCTGAAATGTGAACCGGGCCTGAGGGGAGACAGCATATGGTGTGCACTATAAATTATGCAGAGTCAACATACGGAGAGTTGTGCTTGTCTCAGGAAATGCTTAGACCTGTGCTGAGAACAAGTGGGATGCAAATTGCTCATTATGTTTGCCTCGTGATAAAACATTTTCCTGTCTAAGATGTTGTCAGTTTGCTCCTATGACCAGTTAACTTGCATTATATTCCAAATAGTATTTAATGAGGTGTTTGTTTTAGGAAATTGTGAAACCATTCCCTCTGGTTCATATATTCTACAGAATTGAAAGTGCTTTGCTTGAAGAGCAGGAGGGGTCAAATGGACTCTTGTGGGTTAACATGGGGGCATAATGCTTGGCAGACATGGCTTTAAGCATCATGTTTACCCTAAAACATACTGCATATGTGTTTTTTTTTTTTTTTTTATTTTTTTTTTTTAGGGTTAGCAGTTGCTACATACAATACATGCCACCATAGTTGGTACCATATTGCTTAAGAATAATTGACTGCTGCCACCACAGAGCTTAAACTATAGCTCAACACAGAACGAAAATGTCTAGGCATTAATGCAATCTTCTTGCCTCCCTTCAGAAACACCCACTCACTGCCAGAGGAGCAAATAATCACCATCTTCATCCCCTCTGTTACCAATGTAAGACAACCACAACCCCCTGCAAGGATGGGAAATGTGGTCATCCTTGGCCAGCCTCTTTCCTCTTCAAAGGATATCTGTATGAATAAAGGCCGTGTACACGGGGCTCTCTCTGCTTCATATGCCAGTCTTTTAGCATGTTGTGACCTCCCTACAAATATGGGAAAGTCTTTAATACCTAATTTTCTCAAATCCTTCTGCATCTGAGGGCATTTGCTATATTTGGGACTATGTAGGGAGAGGGGTCCCCTGGGGAAGAGTTGATTTGAAATTTCAGTACTGTTACTTTTTTGGGTTTATATACGTAGGAAAAGTATAGTTAGGGTCGGTTCACACATGGGCAACACGACTTTAGCGCGACTTTGTACCGCGGCTTCAGCGCGGCTTCAGCGCGGCTTTAGCGCGACTTTAGCGCGACTTCGGCAAATTACGAGGCGACTTGAAGTCGCCTCCATGACAGGCGACTTCGCCTGTGGCCAATCACCTCTCTGGGAGGGAGGGGGGAGGGAGGGGTTTTCTCTGCAAAGTCGCTTGAGAGATCCGACTTGCAGGCGACTTACATTGAGTTGAATGGGTACAAGTCGCCTACAAGTCGGATAGAAGTAGTACAGGAACCTTTTTTGAAGTCGGAGCGACTTCAGTAGTGTCAGTTAAGACGGTTCAATTCACTACAATTGTAATCTAAATGCAAAGCGACTTGGGGCGACTTGGGGCGACTTGAGGGCGTACAAGTCGGATCCCAAGTCGCCCCAGTGTGAACCGAGCCTTACAAGGAAAATGCAGAAATTATATGTAAGCAGATTGTGTTGCTTCCCATGCCAACCAAAGTTGAAAACTAAAAAAAAAAAATCTGCTTTGCAGTGGCCAACAAGAAAACCTCTTCCTTGCACACTTTTTATACATCAGCCCCTTTTTGTTTTTGCTAATTAAGCTATAGTCAACTGTGTGATTCTAGCTAATTGGCAGAAGTCATGTGTGATCCTCACATTCATATCTTGGTGCCATGTACTTTTTCTCCAAATCCGGATTTATGGAGAAGTGTAAATGTGGATTTTGTCTTCTACTTTTTTGCAATATTCCCCTCTTGTTGTATACTGTGTTGCATCTCACTTTCCACTGTTTTTCGATGTAATAGCCCTGGTAGCCTCACTGCTGCTATAATGAGATTTTCAGTGGCTTGTCAGCCCCGCGGCAGTTAGATTGAAGGATGAACTTTATATGTAGACAGGAAATTGTCTCCAGTCCAGACTCCGATGTTCAGTCTGGTGATGTGAATATAACTTGCACAGTGCGCCGAGACAAACCGCTTCCAAGCAATTGAACGGACAAGCACAAATTCTCCTTATCTTCAAGTGATAAACATGTAAACACAGGCATGTTCTGAAGATATAAGAATCCAGCCTCTTTAATTTATTTTGGATTATGTCTAGAATGTAATGTATAGCTCTTTGCCTTTTGAGTAGGGTATACACGGACTGAAAATCAGGCTGTTCAACAGGAACTGGCCAACTGTTGGTCCACGTGTACTGCTTTCTCCAACAATAGCTGGCTGAGTGTTGAATGTTCATGCTGGAAAACCATCATTCAATCAGCGCTTGCAGCTATTGGCCAGAATACGCTGGTCTGTGTTTTCTAGCGGGGAGTGGGAGGTATCAGAATACAATAGTATGGCAGGGGAGATCCCTGCATGACAGTCTGTGTTGAGGTTTACCCATGTTGGAATCACGTGGGTAAACTGCATGTGTATACCCAGCTTTATTTTGTAAATGGTTAAAGGATACATTCCTCTTTCTGAACATGTTACCCCCTGTGACAACAGTGGGCCGGGGATCTTCTCCATGCACCCGCTGTCACTATTCAAAACAAGTGTGGCCGCGCGGGGGTCCACCCACCAGGCCGTGGCATTAATTCAGAGTTCTGTGAATGAATACACTACAAGTACCGACAGTGTTTTCTCAATGAACTGGCAGGGCGCTGATGAGCGCTCTATAGGCAGTATAATGATCTTCCTGTCACTCAGTAACTGCCCTTATCGAAGGTACCGGCAGACATCTATGCAGACACTCTGCAGGATCCTGCTGATCACGGGTGCAATGCTTTAAAGGCTCCAAAAAAAAAAAATGCACTTTTTTTTTTTTAAAGTTAACTTTACTTTAAAGGCTACATCAGGGCAAAAAAAAAAAAATAGTATGTTCAGTACATCTCTCCAATACTTGCACATTTCTTGATGTTTCATCCTTTTAAAAATGCTGCAATTAAAGAAAATAAAGAAAGAATACCTGATGACCTGACAGAATCATGTTCTGCTTCTAACATTTCTGTTTGGGTTGACAACACTGTGCCTCCTTTGCACTGTAATTCTAACCATCGTTCTCAGACCTGCCTGCTGGACTACAGGACTTCACCTATTCTCCACCTCTTAATGCGTAATTAGATTTTTTTCCTCCCAGCATTGCCACTGCCTTCAATCCCAAAAGGCTGCCCACACACTGTACAAAAATGCTCTTGGGAGATGTAGTCCTGGGGCCATACTTGTGTCAGTAGGAACTGAGCTATACTTACCTAGGTGGATGCAGCATAGGTCCGAGAACAGAGCCACCGAACATCGCTGATTGCTCGGCTCCCCGAGCAGAGAGCTGCTGACTGTCAATTAGCAGCTTTCCTGCTCTGCTCGTCCACACTCACTGGAGCACTGAGCTGTGGAGGGGCGAGGAGCGGCCGTCTCAGCGGCTTGCTGAGAGAGCCATCAGTCCAGGTACCTGATGGATTGGGATGATACGGTGCCTGGACTGATCTGTGTAACATCAGCAGAGAGCGGACTTCAGGGTCACAGGAGTGCAAAACGAATCGCACTCCTGTGACCTGTAGGAGAAGCCCAGCCAAACTAGCTCAGGCTGGACTTCTCCTTTTTTAAGGCTCTGTTTCCACTACCTCAAATTGTTGTGTGACTTGACACATGTGAAGTCGCATGACAAGTCAAAACCCATGTATTACAATGGTCCCTGTTGTAACTGGTGCAACTCCAAAAAAGGTCTTTGCGCTGATTTTTTTACGACTTCAGTGCGACTTGTTCTCACGCGGTTTTCACCAGTCGCATGACATCACATCAAAAATTGCATAGCAAAGTCGCAGTGTAAATCGCGCGACTTTGGGAACGCAATAGTGTAAACATAGCCTTAAATTAAGCACAAGCTGTTAGAAACTAGATTCATTGATCTTTGCTGTTATCAACCTAGCTACAAATATGGCAGCGTGACTATGGAACTTAGCAGTTCAGCAGCCGAGCAGTTCAATTTTACATCTCAGATTAAAGTTGTTGTAAACCCTTACATATACCCAGTGAAGTGACTATCCTCAGGTGATACAGAGATTAAACAAATTCTCCTACATAAGTTGTACCCGTTTGAACAGCTGTAGAGAAGAGAAGACTACAGATAATGTGCAGAATTTATAAATCTTGTCTGAGCTGTCAGAAAAATGGGGGCGGGGAGCTGATGTTACATTCTGCAGAGTTCAGTGATGAGAGCACTGAGCTGATTGGAGGGAAGGGACACACCCCCTTCACACAGGAACAAAGCTGAGGCTATCGATCACAGGATTTTGCTTTCTGGTGTCAGAAAAGTTTGTCAGAAGGGACTTGTGCAGCTAGCAGAGAAACAGGGCAGCAGACTGAAATAACACTTGGTGCTCTGGATAGAGACTTGTACACACTATAGGGTGATAAGCTTTGTTCATATTTCATGTTGTGAGGTTCACAACCACTTGAAGTTATTCTTGTGCCTTTTTATTTGTCCACATTGGATAGAGATGTAAACCTTCTGTCTTCCTATATCCATACCGGTCCCATGCTACTTAACAATGTGATTAGAATATAAAGGGCTCTTGCATAGTGCATTTCTTCAGGCTGAGCCAGCTGCCATCCAAGAATCCTATTCCAAAGAATCCTTTGCATTCCAAAGTAGGTGGCAGTTGTCTAGAATATGATGCATCCATAAATGTGCTTCGCTGTTCTTCTGACTGCGACTATTAAAAAGTCAAGGTCAGCCTTTCCTAAACATTTTAACACGGAAAATCCCTTAAAAATTAACTTTCTGATCTCTGGGACCCCCTGCCAAATATATTATTTAGCATAGGGGGAAACTATTCAGTCTTGCATTGCTTAGGAAGACACATGGCCACTCAATGAAGTAGGATGAGAAGCGGTTCAACCTTTCAGGAGAAGTACAGCCAAAGTTCACTCTGCACTCCTGTGACCCGTTTTCAGCCGACAGTGGGCTGAAGCCCGCTGTTGGCCAACATCACAGAGCTTGTCCGAGCACAAGAAAGATTGCGACCATATGGCCAGGATCCGCTCACATGCATGGTCCAGCCGCTAAGAGCCTGAGCTGTCTGCTTCCACCCCTCCACAGCCCAGCATGCCTGTGTGTGTGGGGGGGGCAGGGCAGACAGCGATCACTGTCAGTCACCAGCTTTCTGCTCAGGGAGCTTTGAGAACCGAGCGATCAGCAGGGTTTGATTGCTCGGCTCTCAACCTTAGAGCCAGCGGCAGACAGGTGCAGCATCAGACTGATGCTGCATTCACCTAGGCAGCAGGTATAAGTCTAAAAACAAAAAAAAAATCCCACTTCTCTTTTAAAACTGCATAAGAGGTTTTTTAATAAGAGCGGTAAGAATGTGGAACTCCCTCCCACAATTGGTTTCAGCAGGTATTGTTGCTAATATAAAAAACTGAACACAATATACAGGGATATGGGAAGTTGTAGACATAATACACACTCACACAAGTTGAACTGGATGGACTGGTCTCTTTATTCAACTTACTATCTCACTACAGCTCAAAGTACAATAGTGTGGTCAGTGGGAAGAATGTGCCTTACATTTGTGGTCAATAGGATGAATACCCCTCTAGCTAAGAATTGTTGGTGTCACTGGTTACTTATCTGAGAAGCAGAATTTGCTTCTAGTTCAAGAAACCCCTAGCAACCTCTGGAGGAACCCTGGTTAAAGGCTGGTGTAAATTATGCCTGTATCTGTCCAGTTTTATCCAAAACCTCAGATTTCTTTTTTTTGGACGAAGATCCTTTACATGACTGTATATCACTGCATTGATCTTCCGTCATGTTTATCTGTTGCTTGGCTTGCTAAGGATTTTAGGGTGTAATAACGTAATGATATTCGCTTACTACTAGCAGATAAATGTGTGACAGCTCTGAGACACTTCAGTCTTGGATCCTTTGAGGCGACAGTCTCTAAAATGTAGATAATGTGGGTGTTGTGTCTGATAAGGATGTCTGAGACAAGGCAACAGCTGTTCTCAAAGAATCTGTTTTCTATTCAGTCTCTTGGTCATATTTGCCGATTTTGGCCTTTTTGCCACATCGTGTCCTGACTGAATTAGACACAGGCTGTAATAGGCTTGATGACTTCAAGTCTTTTTTACAGTATTTAAAAGTTCTTGCTTGTAGGATAGGATCCATTCCTTGCTGCTGTGTAATCCAGCAATTAGGTTATCTGATAGGAAATGAAGCTTATAATATTGGAGGCATTTAGCGTTTTCTTATCAAGGGATTAGAGCTGGTAGTGGCACATAAAACTGTTCATAATGTCGCTGTCAGAGTTCATCACATCATGTTTCAGATGAATTACTCTTTAGTCATGGTGGGTGAAGATGAAGTCTTCTTTTTTTTTGTTCATGGCTTCCTTATAAGAGGAAGGCCTTTTATGTAAATGAAATCGCTAACCGTTCAGAAGGAGAAGGCACGCCTGCACTCCAGGAACAGGAAAATCCGCTACCCAGAGTATTACATTTTCCAATCTCTGGATTTGCTCCCATATCTATATAATATAATATAATATATAATATAATATATATATATATATTTTGTCTTCTTGCACATAATACATTGTAAGAAGTGTCCCTGCCATTTTCGATATTGGTCATTTACACATGTTATGCAACCCACAATAGCAATTCCACAGCAGTAAATTTTTATATAGGTAGCTGTTTTGGCTATACAGTGAACGCAATGTGTCACCTCTACTGGGTTGTGCTGATTTCTTTTTTGGGAATATAGAGTGAGAGAAGTATATTGTCGTATGGCAAGTATGTCATTGAGGCCTTATCCTACTGAATGTACATACGTATGGTATGATATTGTGAAGGCTCTGGAATGTGACCTGCTATGGGATTCAGTTACAATGACTGCCATTGTGACTAGTTACCACATGGTAATGCATTTCCTAAACAAAGCTAAAGTACGTCTTGGTGTTCTTTTGAAGTGTCATCTGTGAATAATGATATAGTGGAAGAGGTAAATGTGATAGTTTTTGAACGCCTGGATCATTTCACATCTGGCAGATTTGTACCAGGCACTTATTATACTTAGCTGGTCGGCACTTTTCACTAAACAGGTGTTATAAACTGCTGGTATGGAAAAATGTGCACTGACTGTGCTTTAAAATGAAAAGTATGGTTTAGAAGAGTAGTAAAGTTTAAGTCCTCTTTTAATCTTGCAGCCATGTCTGTTTGAAGTCTAGGTTTTAGTGAAACAGTTGATTAAGCATACGCTATAATTGGTATTGGATAGGAAAAAGAACAGTCATGATGTATAATTTGCACATATACTGAAACAATCTTTCACACACCTTAGTTTTATGGGTTATTACACTTTGCACATCAAGATTTTAGCAGACTTTATTGCCTTTTTCCATTCTGATTAAATTGATGTTACTATGCCCTTTCCCACACTGACTGCTTAGGCTGGCCATATATTACACTGTTTTCCATTTAGATTTACCTAAACCATATAATATGAGGTCAAACATAAACACTTTTAGTTTATATGCAATCAGGCAGGCCCTTGCACTACATAGTTGAAGGTAAATGTAAAGGAAATTGCACAAGAACATTGTATAATGTATGGCCATCTTGATGCAGAACTGTACTCCCCTCGGCTCCCCGCCAGGCCGCTGACATCTTTGGATGACCACCTTCTGGGTCCAGATCACCAGCTGCTTTCATTGGCCGGGCAGGGGGTGACATCACTCCCGCGCATGCACAGAGAGGTTTAGTCCAGTTCGGCAGCGTTGAATTTGTTGATTGAACTGCGAGTGCAGAAGAAAGTTTCACGCTGCTAAACGTGCATTAATGCTAGGTGTGTTTAGCGCTTGAGCGTTAATTTAAATGGTCAGAATAAATTATTCTGGCCAATATAATGAATTAACACCCAAGCTTTTGATGCCTGTAAACGGGCCTAAAAGCTTGTAAAAGCTTTAGACACTTTTACAAACGTCAGGCTTTTTTTTTTTTTCTGCTAAAACACTGCTGCCAGGAGGAAAGGCTTCTAGGAGAGTTTGCAAAACGTCCTGTGTGCATGAGAACTTAGTGACGGGATCTAACTGCATTATCTCTACTTGAGCAGTGCTGTAATAAAAGAAAAAATTTTAGCACGCAAAACAACAAAGTGGCCGGAACCACAGTATGAGTGGAGCTGCTCGCCACCAGCCATGCTGCCTTACTCCTTAGCAGGAGGCACCAGCTCTTCTTATATAGGCCCTTAATTATAGTCAGGGCTAAAAAATGACATGGATGTTGCTCTTTATTGATTATTAAACCATTTGCTCTGTTGTCCTTTGTACCATGCTATGGCAGAAGTTTACATTTACTTTTATACACTTTGACCCAGGTCATTTGATTTCTACGAGCAGCTGATTAGACCGCTCATTTGCGGACTGGTGTTTGGTTTCTAATATGGGGTTCTGGTTAAATGTTTTTATTTATATGGGATATGTGTTCCTTAAGGATGCATCTTTTGTTATCCTTAATAAATAAAGGACGTGTATTACTATTAACTTAGTGGTGCAGAATGCTGCCTTTTGGAAAAAACGTTTTGTGTTTTAGTTGCTGTTTCCTTTTTCTTGCCCGTTCAATGGTGCTGGTTATCTTTGAAAGAAATCCTCTAAGTTTGTAAGAGTTATAGCAGAGTTCCAGTCCCCAAACAAAAAAAAAAAAAAAAAAAAAAGACTGCTCTGTATTTCTCCAAACATGTACATGTACATTTACAACATGTCACACGTGTTGCACTTTTACTTTCTTTTAAAATAGTTTGTTGCTTGCATATCTCGGAAGCAGGCAGGTTCCTTTTTGGCTGTGGGCATCTGAAGCCCTCCTGTCTTCATTTCTGGGTTTTCCGTACGCAGTAATGCCTCTGCTTGGCAGTCCTTGTTCCTGACAGGTTGCCATAGCAATGTTGGCGGAAGTTCCAGCCCCATTGCTGTAGCAACCTGTCAAAGGAGAGGAAGATAATAGAAGTCGGGTCTCATGTTTGCGTCATTTTCTCTCTGCAAATAATGCAAGATTTCAGCAGTAGGCGATTTCGCAAGGACTCCTGGGATACATGACGCAGCTATCCCAGGAACAATTACGAGTAGCCTAATGGGGACGGCGGAAGTCAAAGAGAAATGCCACTGAAAAAGGTACTTTTAAGTAGAATTTGAAAAAAAATTGCTTATGGAACAGTATGAGCTAAGGGGCTACAATTGGAAGAAATTCCATAAAATGGGTGGAACACCGCTTTAAGCCTAGTACACATGGGCTGAATGTTGGACAACATCGGCTAGTTCAATAGAAACTGGCTCACTCTCAGCCCATGTGTATGGCAGCTGGTCCGACAGAAGCTGTCCTTTCGGTCATGAATGAAAACACTCTGCCGATCGATCAGCGCTCTCAGCCAATGACTGAGAGCGCTGACCGAAGTGTTCTAGTGGGGGAGGGCTCCCCCTGTCAGAATACAATAGCACAGCAGGGGAGATTGCTGCACTAACATCAGATTGTTAGTACAGCAGCTCCAACCTGAGCTGTACGTTTTCGTTAAAAAAAAAAAAAACCTAGATGTAGCATTTTTTTTTTCTTTCCTACAAAAACAGTCAGTGGTGTTGCAGGAATCCCTCCCGCAGAGCCATTATGTTCTCTTGGCCGCCCAAGAGCCGTCCCCACCAGGAAAACGCATGGATTACTGCTAGTGGCTAATATCCACTAGCAATAATCGCATGTTAACTCCCACAGGCTGTACCCAAGTTGATTGATCTACTTGTGTACATACAGCCTGCCCATACATGCTTTGAATCTTGGCCGGTGCAGCGGGGACCATCTATCGCAAACTTTAGAAAGCATTCTCCTAAAAATGTAAAATCCTAATGAAAAGGATCCCTGTAATTTTACTGTGAAGTGTATGTACACCCAAACTAGAAACTTGATTTTATTTACAGTACTTTTGTACTGTTAAATATAAATGTAATTTATTTGCAGTTTAGCAGTCATTCGATGTGGTGGCTGCATCATTTTCTGCAATTACTGAAAAAAATACTAGTTGATCTTGTACTGACTTGGTTTCTCAACATCTCTCCCAAATAAAAAATACAAGCAGAGCAGATCTAGGAGCATACAGTTGTTTTAGTCTGTTTGTTCTACTTTAGGAATTTATAGTACTACAGTGCTTGCCACGTGTCCTTCCAGCCATAAAACCACCAGATGTAGACACAATATGCCATACACTAACCTACTGCATGTGAGCTTCTTGCAGTATGCATACCATGATGATAATCTTCAGATTTTACGAGTGGATAGAAGTTCCTTTTGAGCTTTTTTTCATGCTGTTTTAACTGGAAACTACTTTTAGTTAATGCAAACAACACATAGATCACAAACATTTGTCTGTTTGCTAATGTAAAAATGATGTAAGTGTAGTGTTTGCCTTGTAGCCTTGTTGCAAAGCTGTCAAACAGATTTCCTCTAGAGCCATGGGAAGTTTGATTTTTGCCTATGCTTGTTCAGATCACTTCAGCTTTGGTACCTGAAGCAACATCATTTTTTCTCTGATATTACACAGTGCTTCTGTGTAGCATGATTTGACCATGCTTTGGTACCTTGTTCAACTATTCTCCTCCTCCATGTGTACCTTTTTTACATTGGATTTACTTGCTCCTGAATGACTCATGAATTTGTCTACCACTAAAGAAGTCTTCCCTAATTTAAAGTATATATTTTTGTTTTAGTGCCACCTGCCGAAGTAGAAGAATAGATGCAAACAAAAAGAGCCTCGGGAAGCCCCTGCTGGTGGCCAAAATCCCTGTCTGCAATGATCGGCTCAGGTTGCCCTTTATCCTTGGCTGTCCATCTTGCTGAAGGTGGCGTCATCCTTTCACTTATGAGAACCTTGTGCTACCATCTCTTTGTCCCAGTCCTTCTCATTCTAAAGAAGTAGCCTTTGGTAATCTGAATGTAGCCAGGGCTATTGTGGTCTATCTGAATGCTACTACTTTATCCAGAAGACTTGACTCCCTTTTTTGTGGTTATGAAGGACACCAGAAAGGGGCAGACTGCTTTGTGCCCTATCATATTCAGGTGGTTTTGTCAGAAAGTGGTTCAGGCTAATGCTGGTAAGGCTTGAAAACCTCTTTTTTTCTTGTCATTGCTCACTCTACCAGAGTATTGAGTATGTCCTGAGCCTTGTATTATAAATGCCTCTGTTTCTCAAATGTGTAATGCAGGCTGCTTTGTCATCAGCTCATGCTTTCACCAAGTGGTACAAAGTTGATGATAATGCATCTGTTGATGCTAGCTTTGGCTGCAAGGTTTTGAAGATGGCAGCGTGATCCTCTTTGCCTGGGTTGTGACTTTTCTTTCCGCCGTTTTACTTTGATTGGGTCCACCCTGCTTTGAGATGTCCCATTGGTCAAGATCTTTTTTTTTTTTTTTTTTAATTTTTTATTTATAACAGAAAAGGAGGCCCACATGGACCGATACAGTACAATGTACATAGAATTGACAGCGAACATAACAATTGTATAACACATTAATATGCATTAGTCACTAAAAATAGGTGTAGGCTTCTCTCCACCCTGGAAAGGAACCTATATGCGTCTTACTATGTGTCATGTTAGGTTAGTACAGTCCCATGAGCTCCTTCCCTTCTATTTTTTTTTTTTTACCCACAATTTAATTGTAGGAGTATCCTACTAAGAGAAGGAAAGAAAAGGATAAGGAAGGGGGGGGTGGTTGAGGGGCTAGGGGATAGGGTAGGGAAAAGGGAGAGAAAGGGGTAAAGGGAAGCATTCGCAGCGATCATGGAGTGTGTTAATAAGGTGTAACAAAAATGTAACTGTAGCGTCATTATCTGTTCTCTATGCAAAAGTTTAGAAGTTAAGATAAAATTGCCTAGTAAGAGGTCAATTAGTCTGTGAGGTTTCTCTCATAGCTTGGCCTTCACTGGAGTATATAAACATGTTCCACAGCTGCCACCCATTGGTCAAGATCTTAATGATCCAGCCCAGTCCTTTAATAAGTGTAAAAGAATTAATGTACTTTTTTTGTATCCCTTCATTTTCTGCCACACTCCAGGAGAGTGTGGGTTACTTTCAGACGAGCGTCATCAATTCCACCACGAAAATTTTAAACTGTTTCCCAAAACCATTATATTCAAGGCATTCTGTAATTAACTCCTTGCTGCTTCTAAAGAATAAAATATGCAAACAATGGTGCGCTTATTCAGCAGTTATATAAATATTCTGTCTAAACGGCTAAAGAAAAAAAATATAACACAAAAGTAAATATCATCAAAAAGTCTAAACAACAAAAAAATAGTGCATAAGAGTCCAATACTTATGGTGATTCAAAGATGAGTGAATGTCCCTCACTCTTGCAAGTATGTAATACAATCTGTGCCACGAATCAATGGATGTGCAAAACAACCTCCACCATCCACCTCTGAGTGAATTGGCCGCTCACCTCAAAAGAAGACCCATATGGGTCTATTCAAGCCTTGTGTGTAAATAAAGGGTATCTTCAATCATCAGGAACACCAGCTCCGGTTAATAAAGGCACACACTTTCTTTGGAAAACAATTTTTCAGATGTTGCTCATAATATATAAAAAAAGAGTTAATTGCGCAATACCATTTAAGGCTTGGTTCACACCTTTGACGGATGCGGCTCGCAGCATGGGTCCGGTGCAGCCCTGTTCTCCATTTCAGGGACAACTCTGGGCCAAATTTTTGCCTAAATTCGGCCCTGAAACAGAGCCAAAGATGCACAGCGTTCCTGTGCAAGCCGCTCCGCAGCCGCAACGGAGATATGTGAGCCAGCTCCATAGAGAGCTGGTCCTGTCATGCGAATTGGATGTGGGGAAAAACACTCATCCAATTCACATAGGTGTGAACCCAGCCTAAAAGAAGATTTATTATCCTTGCTGCTTCTGCTCTCAACCAAACTGTCAAGCCATCAAATAGCTGGTGTCTTAAAGCAGCACTTCACTATATCAACTTAGACTATTTTTAGCCCTTATGCATCTAGCATTAGTAAATAGCAAACTATATCATGTTCCAGAAATGTTATGGGGTGTTTTTCAATATGATCTCTCAGCAAAATAAAGCATAATCGAGACATGGATGGATGGAGTTTGCTTTGAATATTAAAAATTAATTTTATAGCATTTTTGGTTTGTGGTGCTCAGATGCAATGCAGTTCCTCTTTAACTAATCATGTGTGCAGCACCATGGCAGCTGCAGATCAGAGGCTAGGATAGTAGCTTCCTTGGCTGTAAAAGATAGGAGGGTTTAACTCCGCTTAACAACTTAACAACCATGCTGTAGCCAAATGATGGCTACAGAGCGGCTCGATGACTCTGGTAGGGCGAGTGTTCTGTGACGTCCTCCCAGAATCGCGCTCCCATGCACCCCCTGGGGAGCACACATGGGAGTATCCGTGACCACGGATCATGGTAAATGGCCAGTGACGGCAACCGTTTACCACGTGATCGCTCCATCAAATGACGGAGCGATCACTTGTAAACAAACCAGCATCATGTCTGGCCCCTCTCTGTACCGATCGGTACAGTGTGAGGGGAGAGATCAGGTGCAGCAGCACTGTGGGCTGGATCTGTAGTGCCCACAGCGCTGCTCTGTGCCCATTGCAGCCTCATCCATCCATGCTCAGCCATCTCAGCAATACCCCCCCCCCCCATCCATCCATCCATGCTGAGCCATTCATACTCGGCAATGCTCATCCATCCATCCTCAGCCATTCATACTCGGCAATGCTCATCCATCCATCCATGCTCAACCATTCATACTCGGCAATGCTCATCCATCCATCCATGCTCAGCCATTCATACTCGGCAATACTCATCCATCCATCCTCAGCCATTCATACTCGGCAATGCTCATCCATCCTCAACCATTCATACTCTGCAATACTCATCCATCCATCCATCCTCAACCATTCATACTCGGCAATGCTCATCCATCCTCAACCATTCATACTCTGCAATGCTCATCCATCCATCCATCCATCCATGCTCATCCATCCATGCTCGGCAATACGCATCCATCCATCCATGCTCGGCAATACGCATCCATCCATCCATGCTCAGCAATACTCATCCATCTATCCATGCTCAGCAATACTCATCCTTTCATCCTTGCTCAGACATCCATGCTCAGCCATTCATACTCGGCAAAACTCGTCCATCCATCCATGCTCATCCATCCCCATCAATGCTTAGCCATACCCAGCGGTACTCGGCCATCCACATTCATGGCTCAACCATGCTCAGCCATCCCCATTCATGCTCATCCATGCCTCATCAATTCTCATCCATGCCAGTACAGTGCCTCACAAAAGTATAATAGGTAGGCAAATTAGATATGAAATTTATGTCTCTAGAACACCAGATGGTGCTCCCTGCATGTTGGGCCTCTGTATGTAGCCAGGCTGTAGAAAAGTCTCCCACATGTGATATCGCTGTAGTCAGGAGGACTAGTAGAATATATTTTGGGGTGTAATTTTTGCTATGTACATGCTATGTGTAAGATCTTGTATAAATGGACAACTTTGTGTAAAAAATGTGTTCATTTTCTTTCCACATTTTCCAAAAACTTGTAGAAAAAAATGACATGTTCAAAAGACTCCTCATTATGCCTCATAGATTATAGGTTGGGGTGTTTTCTTTCCAAAATGGGGTAATATTTGGGGTGTTTCCATTGTCCTGGTGCTCCAGGACCTTCAAAAGTGCAAGAGGTAGTCAAGAAATGATATGTGTAATTTATGCTCCAAGAACGCCTGATGGTGCTCCCTGCATGTTGGGCCTCTCTATGTGGCCAGGCTGTGTAAAAGTCTCACATGTGGTATTGCCACACTCAGGAGGAGTCGTAAAATGTGTTTTGGGGGTGTAATTTGTGGTATGCATATGCTGTGTGTGAGAAATAACCTGCTAATTTGAAAATTTTGTGAAAAAGAGAGAAAAACTTGATTTTTGCAAAGAATTGTGAGAAAATACAACTTCAAAAAAACTCAACATGCCTCTTACTAAATACCTTGGAATGCCTACTTTCCAAAAAGGGGTCATTTGGGGGTATTTGTACTTTCCTGGCATGTTAGAGCCGGTTCAAACTAGGACGACTTGTCAGGCGACTTAGCCGCCTGACGAATAGCGTCCCGTTCTGTACAATGGAACTGTTCTAATCAGAGCGACGCTCCGACTTAGAAAAAGGTTCCTGTACTACTTTGGGGGCGACTTGAGGCGACTTGCTTTGACTTCTATATAGAAGTCGTTTTGCAAGTCGCCCGGGCAGTCGTGTGCAGGCCGCCTCTGGTGTGAACCGAGGCTTAGGGTCTCAAGAAATTAGATAGGCCATCAGTACTTCAGGTGTGATCAATTTTCAAAGATTGGAATCATAGCTTGTGGACTCTATAACTTTCACACAGACCAAATAACATACCCCGATTTGGATTATTTTTACCAAAGATATGGAACAGTATACATTTTGGCCAAAAATGTACTAATTAGCAAAATGTTTATAACAATAACTAAGAAAAATGCATTTTTTTTCTGTTTTTTTTTTCTTTTCTTTTATAGCCCAAAAAATAAACACAGTGGTGGTTAAATACCACCAAAAGAAAGCTCTATTTGTGTGGAAAAAAAAAAGGACAACATTTCATTTGGGTACAGTGTTGCATGACTGAGTAACTGTCATTCAAAATATGAGAGCACTAAAAGCTGAAAATTGGTCTGGTTAGGAAGGGGGTTTAAGTGCCCAGTGGGTAAGTGGTTAGAGAATGCAAAAAAATGAATCCTTTTGCATCAGTTTAAGTCAATTTGTACATCTATCTTCAGGTTACTTCAGTATACAACTATTTTTCTCAATTATTTGGAAAACTGACAGACGGATCCAGATTAAACACTCACGTGAAAGTGCCCTTATTGGCAGCATAAGTAGCTGATCATGTTCTGCTGCAAGTACATGTGCTAACAGGGAACTCACTGACAAGAGGAGAGAACAGGTAAGGAACACTGCAAACACCAAATCGTCTTCTGCAGCCTTCTTAGTTTAATCCCCAACCCAGCTACTTGCCAAAAAGGACAGCTGCAGCATGCTCCAAACTGTAGCTTTGTCTTCATCGGCCATAATCTCTTGCCATTTTGCCATAACTGCACAGTGTGCCCTCATATTGGGCTGTTTCATTCAGCTACAACTGTTCAGAAGTTAATTTGGGTTACTGTACATATTCTGGAAGTGTACTTGCCTTTTTACTGTAACAAAAAGTAGAATACGAAAATTGGTGGACAGACTTACTAATAGTTTGACACACAAGACCATTCGCAATTGTGTATTTAACTGCTTGACTGCTATCTTTTTAGGTCTCATGCACACTAAGCGTTTGCTCAGTTCCACTGAGCGCCTTTTTTTTTTCCTGGCACTTAAAGTGCCTAAAGTCTTGTTTTGCACATGCGTTTAGGCATGTTAAACGTTTCAACCTTTTATGGCAGGTGTGGGCAACCTCTGCCCTCCAACTGTGGTGAAACTACAAGTCCCATGAGACACTGCAAGACCCTGACACTCTTAAGTATGACTCTTAGAGGCAGAGGCTTAGTTTCACCACAGCTGGAGTGCCGAGGTTGCCTACCCCTGTTTTATGGATTCTATTGACTAGAATATTCATTTATTCTGGCCATTAGAAAAAAATTAACGCTCATGCGCTAAGCGCGTCTAGCATTTAGACGTGTTTACAAATGGTTGGGTGTGTCCAACATTTATTTTCTGCCCAAAATCCTCATTCCTGAACATGCTGTGTGTGTGTGTGTGTGTGTGTTTTTTTTATTATTTATTTTCCTCAGCGTCTAATACGCCTATAAACCCCAGTGTGTTTTTGGACACATAGGTTAACATAGAGGGACATTTACTGACCCGTAAAAGTGTCAGCGTTTTAAACCCAGTGTAGTGTGCATTAGGCCTTAAATGTGGCACCCAAGTAAAAAGTCCAGGATTTTGTCAGTTTGTCCTACCTACCACCATCTACACCGTTGCTTCCTCTTGGTCATGTGGTTCTCCTTGGCCATGAGACGACCAGTGACTTGTGACTCTGCTATAAAGTGTACAAAAAGGGGAACAAGTGGTATGAGCCCTGGATCACATGTGTTTTTTTTTTTTTTAAATCGCATTCCTCTTTCCCAAATCCCCGGTTCCTAAAACTTTTTTGTTTCAAGACTTGGATTCCACTTTGAATTCGAAGCCATAGAACATGGAAGTTCAATCCTGCGGTTTAATTCCTGCTTTTAAATGCACTCCTCTATGTAATCTACTGTAACCTTGCTTTATTTCATTCCAGGGGTAATACTATAAATTCCGATGTACACTGCCTTTTGTTTTACTGAGTTTAAACCAAACATTTGTACAGATGTACAGCCCTGGAAATTGTCTGTCACAAGGTAGTATGTTTCAGGGTTAGTTTGCATAAGTACAATTTCTGGCAAAGATTACTTTCATGTGAGAGTACGTGATCTCCAAGCTGCTATGTTTCTGTTAGTATTACACAACCTGCACAATCTGACCCTAATCCCATACAGGGTGGAGAGAAAATGTGTGCGGGTCTAACATTTCTTGTAAAAATATCTGTGTTAAAGCACTAATGACATACAGCTGGTTCAGATTATTCAAAAGTATCACTACTTTTTGTTGAAATAGTTTTTTTCACAAAGTTTAACATAAGCATGTCACAAACATGGCCAATTCAAACTTGACAAAATGTCATAGGCAGAGGTTATTATGTTTATAATAGTATTATTTTTTTTTTCGTTAAAACCAGTAGTAGATGCTGAAGTTGCATGCAACTCAACCTTTTCTTTAAAAGCTTGGCTTGGCCAGGTCCACCCTTTCCTACCTCTCCTCCAATTGGTCATTGAGGCTGACTGTCATTAAGGGATCAATAGGAGGGTTGGGGCAGTGGGGGGGCTGGGTCATACTCCTCTGACAATTCCGTTGCCTAAATCTCTAGATCTAGTCATTGATTTGTTGTGTTTTTTTACTGAAGGTAACCAACATATTTTTATATTTTTATTGAATGCTTAGATTGTATTTCCAGGCTTATTTTGAAGTAAATTCATAGCTATGTGAAAGTAATTCATCTCGTAAATTCAAATCTAGAAACCCCCCATGGCTGAGGTTTGGAAAGCGGAGAGCTGGCCTTCCTCCTGCAAAACTCAGGAGCCACTAAAGAGTTCTGGTCAAAACGTCCCGTGACGGATATAGGCAACCAACAACTGTAGATACAGCGGTTTCTCTCCACAACAGACATATTAAGAGGAATGTTCACAAAATATAGATTTTTCAGTTCTGGTTGAATGCCTGTGGTTGGATTCTCCCTTTCTCTTCATATTTCTTAGAATTTCTCAATGTTTAAGTTTCTAGCTGAGCTCTCAGAATAGTTCTTATGACAAGAAGGAATGGTATCTATTAATGAATATCTTGTAGCACAGAGCACCAGAATCAAACAGCAAAACTAAAGCCAGCTATAGGCATTTCGAGCCGTGTATGGGCAGGCTGGATGTACCCAAGTTGATTGATCAGTCAACTTTGACACAACCTGCCTGTCAGATTTTACATGCGATTTTTGCCAGCAGCTGTTATAGCAATAATCGCTGTATTATGACGGCTTTCCCCACCAAGAGAACACAATGGCTCTGTGGGAGGGATTTCCCCCATCAACACTGACTCTGATGGGGGAATCGAGCAATGGAAAATCGCTCTGTCTATGGCTGGCCTAAGACCTGATGTAACAGTTTTGGCTTGAACTATGGGAAGAGCCCAAGTACATAGTTCTCCCAGGCACTCTCCCTACAGCTGGCTATACACTAGCTGAATTATGTTTGAAATTTTTCATATAAGGAATGTTGATTAGAAAATCCAACAATTAGTGGCGTTAATTTTTTTACCACAGGGGCGAAAAAATTCAAAGGCGCAAAGGAGGGAAAGTTTTTTCTTGAACAGTTGAGTTTTTAACAACGTATGTGATTTTTTGTTTGGAAAATTACAATTCAAAATCCAATATTAAAAACAAACAGAATTTGGGAATGCTTTCAAATGACATTTATCTATTCATTGAACGTACAAAGAATTGTGTATATATACTAGTGTACAGCCAGATAAAAGTTAGAGCTGCACAATTAATAGTTAAAAAATCGTCATCTCGATTCAACCCCCCTGACAATCTCTACTGCAAAGTTTGCGATTCTTTCATATAACAAGTGGAGAGACTTATCTGCTCACTCAGCTGGCAAAAGAAAACATCCGGGCAGTCTGTTTTCATGAAACATTGTAACTAACTCTTCCTTCTTAGATCAAAGGGATAAACTTCTGTGTGAAATAAAAAATCCAGGCAGTCTGCCAAGATTTTAAACGACCTGTAAATGGAGGAAGTTTAACCACTTAAAGTCTAAATCTTTTTCTGACACTTGTTTCTTAAGTTAAAATCAATATTTTTTGCTAGAAAATTACTTGGAACCCCCAAACATTATATATATTTTAGCAGAGACCCTAGGGAATAAAATGCCAATTGCTGCAATATTTTATGTCACACTATATTTGCCCAGCGGTCTTTCAAATGCAATTTTTTGGGAAAAAAATACACTTCATGGAATAAAAAATAAAAAAAAAACGAAACCGTAAAGTTAGCCCAATTTTTTTTGTTTTTAATGTGAAAGATGATGTTACTCCGCGAAAATCGTGATCTATCTTCTAAGAAAAAAAAAATCATGATTCTCATTTTAGCCAGAATCGTGCAGCTCAACTTAGTGTTACTAAGCCCACAACAGTAATATCGGTCTGTAAATGCAGTAAAGCATGCTTTGTTATACTCACTGTGGACCCTAAGGGGTTAATCCTCGGCATTGTGTAAAAAGGTTGTCTGATTCTGTCTTCTCTGATCCTCCCCTTCTTTCACAGTCCCCAATCCATCTCTTGATAGTACAGAGCCTTGGATGCACTCTGCACATGTCAGTTTGGTGTGTATTGCTAGAAAGGTGTTTTTATTTATTTTTTTGGGGGGTACATGTGATCAGCACAGGGCCAATCAACACTGTCCAGACAGGGTCAGGGGTCATGAAGTCTCATAGGACAGTCATAGGAGAATGAAAACTCCTCCAAGCTTTATCCAGTGCTCGACCAGACGCTGATAGAAGTCACAAGACTGCTATATACTGCTGATGTGAAAAAGGTATTTAGCAGTTTATATTTCCTAAAATAATTGTATTTCCATGTTCTTTGTACTGTGGGAGACAAGATATAGTGAATGTAGGGTCCTGGGTTTAGTAAAACTTTAAGGCTCCTTTTTAGATGGTGGCTATAGAGAAGTGGTCAGCATGCATTTCTGATTCCTGCCCAGTGCCTTGCAATGTCTGGTACCAAAAAGTGAACTGAGATTCATGACTCACAAGTTCAAACTTCCACTATTGCTGGATCTGTTGCTGATCTTTACATCAAGCTAACCCACAGGCAGATAGAGATATGAGATATGTAAAAATATGTCTGTAATCTAGCATTTCAGGGTGCATATACCTAATAAAACTGCAGCCTACAAAAAGACGGCTATGTAAAATTCTTAATAGGTATATGCAAACAAAAAAAGCATCTCAAGGGACTGTACTTCTTACTTACAAGTGTGTATGTGGGACATGCCTTCTATGCTGCTGGCTGCTGTTTTAGTTGAAATTCAAATTCCTGTGTCCTCCTAAGTTTTTTTTTTTTTTTTTTTTTTTTTTTTTTTTTTATAAAAAGGAGGCTTTATGTACACTGCTGCTAGTAAACGGACGTTTAGGAGCAGTTGGGCGTTTTTTTCAGCTGCCCCTGAACTTTCCTCTTTTATCTTATCAGTACATGTACACAGGGTCGTTTATACTCGTTTTTAAGCATTTTTTTGGAAAGCAAAAAAATGGGTTCAGGACAGATGATCAGAGGCATTTGAAACACCAAATGCCTGTAACAGCTTGTAAATGCAGTAACTTGCATTTAGCCACGTTTCGTTTACAGGCATTTTTTAATTTTTGCTTTTTTTTTTTTTTTTTTTTTTTTAAGGCGGCAAAACGGACCGTTTTAAATGTCGGTTACTATCTGTTAAATCGTTTGGGAGAGGTTGGGTGATGGTCACAACTTCAATTTGAAATTCAAGCTCTGGAGTTGTGGAAACATTTTTGATTTTCTCGAGATTTTTCTGCCAAGAGACCTAAGGGAACTGCTTTTCTAATATTATAAAAAAAATATTTACATTGCAATATGTTGCACCGGAAAACAACTTATTTTACATCTGTGTTCCCACAAATACGGGTATTATCAAAATGTGTACAATCAGAGCAGGTCTAAAAAAAAAAGAATTATAAATAAATATTTAAAAGGTTAAATTGTAAAAATCATTAAAAAAAAACTAAATTGTAAAAAATTTAAATTAAAAAATAAAATAAACTTCTGACACAGTCCACGTACCATCAGTGCTGCATATTGGTGCCACTGTCACATGACATTAAAAAAGAGACTCAGTATCGGCGAGTACTTGAAAAAAAGTATTGGTACTTGTGCTCGGTCTTAAAGTGGTATCGGTGCAACACTGTAAAAAAAAAAAAAAAAAACTTTTACATTTACAAACACTTTTTAAAGCTGTCATTACCAACAAACGATTTTGGACAAAGTAATACATTTCAGTTAGCATGTTTATTTTTTCCCTGTGTCATTTAATTTTATTACATTTTAAAGCGGAGCTCCGCCGAAATTTTTTTTTTTTAAAAGTCAGCAGCTACAAATACTGCAGCTGCTGACTTTTAAAACATGGACACTTACCTGTCCAGGGCGCCCGCGATGTCGGCACCCGAGGCCGAACCGTCTCTCTGTCCTCGGGTGCTGCCGCCTCCATCTTCGGTAAGGGAATCAGGAAGTGAAGCCGTGCGGCTTCACTTCCCGGTTCCCTACTGCGCATGCGCGAGTCACGCAGCGCAATACGGCTGGTCCCTGCTGTCTCTGGGACCCGTGTGTTTCCCAGCAGACAGCGGGGGGGAGAAACAGGAAGTGGCGTAAATAACCGCAGATTCTGCGGCTATCTACGCCGGAAGTGGGTACTGATACCTGTAATATACAGGTATCTGCACCCCCCTCCCCCCTGAAAGGTGCCAACTGTGACACCGGAGGTGGGGGGAGGAATCCGATGAGTGGAAGTTCCACTTCTGGGTGGAACTCCACTTTAACTTAATTTCTGAACGTATTTGTTTTGGTTTCTTTGTATGCATGGGTTGTTACATGGCAGTGCCAAGGACCTCAAGACCAGCAAATAACCGGCCTGAGTGAGGACAGCGCTAGATCCCTGGACAGGGGTTCTGTTTCCTTTCATTAAAAGTCGGCCACTACAGTGTTTGTAGCTACTGACTTTTAGGCCCCTTTCACACTACCTCAACTTGATTTCAGGGAATACCTGTGTAAACTTGAGGTCTAAGGACCTCAACTCGCATCAGTCAGGCCAAAGTAGTACAATGACTACTTTGAAGTCGCACAGATATGAATGGTTATCATTGGGAATCATGGGGTTCAACTTGTCATGCGACGCTGATGTCCAAAGTCCCAGGAAAAGTCGTGCAAGTTTGAAAGAGGTCTTAATCGTTAACTTTTTTTTTTTTTTTTTTTTTGGTGAGGTGGTTCGAACTGAAGAATCTCTTCAACAATTTTCTAGAAATTGAGGAATTCTAAAAATTAGAACATTTTCACTAAGATATTTTCACAATTGTTCAGGCAGGCAATGTAACCCCCTGATATGTCCATGACATTTGAGGTATGCTTTCATTTAGTGGGCAAGGATACAAGATATGAGTAGAGTGAGTTACTACGGATTTTATTTTACTTTCCTTATTTTTTTTTTAATAGTTTAAGCATCCCTACATATTATCAAAACTTGTGTACTGCCATCAGAGTTTATTCAGGCACATAGACCAGTATGGCCATTCTTTCAAAGGTATACTAGATTTTGTTTAACAAGTCAGCTTTTTATTTTTCTTTGGCCTTGCCAGTTAACATTTCCATTAATACGGCCTCGCTCTTTATAATGCTGTCTTGGCTCAGTGAATTATTTGTAAGCACATAATGGCTTGAAAGATTTACCTCCTCGGTTTTCGGCTAGTCTTCATTCTTTTCTGTAGTTTAAAAGGAAAATAATTAGAAGCTTGAGCTGTGACTCATTTAACAGAACAACTTAGCAGTATATACAGTCATTCAGTTATGGGTTGGCTCGGCTTTTCATTGACTTTCGTCATTTTGTTAACATAGGCCTTTTAGCCAAAGTCATTACTGAACTTTTTCTAAACTTGGCAAGTTTTACTGATTCCTTTGTGTGTGTTGGAATTTTCTTGCTGCTTCTGGTGTGTCGGCTGTCGTAGTATTCCCCTGTGATGCAGTCATAACACAACCTAGAATTACATGTCTGTTTACATTAAAAGAAATAAAAAAAAGTTGTGAAGAATTTTTGTTTCACAGTGGCAGGATAACCATTGTGTGCATTATGTAGTGAAACTTTTAACTTAGGCCTCATGTACACTGCTGCTGGTAAATGGACGTTCAGAGGCAGTTGGCTGCTTTTTTCAGCTGCCCCTGATCTCATCCAATGTTATCTTATGTGTACATGTACACAGGGTCATTTAATGTCGTTTTTAGGCAGTTGCGTTTATAGGCTTTTCTTTGAAGGCAAAAAAATGAGTTTAGACGCTGACGTTTCCGACGCCAAACTCGGCTAAACGCGGTAAGTCACATTTCGTTTACAGCCGTTTTTCATATAATATATATAAATATAATTGCATTTAATACATTTTCTTCAAAATTTTCCTTTTTCCATTTATATAATATAAATAAGCCCAGTGGTAATCAAATACCACCAAAAGAGTGCTCTATTTGTGTGAGAAAAATGATATAGATTTCATGCGGGTACATTGTTGTATGACCACATGATTGCCATTTAAAATAGCACAGTACCGAAGAGCAAAAAATGCCCTGGTCATTAAGGGAGTAAAATTTTCTGGAGCTTGTGGTTAACTAATAGCTACTTAACTAAAGTGCAGAGGAATTGAATTGCTTGTCAGTTTTTATTGCTGTCTATGCCCCCTGCTGGGGAGCATCCCCCTTTTTTTGAGTTGTTGCCAGAAATCTTCCAATGAGGATACTAGTTCTGGTGACCTGGGGCTCCCCAAGGTATTCCCTTCATTTGCAGGGATTTCCTCACACTTTAGCCATGGGACAGGAAGTGAAGGGAAATCTCTGTAATGGGACACAAATGGTGAAAACAAATCTCTCGGGTTATAACCCTCCCTTGCTCTATCCAAAATGAAAAAAAAACAAAAAACTTGTATCATACTTACTGTAATTTTCCTTTCCTGGTGCCCATCTATGGCAGCATACCTGTGATAAGCTCCGCCCTCATGATAGTGAATATATTATAAAAGAAAGACCAATACCCCCATAGCATTCTCTTTCCATATTGAATACCAAGGGAGGGCATGTATGCTGCCATGGATAGGCACCAGGAAAGGAAAATTACGGAAAGTATGATACAATTTTCTGTTTTCCTGGTGCCTCCTTGACAGCATGCCTGTGATAAAATAACTAGCTGAAAAACTGGGTGGGTAATGCTCAAAGAAGTTTATTAAGTAAAAGCAAAAGCCAATTCAATTGCCATTCATCTCATCGGCTGAATCTTCAGACCCATCCCTGTCTCCTGCAGTTGTAGGGGGGGTAATGGTACGGATAATATTGGCCCAATGGCCGAGGAACCTGGGAGGGCTACTCCTGAAGCCTCATCCTGCCTTCTTGTTGCTGCCTGTTGGGAAGGCGTTGATCCCATCATTTCCACTAGTGAATCCTTGACAACTTTTTTGGTTTTACTCTGTCACCTGCTGTGCTTCAGCCTCCCCTTGAGTGGCATAGCTCTGGAAACAGTCCCTGCAGACCAACTTATCCGTCATAGGGACAGCTACGCAGGCCCGACACCTTCTAGAGCTTTCTCGCCTGGGAGAATTTGCCGACCGGTGCCTCTTAGATGTAGATCTTTCATGAGAATGATGTCGTGATCTGGATGATTGGCTGTATTCAGGGCTTGGATGTGAATGACCTCCATGTCGGCCAGAAGTTTTGTTAGACTTATCTTGGCATATAGCTGTAACAAAAGCAACAGCATAAATGCACTTTGTTTTTTTTTTTAAAAAGGAAAAAAAAACAAGTGAAACCAAAATGCATATCCTTATCTAAGTAAACGAGGGTCTTGATCTGAAGGCAGCCGACTCATTGCAGCAGGGCAGACAGTAGCAGCTAGAGGGCAGATAGAAAGCTAGAAAAGAACAGAGAATCAAAGAAAAGATTTTAAAATAAATATTCCTAAGGGCCTAACTAACGCTCCCTTAATTCACAATTGCTAATTTCACACTCTTTTCCCTTTTTTAAAAATATACCTACCAAAGGCACAGTGATCTGATTGCACAGGAGCACTTGGCACAGACAGCCTGACCTAACTAAGCTGGCTGCCATACTGACTTCCCGTTATCCTTAAATAGGACACTAGGACACTAGGAGGAGAAAAGAAGGGGCATGGATTCACCTCAGCCCAGGCTCTCCCGCCCCTCCTATTGTGAGGGCAAACAACAATGTGTTTCCCTCATGCAAAATGGCGCTAGAGCAGTGGTTCTCAACCCCTCTAGGGCTGTGACCCCTTGATAAAATATCCCAAGTTGTGGGGACCCCTAACAGTAAAATTATTTTCATAGCGTTTCAGCACCCAAAGCAAGACAAGTAATTTGCGCCCCTAACCCACGGACATTTAGTGCTCCCTGAGTCCCTTCCACTCGTACAGTATTAAAACCCCTTATGGTACATTTTAGGATGTACCCCTCTCTCTGTCTTTGTTCTCCTCCTATCTTTCCCTTTTTATATCTCTCAATCCTATTCCCCCCCCCCCCTCATTCCTCTCTCTAGCCGTCTTACTTGTTCTTTCTCTTATTTTTTTTTCTCTCCCCTTTTCTTTGTTCCCCCCCCTCTTTTCCTCTCCCTTCCATGTATTCTCTATTTTTAATCTTTCTCTTACTCCTTGGTGGGGGCGAATGGGATGAGTGGCAGTGCTGGGGGGAGTTTTGATCAGCCAACTTAGGTGCTGTTGATCAGGGTCATCTGCTGATCTGAGAATTGTGTGGACTTTTAATGGCAACTATAATCACAGGTACTGTTACTCACGGTGTCTCTGGCTTTGTGGTGCCTTGCAGCAATTACACCTATGCTGAAATCAGGAGATAGGGTCTCCTCCAGCCCCTCCCACTTCACTTTCCTCAACAGTCAGCTGACCTCTAGTCTCTGCCCCCCAGCCATGCCGTGAACTGAATGGGCGGCTGCGAAGAGGCCGAGTGGGCGGCCACAGGCTCCAGGACCATTCCAGGATTCGGTGACCCCTGGCAAATAGTCATTCGACCTCCGAGGGGGTCCCGACCCCCAGATTGAGAACCACTGCACTAGAGGCATTCTCTCTTTGCGCATGCGCCATACGGTCCCACCTGCAATCTCCACTGCGGAGAAAGTATGAGGATATGACGGTGGCATGCGCTCGTCAAGCAGACCAGAGAGACAGGAGGAACAAGAAAAGGAAAAATTTTAAAAGTGATATCAAAAAAGGAAGACAGTAGTATGTATGTGTGTATCGCTGCATAAATTGATGGCGCTATATGGGTACCTTTTAAATAGGGATAATTGTAGGCACGCAGCCACACTCGCTCAGGTTGAACTGGATGGACTGGTGTCTTTATTCAACCCTACTAACTATGTAACTATGTAAGTACACTAAACAGAAAAAGGAGAGCTGCCCTGCCTGCCCACACAGCATGGTACCAGCCACAAAAACACTGCAGGACTAATGCTCCAGGTTAGGAGACCGCTGCTGCCCCAAAAGACCCTCAGAAGGGGCTCCCCACCTTATCAGTGCTTTTAGCAGCCCAAGGATGAGGACTGCATCTGGGAGAGGCTGAACCCAGACCGAACCTGCACATGGCAGAGGTAAGGACACACACGAACACCAATCCATAAGATATGAGGGAAGAATGCTAGGGGGGGGGGGGGGGTATTGGTTTTTTATTTTTATAATAATATATTCATTATCCTGAGGGGAGAAGTCCAGGGCGGAGCTTATCACAGGTATGCTGCCAAGGAGGCACCAGGAAAATGTTTTGCCTTTTTCTCTTTTATTTTTTGCCTGTTCTACTTTTATTTCTTTTTTTTTTATTAACTTTTGTAAACTAACACAGACCAAGGAATTATTTGCTGTTTGTAGATGGCAATCCCTACAGTTGTTCTTGCATAACAAACGTTAAATTTGAGTAACAATGCAGAGTGGGTAGCTGGTATCCCAGCATGAATGTTTTACCGCGACATATTGGGGTTTATTTACTAAACCTGGAGAGTGCAAAATTTTGTCACATTTCTGCATAGAAGCCAATCAGCTAATGACCTCAGTTTGTTCATTTAAGCTTTGGCAATAAAACCTGCGGCAATGAAACCTGGAAGCTGATTGGTTTCTATGCAGAACTGTGACTAATTTTGCACTCTCTAGCTTTAGCAAATAAACCCCGTTAAGACATTATTCAGTAGTCTTTAGAATGGTTGGCTGTGGTCTAAAATGAGAAAAACAAATGTGTAACCATTTTCCTACTCTATCCAAATACACTTTTAATAAGAACTCTGTGTGCTGCCCAATAGCCACACGTCATATTCCAAGCTGTATTGGAAACTAAGGATGAGCTCATGCGTGTTCGCAACCGCACGTGCAGAGCCTGCCAGGAAGTCAGCGCAAAGCAGCGCTAATCACAGGCAGTGAGACCTTTCCCGACCTCTGCAGCCGCGGATCGGGAACATGTCTCGATGCCTGTGATTCTCCGCAGTGCCGACCTTCCTGGCGGGCTCTGCACATGCGGTTGTGATCACGCTTGAGCTCATCCTTAATTGGAACCTGATGGCTGAAGCATGAAAGTTTGAATCTCACGGGTTGCAATGGTCTAATTCAAAGAATACGTTCTGCTGAAACTAAATGAGGCTATTTGTAAAAAAAAAAAAAAATTTAGTAATTTTCAAAGTCGGTACTTATGTCAGATCTTCTCTTAGATAGGGTGATATTAAGGGATAGACAACAGTTTGGTAGTTAAAACCATCCAGGCAACATGTGTTTCCAACAGCAAATTCTGCTGTGTATAAGAACATTAAATAACATGGTAGGAAATCTTGGAGAACAATGGAGACATTAGCATCCCGCTGAGCTGTTCATTAAGCTCCCAGTGTGTTTCTATTTTGTCTCCCATAAGGTGAAAGTAATTTTCATGTCTCTGTAAAGGCAAGGATTTAGGGACACCTTTTTTCTTCTATTCTTTGTACTGGTGTTGTCTTGGGTAATATGTGTCTGTTGTTTCTGTGAAATTACCTTAAAAAAAAATATATTATATATATTAATAAAAAAATCTACATGTCTCAATCACTGCAAAAGTATTTCCAATGCCAGTAGGACTTTCAACCTATGCTTCATACAGTCTTCTGATCTTTTTCCCAGTGTCATCAGGGATGGATCTGCACAAAGGACTTGGGCAAGTCTCCTACATTCATCCTTACGCCAAGGTCCAAACTCCAACCTACTCATGGTTGGAGGGAAGGCAGGGGCCCCAAAGAAGGGAGTCATGGGTCCCAACAGTTTGTACAGGGTACCAACTGAGTTCAGTCGGTCCCCAAATTTGAAGTGTCTGGAGGGTAAGGTCAGTCAAGAGACAGATCCTTACGACAAACCGCGGGAGTCCACGGTAGAGTGCAGAGCTCATTCTAGCTGGACCCAGAGTTTGGATGCAGTATGGTGAAAATAGTCCACAATACGTGTGAGTACCACTGCTTTGTGGTACAGAGAAGCATCTGGGATACCATCCCCCCTCCCCCAGCTTTTGGGAGAGATAGGGTTTCATATTTTATCTTGGAACAAGCCGCACCCCAAAAAAAAGAACTGGAGAACAACCGACCAAGCTTCCTAAAGTACAAGGTCGGTATGTAAATGGGGATTGTTTGGAATCTTGAGGTTTGTAAATTTTGAGAATCATCCCATACATTTACTTTATTGAATTTTTTGTGACCCATATTCACTATCCCCTGTGCTTAGGCACTTCTGTGTCACATTTCACAGAGCCTGTCTTCTGAACTACAGAGTCAGAACAGAAATCACAGCTTGCAGGCAGCAAGGCACCATGGGATATATAGTCCTTTTAGAAGTTGAAAGTAAACAGCAGCGTAGAAGCTGCAAAGCATGCAGTGAATTCAGGGAGTTGAAGGAGATGACCAACAGACAGACTCATGTTATAAATGGAGTGTGTGATGTGACCGTCGATCTCCTTTAAGGGTGAAGGTGAGTTCAGAAACACTGACCTAGAATAACCGTTCTTTTGTTGGGAAAATATATTGCTAATGGGAGCAGTGTGTTCCTAATAAATGCAAATTTGAGCTCTAATTCTTTTCTATCTTAAACCTTTGTTTAATCTGGGAGCAGCCAAGAGACATTGAAGCATGTGATTCCAACGAGAAGTATCTGCTGAGCCTGAAGCTTTTCTAGCACACACTTGTTCTAGATAGACATCTGAGCATCCATACTGCTGTTAAACTGCTTATTTAGAAATACAAGCAGTACATAAAAATGACCACATGCCATGTAGCTCATGCCAACTGGCAGGTGTCATGGAAGACCGAATTAAAAAAAAGTGTTTTTTTTTTTTTTTTCAGGACACCACAGCTAGTTGATGTGGTAATTTCATACCACCTTTATTTCAGATAAATGAGGCTCACTCTTTCTTGTACCAGATGAAAAAATACACGAGCGATGTGGGTTTATTAATAGGTGTCTTCTTGTGCACAAATGTTATTTGTGTAAGCTCTAATGTGCTGAGGTGTTGATATAAGAATCTCAAGGTCATAAGTAGCTGGAACCACTGTCTAAGGTCACCTAATTGGGATGCCATTTTCAAGTTCAAATCTTTTAGTTCTACTTGTTAAAGGGTAACTCCACTTTCATATGGCACAAAAAAGCATATACAGTCGCGACACAAGTCCTATTGCAATTGAATGTTGTTAAACATGACCTTTTCAATCTTCAGCAATGTAATATTATCACAACCTGGAGGTGTTCTGGACACAATATGTACAGAACGCCCCCCCAGAAACCTAATTTCCTGCTTGTGTGATTGGCTCACTGAAGTCTTTCCCAGAAGTCAGCACTAAGATGCAAGTCGTATTTTTGGCATCCCCTGCAACACAAATGTCAATTTTTTGGTACATTCCCTCTAAAGGGATGCCACCCGTGCAATTTTTCTTTTTAGAGCCCTGCAGGTATAGCTGGTCGATAATTTTGAAACCAATCCCATTATGGGCACAGAGAAACAAACTATGATTTCTTCATAACAAAAGGTAGCAATCTGCAACAAAGTTTGTTAAAACCCTTGCAATGTACATAGATCACCCAGAGGGAAATGTTTTGTTTTTTTTCTCAACAAAAGTGGAGTTACTCTTTAACCACTTTCCCCCAGTTGACGTCGGGGACTTGAAGTGGAGCTATCTGGATGATGCCTGCAGCTACAGGCATCATCCAGATATCCTTTTTTTTTTAAAATTTAGCCGGTGATTCCCTGCAATGTTAAAGACATCATAGATCATAGCGGCTGCTTAACTGCTTGATTTGCTTTTACAGGACACACCCCCCCTCCAGTGCTTCTCGAGTCTCTCTCGTGGGATCAGGGAGTCGGCAACTGAGCCCCGCTGCAGTTTACTATAGAACTGGCTGAAGACCAGATGGTCCTCTGTCATCTCTATGACCAGAAGTGACTTCTGGCTCTGGCAAATGTAAACAGTGCCGTTTTTTTTTTTATCTCGGGCTTTCCAGCATAGAAAAGAGATATGGGGACTTATAGACCCCAGATCTCTCCGTAAAGAGGACCTTTCATGCCTTATTACAAGGTATGTTAACATTCCTTGTAATAAGAATAAAAGTGATCAAAAAATTAAAGGGAAAGTGTGTAAAAAAAATAAAAATAAAATAATGAAAACAAGTTTAAAGCTACCCCATCACACGCAGAAGCGAGCGCATACATAGTTCGTGCCTGCATGTGTAAACAGCATTCAGACCCACACATGTGCGATATCACTGCGCTCAATCAAGTGCAATATTTCTAGTGCTAGACCTTCTCTGACTCTAAACTGGTACCCTGTAAAAAAAAAAAAAAAAAAAAAATGTAAAACGTGGCCTATGGAGATTTTTTAAGTACTGTAGTTTGGCACCATTCCACGAGTGTCCGCAACTGTAAAGCATGACATGTTTTCTATCCATTTACTCGGCGTAACATAATCTTTCACATCGTATAAAAAATTGGCCTAAATTTTGTGTTTCTTTTTTTATTCATGAAAATGTTTTTTTTCCCCAAAAAATAGCGTTGCTCAAACACTGTGTGACGTAAAAAAAATGCAAAGACTGCCGTTTTATTCCCTAGGGTCTCTGCTAAAAAAAAAATATATGTTTGGAAGTTCTGAGTAATTTTCTAGCAAAATGATTTTTACATGTAGGAAAGAAATGCCAGAACTAATATTCTTTATTTTCTGAAGGCTTCCATTACTAATATAGATCAAAGGGCCTGTGGTGGCAGCTGTACCAAATGATACTTTCCATCACACAATTTAAACTGTTCTCGTAGAGCTGTCTGTTAAAGCCCCGCTTTAGGATAATTTTCAACCTCCACTCACTCCCCTCTATCTCTGATCACTGGGTAAAAAAAAAATCCTTTATCCAAGTGACATCTTAGCCCCACCACTACTGAAGGAGGGGGCGGAGCCTACATGCCGCCGTCACATCACGGCCATTTATGAGAAACTGACAGTTCCATGCCTGTTCAGATAGCACTGTTTGAAGTGCCACATTTGTAAGTTTTGTGTTTTTTGTTTTTTTGTTTTCTTTTTTTTTACCTTGTTTTATGTGGAAAATAAATTTAATGTATACGGAGAGCACTAGATTCTGCCATTATTTCATCCATAAATCCGTCACTCGTGAGAGGTAACGAGGCTCATCAAGCCGGCCAAAGGAAGTGTGATTGGTAGAAGACTTAAGCGCCTACACCATGCCATATTAATCTCTCGTCCCCAGAGGGGAACTGCTGATTTTGACCCACTGGTGGAGGCACACTAGCACTTTTTATTTTTATTTTTTTGCACTTCCTGGTGGATCGTTTTTTGTCACAGCAAGTCATTATTTCAAATATTTTTATGGACTTTATTTTTGTGTTTTATTTTCAGTAATGTGGTAATTTTGTTTAGATTATAATTTGGTTTGTAATTAGCACTGGATCACCCTAATACACATTTAGTAGCACAGCGCTTGTTTTGAGCTTTTTAATATATTCTGTTTGGTGTAGTGAAAGCACTTTAAGTGATAGCAGCTACTGGATTTTCCTTTTTAGTTATCATTGTATAGGTGGTTACACGAGGATTGCACTGATTGATTTTTCGATTATTGGGTACCCTTTTTTTACTTGCCTGAATCGCTGGTGACATGTCACAGCTCCAAGTCTCCTCATCTTCTGTTTTACTTCCCGCTTGACTCCTTCCTTGGGTAGGAGCCCAAAATGGGGCTTTAACATCTTTTATTCTTTAGTGTCTTTTTTTAGACCAATACTGGTAGGGAATAGTTATTGTGTTAATAAACCCACAACAGTAAAATCAGTCTGTATATGCAGAATAGCATGCTTTTTATACTTGTTCTGTCTCTGGGACAGCTAGTTAAACCTTCTTATAACAATATTTGTAGATACCATATTTCTTTGATCTCAGGTTTATTAGAACAAGCCAGGTGAAACTACAAAATAACTGAAATAGACCTCAATAAGTACAATATTGCATACATACATTGCATAACCAACGATATACAGTCCAAGATGAGATAATAAAAACATACTTTTTAAGTTCTCTAAGGGTTGATGGCGATAGAGAAATACCTGACTTGCTTCTTGCAATGTGTTGAAAAGAATGGTGGATGGTTGACTTCCTGTCTACCCAGAATTCCCTGCTTGCTGACAACTTCCTCAACTACACATACAAATAAACAGATAAACAAAGCTGCAGCAATACCAAAAAGGAACGCTAGGTGGAGCCTGCACACCACATATGATTGTCTTAAAGGGGTTGTAAAGGTAATTTAAAAAAAATAAATAACAAACATGTTATACTTACCTTCACTGTGCAGCTCGTTCTGCACAGAGTGGCCCCTAACCTGCTCTTCTGGGGTCCCTTGGCGGCTGTTTCAGCTCCTCCCCGCAAGAACTAACCACCTTAATGCGAGCTCCCTCGCATGGTGGTTAGTTCTTGCGGGCGCGCTCCCGTGATACAGCCGGCGGCTATAGCCGCTCACTGTATCACTCGGCCCCGCCCCCCGGCGCAACGCGTCATTGGATGTGATTGACAGCAGCGCGAGCCAATGGCTGCGCTGCTTTCAATCCATCCACTGTAGCCAATCAGCGACCAGACTGAGCGGCGAAATGGATGTCGGGAGCGAGCGGCTGACTTTCGAGGTGTCGGGTAAGTAAAACGGGGGACTGGGGGTGGTAGTATTGTCGGAAGTTTTTTCACCTTAATGCATAGAATGCATTAAGGTGAAAAAATGTTTACCTTTACAACCCCTTTGTAAATGACACATTTTGCATGTAAATTTAACAACACGGGTACAAATAAGCTACAAATAATCAGCAAGACATCTGGTGGACAGAACAATACTCACTGTGGAACTTAAAGGGGTTAATCCTTTGCGTTGGGTAAAAAGGTTGTTTGTTTTATCCTGTATGCACAGATCTCCCCTCAACCCCCCCCCCCATGTCTATCGGGGGAAGGCCAGCTAACACAGGCAGGGTAGCTGACCTGCACATGCTCAGTTGTGTCTTTTATGCTGCTATCAGGTCACATGATATTGACATCACACATGTGGGCATGTATACAGGCTGTAGTGGAAATCTCCTCCTACCTGAACTCTCAGCACTGGAGAAACTGTTCAGTTTATCATGTAACCGTGGTATACAGATCATCCAAAAGGGTATATGGTGGCAGTATTTTAATGAAGAGGATTTATAAGCTCTGGGCACTGTGGGGGTGGGCGGATGCACTATTTTCATATTACTGGGTTTAGTAATACTTTAACATCTCCTTGTTGGCTGTGCAAACGTGTACTCCATTGTACAGTCGGGATAAAAGCGAAACTGGAGCTTTTAACTTCTTGGCTTGGAGTTTCAGAAGCAGGTTACTGGCTCAAAAGAGAGAGAGCAAAGGGTTCTCAAATTCACATAAAAAAAAAAAATACGTATTCATTACACCTCTGCAATACATGCACATTTCTCTTTTTCATTCCTGCAAACAGAGAAAAAAATACCAGCATTTGGCTTTTAAGTCCTATTGTGGGCTGTCAATACACAGCAATTTTGTGGACTTAGGTTGGCAATATAGCATTCATTTTTTTTTTCATTCAACCAGTGGGTTGAACGGAAAAAAAATTACCTGATGCCCGCATCCACACACTTAATATGGAGGAGGAGTCCTTCCCACTGAGTCTTTGAATTCTGACAGAGGGTAGCCTTTCCACTGCCAGAATATACTGATCGGTGCTGTTGGCTATAGCTGGTGGCACTGATCGATCCAGAAAAAGCCAACAGGCTGGTTCTACAGAAGTTGATTGGATGATCGACTTCTGTACAACCAGCCTTGCCCATACGTGGATTGAAATTCGGTCAGTCCCTACTGAACTAGCCAAATCTCAATCCATGGTGGTTGCCTTCAGTGTTGTCAGCCCTGGATCTTTTGTTTTAAACTATTCAACCACTCCTGCTCTCAGATCTCTACAATATAAAATCGAATCATTCTGTTGTTCAAGATAAGTAGGTGGAGTTTTAAATAGCCTCTCTGAGATAACACAGGAAGGGTGCAGAGGACCGTTCTGAATTTGACAGGATCCACAGTTTTTTGCACTTCTCAAACGGATATAACAAAAAGCTTTCAATGTCAGACTAAATGGAAGTTATTTTTTTGGTTTACAATGCGCTTTCAAGTTATTTTTGGATATTTTAGCTAGGCCAGTGAAGCCTTAATTAACAAGGAGCATGCCATAGCTTAAAGTTGAACTATAGGCAAACATTTTTTTTTTTTTCATTTTGGATAGAGCAAGGGAGGGTAATAACCCCTGTCAGATTTCCAGCACCATCTATGTCCCAGATTTTCCTCAATTTCCTGTCCCATAGCCAAACAGGAAGTGAGAGAAAATCCCTTCAAATTAAGGGAATTCCTTGGGGACCCCCAGGTTACCAGTACTAGTGTCCCCATTGGAAGATTTCCCCCTATTACTTTTCTGGGGACAACCCAAAATTTGGGATTTTCTTTTACTTTCACTTTCAATGATAATGGTAAATGGGACAAACTGGGTGAATCTCCTTAAAAGGGGCACAGACAGCAATAAAAACTGACCAGAGTTCTAATCCCTCTCCACTCTATCCAAAACTAAAAAAAAAGGTTTTGCCTCAGTTATACTTTAAGCCGGCTGTACAGGAGTAGGTTTTCAAACGAATGTTCATACAAACATTTGTACAAAAATTATTTGTGCATTCAATGACTAGAGAACGTTGTTCAAAAATACTTCAAAATTTCAATCCAATTACAACTCTTCATAGGATATTCCCCTCCACCCCTAACACATGATGGAGATGTGAAAGGGTTATAGGTACAATGTTACTCACATGGTTGCCCTGCCCATTGTATTCTGACTTTAGGACCAATGTCTTGCAGATCTTTGAAATGATGATGGACACACATAAACCTGTGTCCCCTTCTATGGGCCTACATGGACTACTTGGATTGTTTTCTTCAGGTTCCCCAAGTTTAAAAAATTATCTTCTAAACTCTCAATGCAAACCTTTATACTCTGGGGTTAGCTTCCCCCACCCAACACCCTCAACCCTTCTTCACCCTCTTCAAAAATTGTGTTTGCTTTTAACAATTGGTTATAGAATGAATGAATGTATTTTCATGAATGAAAATTCATAATTAGAAAGTAATTTCCCAAAAAACGTTATTCTGCTTTTTTTTTTTCTTTTTATAGAAAAAAAAATTCTCGTCACTATGCTCAAAAACGAACGTTGGTTTGACCCCACTAATAATTAGAAAATCAAACATTCTTAAAAATGTTTTAACAAAATACTTCTAGTGTATAGCCAAATTTGATTGCGATGCTGTTTTCTGAAAGGGGATTGAATCCATGAGTGCATTGTGACTGCCTACTCCCCGCCATTACATAAGAGGCAACAGGTGGCCCAGAAGTCTGCGTCTGCCACACAGGTCAGTTAGTTTACTACTAATTATACAGCAGTACCCAGAAATGGTATTGGTACATTCAGGGGTTTGCCTATCGTCAGCTAATTAATCTTCAACAGCAACAATTCCTTCTATCTTATGCAATGGTCAGGCCTTCTCTGTGATGATCATCCAGACTTCAAAAAGTGCCATTGTGATCAACGGACAGAATGCCTTCTCAGATGGGGTAAAATGGACCATATGTGAGCCTCTAGTTTGAGTCCATCTCTTCCAGTAAAAATAATTAAAGATGGGGGGGATCGTTCAACCAGCTAGATCACCGGTGATGCCAAAAGCAGTTTTTTTTTGTTTTTTTGACTGAATGATCTTGTAATCCAAACACTGAAAAATTAGTATGATAGAATAAAATATGCTAATTGTCTGATAGAGTAAGGGTGCCCCTTTGATAAAAGGTTACCATTTGTCTTCCGGCTTACTTTGCTGGATTACAACAATTAAATAATTCATTTTACTTGGAGAACCACTGTTGGAGTGGCTTCACACTGCCCCACTGCGCTTTTGCTAAAGCACAGCTAACCCATGGATTTCATGCGGGTTAGCTGCGCTTTCCCATAGATTTCTAAAAGGTCCTGCAGTTTTGATGTGCATACTACATCTTTGGTGTGCTTTCTGAAACCACACCAAAACTGCAGAACATCATAGAAGTATATGGGAAAGTGCAGCTAACCCACGTACAACCCGCGGATTAGCTGCTCTTTGCCCAAAGTGCAGCGGGACCACACCCGGGCAGTGTAAAGTCGCTGTTAATGCTATAAAACTGCCTTTCTCAACCAGCATTCCGTGGATCCCTAGGATTTCTCCAGAGGTTGCCAGCGGTTCTTTTGAGCTGTGACTGATCTTCCATTTTATGGTTCTTGATTAGTTGTGAAGTCAACATGACTAATGCAAGCTGCATGATAACAATAACCATTTTAACTGTCTGTAAATACTCTAACCACCACTTTAAAAGGGGGCATTCTTCCCACAAGCCACCAATGTAAGGGGTATTTTCCCCACTGACCAACAATGTTTATTTTACCAATTTTCAAACAAATTCAATGTACTTACTTTGTCACAACTGGGAGGTACTTGGCAAAGATTGGCACTCCTAAAAGGGTACATAACATTAAATGCAGAGTAACACAATGGCCTATATCCAACAGTCATAGCAGCATGAACATACTTACCTGCTCTTAATGGTTTTGCACAAAGCTGCCTGAACCTCTGGAGTCCCCCCCCCCCGTGCACTTGGCTCCTCCTCTTCTGCTTCCTATGGTAGCCCAAGTGTAGGCTCGCTCCTGTGCCGGGCTGTGTGTGTGTCTACAGACACACACAGCACAGCTCAGTCTTGTTCCTGCTCCCTCCTTACAGGTGTTGACTGAGATCAGAAGGAGCCAATGTCTCCCGCTGCTGCTGAATATTCTATGAGAAGAGAGTGAAAGAAGAGCTGCTCCAGATGGGCACACCACTAGTTCGGGATTGGGCTCGGACAAGTGTTTATGGGGTGCTCTGGGGGGAACGGGCAGGCAGGCAATCTTCAACATTTGAAAGCTTTTTTTTAAGATTAAAAAAAAAAGATTTTGCCTTTTTATAACCACTTTAATATCAACCATTAGCTCTTTTTAAACATTTTAACATTTTATTAGAAAAGCACTGCTTTTATTTCTGCAGTAGATTGATACAAGTTTTTTTTAAACTTCATTTTTGTTTGTGTCCCTTTGCAGAGATTAGAGCTCAGCTGGTGGAACAACAGAAATGCTTGGAGCAACAGACAGAGATGAGAGTTCAACTTCTCCAGGACCTACAGGACTTCTTCCGCAAGAAAGCAGAAATTGAGACTGAGTATTCCCGTAATCTGGAAAAACTTGCCGAGAGGTTTATGGCCAAGACAAGAAGCACAAAGGATCATCAACAGTACAAGTAAGAGAGAGCCGTCTATGCATTATCTTTATATCCCCCATGTGTAGCTGCACATGCAGCTTCTGGTATCGAACTAGGTCTGATATACTTGCTTCATAGCAGTAAAGACATGATGCATTTGTACTCGTAATGCTATGTGCGATTGGTACAATGACCTGTGTGTATGTATATGTGTATAGATATATATGTATATATATATATGAGATATATATATATATATATATGAGATATATATATATATGAGATATATATATATATATATATGAGATATATATATATATATATATATATATATATATATATATATATATATATATATATATATATATATATATATATATATATATATATATATATATATATATATATATATATATATATATATATATATATATATGAGAGATATATATATATATATATATATATATATATGAGAGAGATATATATGTGTATGTATATGTAGTCTCGAAATCATAAACGCAGCACTTTTGTGTTTGCCCCTATTTATCATGAGCTGAATGCAAAGATCTACAATTTTTTCTGTGTACACAAAAGGCCTATTTCTCTCAAATATTCACAAATCTGTCTAAATCTGTGTTAGTGAGCACTTTCCCTTTACCGAGATAATCCATCCACCTCACAGGTGTAGCATATCCTGATGCTGATTAGACAGCATGATTATTGCACAGGTGTGTCTTAGGCTGGCCACAATAAAAGGCCACTCTAAAATGTGCAGTTTTATCACACAGCACAATGCCACAGATGTAGCATGAGGGAGCATGCAATTGGCATGTTGACTGCAGGAATTTCCACCAGAGCTGTTGCCATTGAATGTTCATTTTTCTACCATAAGCCGTCTGCAAAGGTGTTTCAGATAATTTGGCAGTACATCCAACCAGCCTCACAACCGCAGACCACGTGTAACCACACCAGCCCAGGACCTCCACATCCAGCATCTTCACCTCCAAGATCGTCTGAGACCAGCCACCCGGACAGCTGCTGCAACAATCGGTTTGCATAACCAAAGAATTTCTGCACAAACTATCAGAAACCGTCTCAGGGAAGCTGATCTGCATGCTCGTCGTCCTCATTGGGGTCTCGACCTGACTGCAGTTCATCGTTGTAACAGACTTGAGTGGGCAAATGCTCATATTCAATGGCGTTTGGCACGTTGGAGAGGTGTTCTCTTCACGGATGAATACCGATGGCAGACAGTTTGTATGGCATAGTGTGGGTGAGCGGTTTGCTGATGTCAACGTTGTGGGTAGAGTGGCCCATGGTGGCGGTGGGGTTATGGTATGGGCAGGCATATGCTATGGACAACAAACACAGGTGTATTTTATTGATGGCATTTTGAATGCACAGAGATTCCATGACGAAATCCTGAGGCCCATTGTTGTGCCATTCATCCTCGACCATCACCTCATGCTGCAGCATGATAATGCACGGCCCCCTGTTGCAAGGATCAGTACACAATTCCTGGAAGCTGAAAACATCCCAGTTCTTGCATGGCCAGCATGCTCGCCGCACATGTCACCCATTGAGCATGTTTGGGATGCTCTGGATCGCCGTATACGACAGCGTGTTCCAGTTCTTGCCAATATCCAACAACTTCGCACAGCCATTGAAGAGGAATGGACCAACATTCCACAGGCCACAATCAACAACCTGATCAACTCTATGTGTACATAGGCCTTTTGTGTACATAGAAAAATCGTAGATCTTTGCTTTCAGCTCATGATAAATGGGGGCAAACACAAAAGTGTTGCGTTTTATAATTTTGATATATATATATATATATATGTATATGTGTGTGTGTGTGTGTATGTATATGTATATATGTATATGTGTGTGTGTGTGTATATATATATATATATATATATATATATATATATATATATATATATATATATATATATATATATATATATACACACACATACATACACACACACACATCGTACCTTGTATACATTGTGGGTAGTGTTTCCTTGGATCATGCCTTCTTGTAATGTGATGCTTCTGTAGTCGTATGCTAATTTTCGGACAAAGCATAAGACATTTCAACAGCTCCAGTATAATATGAGGTATTTTATAGGTGGCAAGAGAGGTGGAGGCTTTTAGCTGGGTGCCATAATGCTGGATAATTGTACATTCATAAAAATATTTTAAAATCTCTCTGTATTCCTTTTAGTTGCAATATAAGCGCAATAAAACTGAGGAAATACTTTTGATATACAATAAGTTTAAGTCGGCTAACTTTAGTAATTGAATTTGCAAATGTATTCAAATCAAATACAATGTAAAAGTGCTATTTTACTCTAAAAGAGACTCCTTCTGTTTTATATTGCATATTGTTGGTTATCCAGCTGGACCAGAGTAGTATCTGTCTTCATTTCTCAGGCCTCAATAGTAGTAGGATCTCCCTGATTATGATGTTTATATACTAGCCATAAATCAATTGATCGACTTGGGTACAACTAGCCTGCCGGATATTTCTACATGTAATTACTGCCAGAGACTAAAACTGCTTGCAGTAATCGCATTCTGATGGCCGGTTCTCTGGGAGGCATTCAGTGTTGGAGGAATCAAGCAATTTTCTTTCCTTCCCATGTTGGATGGGAAATTCCTCTATTGCTTGCCTAACTTCTTTGCTTTTAAATATGAATGCGTGGTAAAGAGCAACCCCCCCCCCCCCCCCCTAAAAATTGCAACACTCTGCATAGAGTTTTCATGTTCTGCCTGTGCTTGCGTGGGTTTCCACCGGGTACTCTGGTTACTCCCACACTCCAAAAAGCTTGCTAGTAGGTTAAATGGTTCCTGTCTAAATTAGCCCTAGTGTGTGTGTGTGTGTGTGTGTGTGTGTGTGTGTGTGTGTGTGTGTGTGTATACATGTGGCATATGACCTTAGAATGTATGCACTTTGAGGGCGGGGACTTATGTGACTATAAAGACTGCAAATTGGCGGCACTGTATAAATAAACAAAATTCTGCCACACTAATGATAATACAAACCACATTAATAGAGTGAAAAACGTATGTGAAAAAAACTGTGTAAATGATAAGTCCATTTTAAAATGTGCGTAGTTGAAAACAACTGTCCCAGTTAAGATTGTCATCCTCCACTGTGTAATGAGGGGTGTCAGCTTCCATATTCGCCACATGGGACATCACCAGTAGTTGGATGGATTCTTACCAGAATCTATGGACTATATTACGGAGTCAGATAAGCCTGTAAACAATAACCTAGAATTAGGTGCTGAGACCCAGATGGCTACATCTAATCCTCATGATACCTCCGATTCCTCAGGATTATAATAGATATATATGGCCACGATGATGGTACAAGATTTCTCATATAATCAAAACAGATATGCCCACATAGTGTAAATCCATAAAACACATTTATTAAAAACAGCGCTGTGTATGCAAAACATAGTAGTAAACAAATCCAGATATTCCAGAGATTGCAGGCAAGCGTGGCAACGTCCATGTGCCTTAGCTCAGCCCAGCGCGTTTCGTCATTATTGACATCATCGGGGGCATGCATTTCTGCGGCTGCAGGAGGAAAATTGAGGCGATTGGTTCCCCTACATTCCGCCCCATAGCGCCTCCCGCTTCCCCAGGCTACTGTGAACTCCTCCACTCCCCCCAACTCATCCCCCGCAGCTCTCTCAAGTTGCCCCCTCCCCTCTCCCACTGCCTGTCGTGGGGGATGTGTCAGGGATAGAGAGCGGGGAAGGGGCCGGTAAATGTGTAAATTACCAGCTCCTTTCTTGTCTTAATGAATAGTCAGTAATTGGTACCGATCACTGACTTTGTTCATTCATAACCGAGGCATAGTAGACTGAGTTTACTATGCTTCAGTTTGTGAATAAACGGGAAGCTCTTTACGGAGCTATTCCTGTTCATTCATTCTGTACAGCTGAGGCTTCAGAGATGGAGTTTGAGGGTTGTCTCTTTTTATAAACCACGTTTATGGTTTCTTGCATCGGGACCCTGAAGGTTCCAGTTGCTCCTCTGTTGCATTGGTTGAAAATGGTGCAGCATAAGCTGCAGTTCCCCTTTTTGATTCTAATTAGTATGTGGTGTACAAGGGGTTGATGATTTAAGTCAGTTTTGCAATAATGGAATCCAGCTACACAGCAGCAGTGCATTATGTTGGGGGCATGTAATGTTTGCGGAGTGTCTAGCAAGATAACTTTATCCAGAACAAGCCTTATTTTATTATGTCAGATCTTCATTCAGTTCTGTGCTTAAGACTTGGTTACTGCAGATAAACCAAGCAAGAAGCCAGGTGAATCCTGCTTAATGTAATATTTCTATTGAAGCTGCAGCTCTGATAATGGTGTAAAGGTCCTGTGGATTCATAAATTAGTTCAGCCTTACAGCTCTTTGATTATGTACAGGTTTCCAAAGCAGAGCTGAGATCCTCCTGAGTGAGGCGGCATATTCTTTAGAATGACTCTAGGGTGCAGAGATAATGAGATCTGTACTAGCTATTGGAATAGCTTGAGCTTTGTACTTGTCAACATATTGTCAGTAGCCAGCTGTTGACCGGAGTATGGCTTGCATTTGTAAATACTGTACATCCTTGGAGAAACAGCTGAAGCAAAGTGCCATGCCTGAATTGTTCTGATTCCTGCCTAATACCTGTCTAAAGTGACGGAGACCTTTCATGACAACACTGCTGCACTGTATTCCTTTCGTGAGTACACTTGGTTAAAAAAAGAAAAGGTGTTTTTTCTTCAAATCAAGGTCCTTTTTGTCCTGGTTGTATAAAAATCTATTTTTGTCTTAGTTCTATTGATTAGTGGTTGATGTGTAAGCAGGACCACAGGCCTTCAAATATTATAGCAAAGAGAAATGTAAACAGTATAGGTACCTGTAACAACCAATCAAAGCAATCATTTGTCATTGCTTTCACTGTTGTAAGCTGATGACAGATGAAACTTGATTGCTGAGTTTCTACATAGCTCTTGGAATAATCTGATTAATTTCTGTGACTAGAATACCCTAGTCATATTCTTAAAGGCTATTTTGGTTTTGTCACAAGAACTACATTATGCAGTACACATTGACGAGTGCACTTAGTGAGGTGTGCTCCCCTTTGTGCCCACTTTTCCCCCATCGTGGGGATGTAAAATGCAGCTGACATCAGTGAGAGTAGACTGCAAGCTGGCTCCACTTTGCTGGTGTCCCTTCCAGTGGAGGTGAAAATTTTACTGCCCTGGAACTAGCATATTGTAGAGTTCTTTTGACATCTGCTACGTTTCTGTAGCATGGTATTTTCCCAGGATTATGTTGCTGTGTTTTTGAATGTTTACACCTGTGTGCAGTGTCCGTGTCATTCTGCTGGCAGAAGCTTTGGGTGATATCTGGGATCAACCAAAGCCTTGATAAATGCCCTCTGAACTGGGCACCTGTAGGTTGAAGTGTGGACCCAGGACTCTCCCTCCTGATTGGCTGAGACACTCGGCGGGTGCCATTGGCTCCCGCTGCTGTCAAAGTTAGTGAGCCAGTGAGAAAGAGGGGGGCGTGGCCGGCGGCTCCATGTCTGAATGGACACAGAGCAGCAGTTCAGGTGCCCCATAGCAAGCTGTTTGATTGGGGGGGGGCACTCGGCAGATAGTTAGGACAGATGAGAAGGTGATTCAGTAGTGAGACAGAAGATCATGGGGACACGGCGGTGGAGCAGATGTGCAGGCAGGTACATTGATGGGGCAGATGAGCAGGGGGGGTTACAGTGGTGGAACATAAGAGCAAGGGGGTACAGTGGAGGGGCAGATGTGCAGAGGAGGTACAGTGGTAGGAGGGTTGAGAAGGGGGTTCAGCGGTGGGACAGAAAAGCAGGGGGTACAGTGATGGGGACAGATGGGCAGGGGGGTTCAGTATTGGGCCAGATGAGAAGGAGGTTACAGTGGTGGGAAAGATGAGCAGGTCTGGTTTAGTGTTGGGGCAGAGGAGAAAGGAGGTACATTGGTGGGACAGATGAGCAGGGTATGCCCATGGTATGGTGCCAAACTACGGTACTGAAAGAAATCTCCATAGGTGACGCTTTAAAAATTTTTTCAGGTTACCAGTTTAGAGTTACAAAGGCGATCTGGTGGTAGAATTATTGCTCTTGCTCTGACGTTTTTGGCGATATCTCACATATGTGGTGCGATCACCATTTACATATGCACAGGACGTATGTATTCACTTTTGCGCATAAACATGGAGTGGCAGGGCGCTTTAATTTATTTTTTTACAGCCCGTAGAAGTGATTGTGTGGCTTTTTAGCCACTTGAATCACCTCTGCATTAAAGGCAACCACTGGCTGAATACTTAAATACCGGAATGATGCCTGTAGCCGTAGGTATCATCCCAGTATAACCACTGCCAACAAAGGACGTCATGACTGTCTATGGTCGGCAAGTGGTTAAAAGCTTTAACAAAGCTTGCTGAAAGCACTGCAAATGCTTTGTCAAAGCTTGCTGTTTACACTGCTCTTATACAAGCTGAAGCCCATGTGAATGAGGTCTTAACTCCTACCTGAACAAGGAGATACAGCCGCTCAGGGCTATACTTGTGTAGCTGCAAACAATTAAACTACCGAAGAATGCGACCCATTGAAACAAATATGATGATGCAGTGGTGCAGAATTTTCCAGGGTTAAAACCGGTAGTGAAGTTGCTGACATATCACCCCCTTAACAGTTGTCAAACGTGGTGGATCGCTTTTCAGAAGGGCAGCAATGATAGCCGCACTTCTGAATGAGCCCTAATAAAAAAGGACCTGCATCCTGTCCTATGCAGTGGTGGTAGATTATCCTCAGTGGAAAGTTTTTACTAGGATTATGGAAGGAATTGTTGCCATTAAATGTTACAGGTAATCACGGAAAACCTGGTATGACCCATTTCGATGTCGGGTTTATTCGATGGCCACATGACAGCCATAGTTATTGTTGGAAGGATTGCTGAACAGTGTGTATATCTGTTTTATGAACATAAAAATTACAGGCAATATGTTGGCAATATTGGAGTGAGAAAGCTGGCACTAAGCTGCGTGTAACATTTCTCATTTCCGCTACAAGATGGGTCTGTTTTTTATCTTATGGCAGATTCTCAGACTTTTTTTTTTTCGCACCATCAGCAAGTGATATAACTGTCTGTAATGAAATCTGTTTCTTTTTCTTGTACTCAAGAAATTGCATTTCTGGAAATGTCACACTAGGCTTTAGAACATGGTTAGCTTAGCTTTTAGAAAGTGACTATTAAGTAAAGCACAGCCTGGAAAGATGGGAAGAAAAGTCTTTCTTACCCTGAAAAGTGTCATTTTAGGTGATTACTGCAAATACTTGCTGTGATGCCAGTAGCTTGCAACGTTCATTTGACCCGTTAAATGTTTTTTTTTTAGTTAATCTTTTAATAATTTTAATGTGTTCCTAATTAGCGGCAGGGTGCTTAAAAATAATCGGCGGTAAATTGGGTTATTTATTTTTAGAAGGCAAGGAAAATAACCTTGTACTGGGAGTGTTGGGATAAAACTCTTTGGAGAAATTATATGTATATAATGCGCTGTTTTTAAAGTGATTCTAAAGGTAAAACTTTTTTTTGTTTTTTTCCTTAATGCATTTCCTGCATTAAGGTAAAACCGTTTTGCCATTTGCTATGCCCACCCCCCAAATACTTACCTGAGTCTTGTATCCATCCAACACCGTGTCCAGCTTCAGTTCTTCTCTCCTCTATCACAAATTTGGCTGAGAGCAGTGGGAGCCATTGGCTCCTGCTGCCTTGAATCATATCCTGTGAGCAGAGCGCAAGGGCCGAGCCACACTGTGTGTCAATAGAATCATATCCAGTGAGCAGAGCGCAAGGGCCGAGCCACACTGTGTGTCAATAGATGCACACAGCCACAGCTGATCCCTCAGTTCTTCCCTCTGCTCTGAGCAGAGAGCAGTGACTGTCAGTCATGGCTCCTTGCTTTGCCCCTCTCTGCACAGTTTGGGAGATATTCAGAATGCATTCAGCAATCGCCGCTTGCGCTCTGAAGGTCCATCTTACAGTGCCTCTCAGCAGTGACTTTTCAGAGCTGGACGGCTTCTTTCAGAGTGACTATTACATATGCGATGCACACTAGCACGTTATGCCATTGTCTTGCAGGGGTTTTTTTTTTTTTTTGAACATTGGTTTACAACCGCTTTAAGTAAGAGCCTTTAAATGTGTAAGTCAGTCTTGGGTAGGCATGGGTAAGATTGACCCATCCCCTAGATCAGTGATGGCGAACCTTGGCACCCCAGATGTTTTGGGAACTACATTTCCCATGATGCCCTGGCACTCTGCAGTGTAGTGGAGCATCATGGGAAATGTCGTTCAAAAACATCTGGGGTGCCAAGGTTTGCCATCACTGCTCTAGATGCATGCTGATATCTGGCAACCCATTGGGCATGCTCTGCTCTCCATTGCAGCCTTTGCAATCTTAAAATTGCATTAAGCATCATTGTTGTGATCCTTCCCCCAGGTACTGGTTACAAAAGGCTGCCGATACTCTCTTGCTCCTGCAATGCCACTATCTGCTAAAGCTGGCTGTAGACCGTTTAGATTTTGGCTGATTCCTGCTGAATGGCTGAAATTCAAGCTGTGCTTAGCCCTGTCTGTACCACCCAACTTGGCAATAGCCGGCAGGGGAGATTCTTTTGTCTACGCTGTATGGCATAGATGGGAAGGAATGAATTGGTTTCTGAAAAATCTAAAGGTGTATGGCTAGCTTAATGTTTGTTTTTCCTGTTTTTATATGAAGAGTTTCAAGTGAAAATAAGTTTTTTTTCATCTGCATGGAATTCGGCCTCTGCACCCATGCAGTTGGCATAAAAGAATTTCTGCTCATAATATTTTTACTTTCTACTAGAAACTTGAGATTACCCCAAGAGGGTAGAAAATAGGAGATGCAGGAAAAATGATTTCAAGTTAGGTTTTTATTGAGTAGTGAAAAACATGCACTAATTTAGACTTTTTTTTTGTTTGTTTTTTACACATATATCTTTGCTTGTCTATCTGAAATAGTGTATGCTTGTTTATTTTACAGGAAAGACCAGAACTTGCTATCCCCTGTTAATTGCTGGTATTTACTGCTGAACCAAGTGAGAAGAGAAAGCAAAGATCATGCAACACTAAGTGATATCTACCTAAACAATGTTATAATGCGCTTCATGCAGATAAGCGAGGATTCAACTAGGATGTTCAAAAAGGTATGTGTTATTCATAGATATACCACCTCCTTTCTGTATTTATTGAATGCTTATATAGCAAATACATTACAATTTTATGAGATTTTTATTTGCTTTTCATGGATGGTGATGAAGTCTGTTTTGTGGAGGGTAAACAGAAGATTGGTTAGAATTGTGCACTGAAGTGGCATTGGCTGACCTCTTGTCCAGTATAGAAGAAAATGGTACATGCAGAGTTTTGTCTGACTGTGACCCCTGTTCATACACAATTCTAGCTCATTTCCTGCTTCTTAGCCAGAACACACAAGAATACACACAGACTTTGTATGAGCCTTCAGCTCATACAAAGCTCATACAGAAGAGGACATTGGCTGTTTTAGGTTCCCTGCAGACCAAAATGAAAGTTTAACCCTTGCAGTGCGGCAGAATCCCCATTGCAAGGGTAACTTATGATTTTACAAACCTTTTTTATGCTTTTCTTTTGGGTCAAAAGAGCACATTTGCTATTATACTTCTGTGACCCAGAGTCAGCTGTTAAGCAGTTTGTTACCCACAATCCGCTGACTGGGCAGAGCGTGCCAATGTTGTTGGAATCTACCTGATTGAATGATTGACATCTGGCTCCATCTTTTAGTGCATGGCTAAGAGCCAGAGACCGCTGTGACCACCCATTCCCTAGCCTGTGACTCCAAGTGAGTTCTGGATGAGCTGAGTTGGGTGTCATGTCATACAGTCACTGTTCTCTGCTGCCAGCAGACTAAAGCTGGCCATACATGGATGGAAATTTGGCCAGTTCAGAAGGAACTGGTCAAATTTCAATCCATATATAGCTGTTCCTGAAAAGTTGATCTTATGATCGATTCTTCAAGGACAGGTTTCTTGGTATATATTTGCTTTATCAGCGCATGCAGCCAATCGCATGCAGCCAATCACCTGCAGTGCTCCACAGTCCCACTGTCAGAATACAATGACACGCCCATGAGGATTTTCCCATTCAACTGAAATGTTTGGATTGGGAAATTGGTTCCGTTTTTTTCATTCAGCCAGCTGACTGAAGAAAACTGGGCCATGTGTAGCCAGCTTAAGAGCTAAGCGGTCAGCAGTTAATGTTCCTGCACACTAGCATCTTTGGGACAGGGCAGAAATTGAAATAAATGGGCAGAGCTTCCAAAGCGCTTTGGAAGCTGTGCGACATAAGTGATTTTAGGCGCACCTCTAGCGGCCGAAAAGCGACATAAAAGCGCTGCTTAAACACCGGTAAAACGTGGCTAAAACTAGCGTCGCTTTACCGCTAACACCTGGCTCTTTCAATGTGAAAGGAGTCTAAGCCTATAATTCTACTTTAAAAGAGCCTATGTGGAGAAGAAGAAACCCTAAACTGACTTCTGAACAACAGAGCTCATAACATAAGCTGTTGGCACGTGCAACTTTACTATTCGCCTCTTCAGAACTTTTTTAAGTGAATATGCAAATTGCAACTGTTTATCATTATTTGCATAAGCATATGCATCCGTCCCACAACCCAGTTTGCAATGACCGGTTTAGGGTCAGGGGGCTTGCATATTGCCCGTAATCAGGTAATAGTCAAATTGGGGATGCACCATGTGGTGCTAGGTTTAGTGTCAAGGTAAGAGATGTGCTTACAGCTGGCTTTCTATGTTGTGTTGGCTTTCTATTCAAGCTACTAGTTTATAATGTTTTCTCCCACGTAGGTTTGCATCAAATGAGACTACATATTTGTTGGTTTGCTTGATGGCATAAAAGGCCCACAGTATATTTGCATGGAAATGGTAGTACAAAAGTCGTGCATCTTATAGGCAAGACTTTTGTACTGTGTAAAGATGACCAATAAGCCAGTTTGACTGAGATCTTCAATTCTTCTTGAATGGAGGAGTTAATTGGGTTAAATTTTGTCAACCAGTTGCTATTTTATGAGTAAGCCACAAGGATGTTACCAAGCATATCTTTTTACTACATAATTCTATATACACATCCATTATAAGCTTACTTGTCTGTGTATACCACTTTTAGAAGGATGTGTTCCAGGTCTCGTATGTCTAGAAGCTTCAGATTTTTTCACTTGTTTTGAGTATGAACATGCATCAAGCTGTGACTTTGCCTACAGAGACGTATTTCATCCCCATAATCTACAGTGCTGAATCAGTTTAGCTTTGTATTGTTAAAATGTGTAGAAGCTGTAACCTGATTTGTTTCTGGTATAAAGTTTGGATGCATATTATTCAGAAAATTCTGAACTGTAAAGACAGTCCAGTTCAGGTCTAGATTTTTGTCTGCTGGTCATGTGGTTTGGGACATGATCTCCTCGACTATAGTTTACATAGCAAAAGCATACAAACATTTAATGGCATTAAACCGTCCATAAATGGATCAAAATTTGATCCTTGTATTGGCAGGCTGGTTGTTTACAAGTTGATCTATCAGGTTTATCTCAAATGATTTATGTCGCTGGTTATAGCCGGTAACACTGATTGTTGTAGTCTGAGGACGGGGAAGGCCCCCCGATGTCAGAATACAATACCACAGCAGGAAGGATTCCTTAACCACCTTTTAAAGATACACAACCTTCAGAAAACCTCAATATACAATGTGCAGCGCTATTATAAAAAAAAAAAGTTATCCAGTGTTTCAAAACTCCAGAGGAAGCACTAACAAACCCAACGGCGTTCGGAGTGTAGTTGGTTGCTTACTGGAACCCAATGGCTCTCAAACAAATGAGGAGCCAAAACGCTTCAGGGATAAACCCAAAATATTCCTGGGTAGGTGATACAATCCCGCGCATACCTTCGGCTTCATTTAGAAGTCTACACTGTCCAGTCTTCTCAAGGTTGACACTGTTCTTCACCTACAAGCAAAATTTAAAATCCATAGAAAATGGTCAGTCCAGGTACATATGCTTGGCTAAAGATGTAGATGCCCATTCTGCTCCATAGTCAGTATTGATGCATTAGCCAGATTCCATAGCAGGATGGGATACCTTGAGACTTTGCAGCAAGCAATTAATTTAAGGCTACATATACAGTTGCATATTGGGACAACACACATTGTGTAGATGCAAGTACCCCAGTGGGATGACTTGCTTCCAACACAGGGCTCCTTGTTTGCTATGAAGCTTGCACCTGCAGGAATCCTAGCAACCTGGTCCCATTCAGCTGCCGGCCAGGACATTCAAGGGGCTGCACCTGATCCAGTATGGTCACTTCAGCCCGAGTGCCACCCCCACCATGCCTTTATGAAACGAAATCATGTGTTTGCTTCCAAAAGGTACAAGAATTTCTCACTAGTACTGTGATTTTTTTTAATCAGTAAACTATGAGAGTTTCAGCTGTTCTCTTCACACCAGCTCCTTGGTATCCTTGTGGTAGTACACTAAATATTGGCTACTTGGAAGTTGCTGTACCTCTGCACAAATTACATGGTATGTTAATGCCGAACTCTAGGCATTCAGCCAGTCTGTAAATTGTGCTGGCATATTATTAAAGTCCAACAAGGTGCATGCCGCCTGGTGAACTTGGCTCTTTAATTGACATCTGACAGAGTTATGGAGCTCCGAGAGCACTGCTGTTGCTAAACCCCAGACGCACAGCATCTCTACCTGCCCCTCCCCATGCTGCCTATTCACAGGAGCTTTTGTATCTTGTGAATGGATTCACATAACACTAAGCGTTCCATGATTGGGCAGGAGGAGGGGAGGGCCTGGGCACAGTGGCTGCATGCGACTCTGTAGCTCCTGGAACTGAGACCAAAAGGTCCAGCATCTGTGTTGCAGAAGTATAGCAAGAGCTATGCTCCTAGAGCTTTGTAAAAATGGCTATTTTAGGCATTCCTTAGTCTCTTGGGCCAAAAACACCCAAATCCGTGTCAAGTGGCTCATGTAGCTTTTGGAATTCCAGGCTTAGAGCTACAGGTATCTTGAGTGCTCATTTGTGAACAGCCACCATTGAAATACATCTTTCAGCCAGCAGGGGCAGGCTTGGGTTGTGCTTATCTGCATCCAGACTTCTCCATAGATGTCCTCACTGTTCATTTAACATGGAGGTCTGATAATAAACTGTCTTGGCCACCCACTGCTGCTTACAAAGTTCATTTTATGTTGATGAACAAAATGCAAAACTCCTATAGAGTGCTGCTGTTCAGTCACTTTATTGTATGCCACATCAAAGAGTTTATTGGTGCAGTATTTATGAAAATTGTCTAGAACGGCTGCTTTTGAAAATGGTGCCCCTCATATTTATTTCCTTAAACTTCATTTTCAGTTTCTAATTTGAAGCTTAAGTGACCTCCTTTCAAGTAAATTAGCTTTGTTTCTCTTCATGGTCACACGTGCGTAGACATGCATTCAGATGAGTGTAGCAATGCACCCTCCAGGCTCAAATTATAGGGTTTCCAAGGATGTAGCTTCCTTGGAATTCGCTCCCTTCTTCCAGCATCTTGTTTGTATCTGTCATCTCTTGCCACTGGTGAAGTGAAAGGCTGTGTTGATTGGAACACTCTGCTCTACTTACTTCCAAAAGGCCAGCTTGTCTTGTGAATGCCTAAGTTTCTTTGCCCAGTGTTTTATGGAATGGTGGAAATCACCAACAGTGCGCCCAAAAATGGATTCCTGATAGCCATGCTGTGCTGTCTTGCTAATGGTGCCAGGCATGCCTAACTAGGCTTTTTCCATTTTCCTGAGTCTTTGTGTCTGTTTAACAAACAGGTCATTAATCACAGTGATTGGTTATTTGCTACTTTCCAAAATCCAGTATTATCCCTTTTAATTAGGAAGTGAAAACCGGTTTGTTCTCTGTTTATATGCACTGAGTTTTCTCTTCCCAAGAACGTGGACAAAGGAGAATTACTTTCTACAAACAGTCAAGCTACTAAAGTTATTTTGACAGCTGTTATTGGTTTACGTCTGAAATCCAGGCAGCTGAAACAATATAAATGTGTGCACGTGTTCATTAAAAATCATTAAAGTATATCCAAGAACAAAAATGTAATGTATTGCAGCCTACCTTTCCTTAGAAATGGTGGTGGAATTTGATTTGTTTTTATCCTTTGCTCTTTTTCCTTTATTTTCAACTAGCGATCCCGTCAGGAAAAGACTTCCTGTCCTAGGCTGGCAACCATACTGTTTCTAGGAGGGGCAGCATTGGAAGGGAGTGTGTTAGGACTAGAACACCTTCCCTCTCCATAGAAAAGGGTAAAATGCTGACGGACAACTGTCCACGGAAGAGGAGAGCATTTTTGCACTTATTGAATAGATGTAACAAAATGCTTTCCATTTTATATTTAGCAGACCATAAGGGAGCAAATAAGAGAAATGTATTGTTAGTTTACATACACTTTAAGTGTATGTAAACAAACGATATTTCATTTTGTGCAAGTACCTGGATTTGACTTGGTATCGGCCTCTTGCAATCCCCTGTACAGCAGAGAGAAATCTGAAAGAAGGAGAAACAGCACCATAGATGTTGATAGGTCTGGTTGAAACACTGAAAACAAGTTAGCTCTGCATATGCAGGAACAGATTCACAGGACACAATCACTGTGTTTAACCAGTGAAAGAAAGAAAGAGACTGCTACAGCTTGGCTCTCTTGTTCTGGGAGAGCATCCATGGACCTCCTCCTGGAACACTCCTCCTGTGCACCCCCTGGGGCATGCATCCTTCGGACACAGCAGATCACAGAATTGAGAAAGACAATGTGTGTGTGTAACATTTTTCACTCATGGTTAGTGTTTGGCTGAAGCCAAAAATCATAATGGCAACAGAAAGTACTCAAATGACCCTGATCAAAAGTTTACATGCCCTGGTGATTTTGGCATGATAACCTGCTCACAAGTTGACACAAAGGGGTTTGAATGGCTATTAAAGATAACCATCCTCACCTGTCATCTGTTTGCTTGTAATATTGTGTGTGTAGAAAAGGTCAAAGGACTCCTTACAGACCCTTGCATCTTTCACCCAGTGCTGCACTGAGGTTTCTGGATTCTGAGTCATGGGGAAAGCAAAAAAAAAATTGTCAAAGGATCTGCGGGAAAAGCTAGTTGAACTGTATAAAACAGGAAAGGGATATAAAAAGATATCCAGGAAATTGAGACTGCTAATCAGCAGTGTTGAAAATCTAATCAAGAAGTGGAAAATGAGTGGTTCTGTTGAAACCAAACCATGGTCAGGTAGACCAACTAAAATTTCAGCCACAACTGCCAGGAAAATTTGTTCGGGATGCAAAGAAAAACCTACAAATAACTTCAGGTGAAATACAGGACTCTGAAAACATGTGGTGTGGCTGTTTCAAGATGCACAATTAGGAGGCACTTGAAGAAAGATGGGCTGCATGGTCCAGTCGCCAGAAGAAAGCCATTACTACGCAAATGCCACAAAGTATCCCTCTTACAATATGCCAAACACAGAGACAATCCTCAAACCTTCTGGCACAAAGTCATTTGGAGTGATGAGACCAAAATTGAGTTTTTTGGCTACAACCATAAACGCTACATTTGGAGAGGAGTCAACAAGACCTGTGATGAAAGGTACGGAGGTGGATCGCTGATGTTTTGGGGATGTGTGAGCTACAAAAGCACAGGACATTTGGTAAGATGAATGGAGTATGTTATCAAAATACTGGAGGAACATTTGCATTCATTAGCCAGGAAGCTGCGCATGGGACGTACTTGGACATTCCAACAGGACAATAATCCAAAACACAAGGCCAAGTCGACCTATCATTGGCTACCGCAGAATAAAGTGAAGGTTCTGGCATGGCCATCTCAGTCTCCTGACCTCAATATCATTGAGCCACTCTGGGGAGAACTCAAACGTGCAGTTCATGCAAGACAGCCCAAGAATTTACAGGAACTGGAGGCTTTTTGCCAAAAGGAATGGGCAGCTTTACCATCTGAGAAGATAAAGAGCCTCATCCACAAATACAACAAAAGACTTCAAGATGTGATTGATGTTAAAGGGGGGCAATACACTGTATTGAGAACTGGGGTGTGTAAACATTTGATCAGGGTCATTTGGGTTTTTGTGTTCTCATTCAAATTCTCTGACAAATGGCCAAGAAATCATAAATTCTGTCAGGGTATATATATATATATATATTTAATATATTTTTTGCAGCCATTTGCTAATATCATTTAAATTCATTTTTTTCCTCATTAATGTACACACAGCACCCCATATTGACAGAAAAACACAGAATTGTTGACATGTTTGCAGATTTATTAAAAAAAAAAAAAAAACTGAAATATCTCATGGTCCTAAATATTCAGACCCTTTGCTCAGTATTTAGTAGAAGCACCCTTTTGATCTAATACAGCCATGAGTCTTTTTGGGAATGATGCAACAAGTTTTTCACACCTGTATTTGGGGATCCTCTGCCATTCCTCCTTGCAAATTCTCTCCCAGTTCTGTCAGGTTAGATGGTAAACGTTGGTGGACAGCCATTTTTAGCTCTCTGCAGAGATGCTCAATTGTGTTTAAGTCAGGGCTCTGGCTGGACCATTCAAGAACAGTCACGGAGTTGTAGTGAAGCCACTCCTTCGTTATTTTAGCTGTGTGCTTATGGTCATTGTCTTGTTGGAAGGTAAACCTTCGGCCCAGTCTGAGGTCCTGAGCACTCTGGAGAAGGTTTTCATCCAGGATATCCCTGTACTTGACAGCATTTATCTTTCCCTCAATTGCAACCAGTCGTCCTGTCCCTGCAGCTGAAAAACACCCCCCACAGCATGATGCTGCCACCACCATGCTTCACTGTTGGGACTGTATTGGACAGGTGATGAGCAGTGCCTGGTTTTCTCCACACATACCACTTAGAATTAAAGCCAAAAAGTTCTATCTTGATCTCATCAGACCAAAGAATCTTATTTCTCACCATCTTGGAGTCCTTCAGGTGTTTTTTTTTTTTTTAGCAAACTCCATGCGGGCTTTCATGTGTCTTGCACTGAGGAGAGGCTTCCGTTGGGCCACTCTGCCATAAAGCACCGACTGGTGGAGGGCTACAGTGATGGTTGACTTTCTACAACTTTCTCCCATCTCCCGACTGCATCTCTGGAGCTCAGCCACAGTGATCTTTGGGTTCTTCTTTACCTCTCTCAGCAAGGCTCTTCTTCCCTCGATAGCTCAGTTTGGCCGGATGGCCAGCTCTAGGAAGGGTTCTGGTCGTCCCAAAAGTCTTCCATTTAAGGATTATGGAGGCTGCTGTGCTCTTAGGAACCTTAAGGCCCCTTTCACACTGGGGCGGTAGGGAGCGTCGGCGGTAAAACAGCGCTATTTTTAGCGCTGTTTTACCGCGGTATTCGGCCGCTAGGGGTGCGGTTTTAACCCCCTGCTGGCGGCCGAAAAAGGGTTAAAACCCCTCGTACAGTGCGGCTATAGCTGCGGTATTACCGCAGTATAGCCGCGCTGTCCCATTGATTTCAATGGGAAGGAGCGGTGAATACACCGCTCCTTCACCGGTCCAAAGATGCGGCTTGCAGGACTTTTTTTACCGTCCTGCCAGCGCACCGCTTCAGTGTGAAAGCCCTCGGGCTTTCACACTGAACAAACAGCGGAGGCTGTTTAGGGGTGGTTTGCAGGCGGTATTTTTAGCGCAATAACGCCTGCAAACCGCCCCAGTGTGAAAGGGGTCTAAGAGCAGCAGACATTTTTTTTGTAACCTTGACCAGATCTGTGCCTTGCTACAATTCTGTCTCTGAGCTTTTCAGGCAGTTCCTTTGATCTCATGATTCTCATTTGCTCTGACATGCACTGTGAGCTGTAAGGTCTTATATAGACAGGTGTGTGGCTTTCCTAATCAAGTCCAATCAGTATAATCAAACCTAGCTGGACTCAAATGAAGGCGTAGAACTATCTCAAGGATGATCAGAAGAAATTGACAGCACCTGAGTTAAATATATGAGTGTCACAGCAAAGGGTCTGAATATTTAGGACCATGTGATATTTCAGTTTTTTTCTTTTTTAATAAATCTGCAAAAATGTCAACAATTCTGTGTTTTTCTGTCAATATGGGGTGCTGTGTGTACATTGATGAGGAAAAAAAATAACTTAAATGATTTTAGCAAATGGATGCAATATAACAAAGAGTGAAAAATTTAAGGGGGTCTGAATATTTTCCGTCCCCACTGTGTGTGTGTGTGTGTGTATGTATATGTGTGTGTGTGTGTTTTTAATATCTTTATTATCTTTATTTAGGACAACAGCCCCAAGTAGATGGTAGCAATGCCTGCTTATGTGAGTCTGATCAGTTTGGCTGGCTTGGCACTACAAGTAATGTAAACCGGATCTATTTATGCCATGAATGGAGGATGTTGAAGTGAAGTGCTTACAGTGGAAATTCTGTGCATTGCATAGGTTTGCCTCCGTGTCATAACTCCATGCTCTTTCATCACAAGCCTTAGTCTTTCATCTCCCAGCACCAGCTGTGTTTATTCTTGACATATAAAACCACTGACGTTTTCAAAGCTCTTGCTGCAGATCCACTGGAGTAACTTAAGCAACATGCACTATGAAAAGTAGAAACAGGTATTTGCCGTAGCTTTAGGTCATAATGGATCTTGCCCATCTGTGTGAAAACACGTTCGCTTTTCATATTAAAATCAGTCTTTTATTTGTGTTTTTCATTATCTATCGATAACTAGAAAAGCAGTTTTCTGGTGTTCCGTTTTGTCGTTTATAGCAAGCTCAGGAAATTTGTTTTGGGTGGAATGACCCTTTAAAATGAAATATTTTTTTTTAAAAAAAAGGTCATTTTCAACTGAACATCAATTTTATAAGAAGTGCAATCATCATCATGAACTGTAAGAGCCTGTGTGCTGGCTAAAGAGAATCTGGAATTCCATTGGGATTTTTGGGATTTAGCTAGTGGGCGGGCCCAGCCCATCTATATCTAGCTGTAACTAAAATCAGTTGCTGACCTTCTTCCTTTTTTTTTTCTTTCGCTTGAGTAGAACCTTGAGTTTTTTCATTAAGGTCTGCAGTGTCATCTTTTAATAATTGTATGTTACCCAAACTGATTCTTTTTAGTCTGCAGCTAGATATTAAGGTGGAAATTTATTGCAAAATCAGCACTTCAGGAGTGTTCCATAGCAAGCCTTTGGGACTGCCCTTGGCTGTCCATGTCCCACACCCAACCTTTGTGTTTCATCAGCTTGTAAAAAAAAAAAAAAAAAAGCAAAAGATCACTAAGACCTGCTATATTGTAAACAATGACAGTGAGCTTATTATGCAGCAGCTGTTTTTTTTTTTTTTTTTTTACCTACTGATGAAACTCGCTATAAGGTTGATGGGGTGGCCTGAAAATTGCAATAGGATTGTCACCCTGGTGACAAAGGGGACATAGCAGGCAGGGTTTCTGAAAGTACTACTAATTCAGATTCTCGGTCTGCTGCATAGTAGGTGGAAAAAGGGTTTATTCATAGTTAAGCTGGCCGTAGATGGAGCAATTTTCTTTCCTGCAACCATGGTTTGCAGGAAGGAAAATCGCTTGATTCCGCCATTAACACTGACTGTTGCTATTGTACTCTCCCGACACGGAGAGCTGTCTCAGTCGGGGGAACACACATGATTGCCAGCATCTATAATCTCATGAAAAATCTGACTGTCTGGTTGTACACAAGTTGATCAATCAACTTGGGTACAATCAGCCTTGGCTGGTCCCTGCTTAACCGTCCAAGATTTAAACTATCTATGGCTGGCTTTAGTCCACCCAAGAATGATTGGAACCAAGCAAACTGAATCTTCAATACTCAAACAATATTTATCTCTGCTGCAATTCCTGATTCTGATCCTGGGGGTTTCATTTATTTATAATATTCATTGGATACATTTATCCAGCGGGGGGATAGAACCTCTCATAAAAGGCCACAGTAGGTGTGAAGGTATCTAACCATCTAGCATCTACCAAAACTTTATGTATTTTATGGGCAGACTGACTGGCCGAGAACTCCAGCCACACATCACCAAGATACGTGAATGTAAAATTTGTAACAATTTCATACGCTCTTGCCGTATTATATACCCAAAGAATAAAAAAATATTTAAAGGACAAATATTAACAAAACCTTCTCTTCTGCTGATTATTACACTCCTTTCTATATTCTGTTTGTTAAAATCTAGTGTCAGGCTGGCCACATAGATGTCAAAGGAAGGTCCAATTCAAACCTATAGCATGCACAGGTTATGCCAGCAAGTGGGGTCTGGTAAAATGGCAAACTTTTGTAGCTTTTTACTTTTTTATTTTTTATTTTTTACTTTCTCTAGTTTGTACTTTAGAACAGGACTTTCACTTAGAACTAACTTTAAAAGTGTAGTAGTTAGCACTATACAGAAAGTTTTTCACTGTTGTGATGGGGACTGGAACTTTTCCCGCCCTGCATTAGGCTGTGATTTGTTACATTGCATTGCTGAAGTCCTCTGTGTGTCTCTTAGATCTCCTTGAAATGTTTGTACTTTGGTACCATTGCCTGAAAGATTTCTGCACTGCACAATAAAGCAGAGTGACTGGCATTCCAACTTTCAGGCTGATTGCTTGTGTGCAGGGCATAATGGGAAGTTATTTAAATTATATTTTGGGCGGCACAGTGGTGCAGTGGGTAGCACTTTCACCTAGCAGTAAGAAGGGTCGCTGGTTCGAATCCCAACCATGACACCACCTGCTTGGAGTTTGCATGTTCTCCCTGTGCCTGCGTGGGTTTCCTCCGGGTACTCCGGTTTCCTCCCACACTCCAAAGACATGCCGGTAGGTTAATTGGATCCTGTCTAAATTGTCCCTAGTATGTATGAATGTGAGTTAGGGACCTTAGATTGTAAGCTCCTTGAGGGTAGGGACTGATGTGAATGTACAATGTATATGTAAAGCGCTGCGTAAATTGACGGCGCTATATAAGTACCTGAAATAAAAATAATAAATAAATAATATTTTAGATAATTAGAAAAACAAACTTGGACTGAAAAAATGTCTTCCTTTTTTATAACACTATGTAATATACGACCCCAATTCCAAAAAAGTTGGTACACTTTAAAATTCACACAAAAACTGAATGTAATAACTTCCAAATCTCCCAGACCCATATTTTATTCACTACAGAGAATAGAAAACACTAAACTCAGAACATGTACCATTTTATGAAAAAAATAACTTTTTTGGAATTGGGGTTGTACTTACTTTTTAGGAGAATATCAGGAATGTAGGAAGTGTTCACATTACTTTATGTACATTACTGCAAAATCTGTTCTTGCAGTGATAAGTAAAATATATAATGAATTATTTTCAGGTTTACTGTTCTTGTGTTTTGACCTTTTATCTTAAACCTAAACTATTCATTGTGAATTTACTCTGAATAATTTGGAAAATGTTGCAGTTAGCCGTGTTTAATTACAACTTGTCAGTTTTGTGCATGGCTTGTTTTGACCTTTTCTCCTGGAAATCAAAGTAAAGATGGCTTTTAAAGGGAACAAATATTAACAAAGAATGCCCTTTTTATGTTTTTGATTTCCTCCAGCTATTTAGTCTTTGGCACCGGCCATGCAAGGAGCAAATTTGTTTCCTGCAACCATGGGTTACAGAAAATAAATTTTCTTGATTCTCCCATCAACACAGATAGTGTTGATGCAGGAATCCCTCCTAGTGGGCTTTTGTGAAGAGTGATTATTGCTAGCGGCTATGACTGCCGCCAGCGATAATCGCAGGTAAAACCCAGCATGCTGGTTGTACCCAAGTTGATCGATCAACTTGGTACATTCAGCCTGCACATACACGGTTCGAATCATGATATTCAAACCGTGTATGGACCTGCCTTGGTAGATAAGGTTGTTTTTGACTTTGGAATTTTTTTATTACATGCTAGTACTTTGACGGGGTATAACAGCTATTATTTACTAGGGTTTATAGTCTTTCATTGGACCAGTTGTAACTATTGGTTAAGGACCCATTTACACTTGTGTTGCATGCCAACATATGTTGCAGCTGGCCTTTGAAATCCATGGGTTGCCAACCCATCAAAAATCTGCCATGTCACAAAATTTGTAATGCAACACATTGCATGCACTATTGTGTGCGGCAGCTAGCTGCAACACATGTGCGTTGCCCTATACTGGGGACACAAGGGGTGAAAATCGCCCAAAAACGATCTGTTTGGCAGGAACTGGGTGCAGCTCTTTGTCCAACAGAATCTCACACTGTACTGTGAATACTCACTGTTTTTTTTCCAGCCCGCTTGGTTGTATGAAAATAAGCTTAACGTGTGTACAGTGCTTTAGTGGTTGTGGTGCCATTCAAAATGAATGGCATTGCAACCCAGCAATGCATATAACATACACATTAGCACAATGCAAGGGTGTAAATCAGGAGTGGGCAAACTGCGACCCTCCTGCTGTTGCAGAACAAAATCCCATCATGCCTCTGCTTGTGGCTGTCAGTCTTGCATTGCATCATGGGGCATGTAGTTCTGCAACATCTGGAGGGACTCAATTTGCCCAACCCTGGTGTGAATGATATCTTAGGGCTCATATATACCATCTTGTTAAAAATCGATCAAGCATTTTCTCCAATGTAAAGCAAGGTGGGTTTTATATGCATTTTACGTGTGTGTGTGTGTGTGTGTGGTTTTTTTTTTTACAGGGCAAAATGGGAAATATGGACATGTGCCTTGAAAAATGCACTAATTTAAAAACCAATTGCATTTTAATTGTTGAATGGTGCCTCAACCCACTTTTGCTGATAGGTGAGTCTAGCAGCACATCCAGGTATTAACATGTATTGTGCTCCCAGAAATGTTACTTGAACCTATTTTATAGCTATTAAGACTATCTGTTCACAACAATATGAATTTGCCCCCAAAAAGCTATAGTGCTTTTTCTCCAGTTTTAAGGAAACCCGTATTTCATAACGGCACATAAACTAACCTTATGATATAAGGCATTATTCTGTGCCTGCCAAATACAGATACTAACTTCAGCCTCTGCTGGGTTTTTGGATAACCCATTATTGGCGTTGAGGTTTCCAAGAGACGCTGCATCACACATTGCAATGTTGGTATCTCAGCAACCAGTTAAGAGACGTCTACATTTTATTGTTGGGATACAATGGAGCGTTCCAGTCATTAATGTACTGCAGTCCAAACTTGGATTGCTTTGGCTTCTTGGGGTGCTGCAAGAGGTATTTTTTAAGTTTTTAATAATGGTCATCGGGGACCGATGGTGTCTTTACAGCAGTCCATAAGCTACTTTTCACCTGTAATTAAGTACAAATTTAAAGTAAACCCGTGGCAAGCAATCCACAATTAAGCTTTCAGCCCTTTACAGGGCATTCTACTGAAAGTTGTATTCTGGCCAACTGCTATGGCTCTTTATGCATTGGCACTAATGTGATTATGGAAAGATGCATCATACTGGAAAAAATCCATATGATCAACATAAAGAAAACACTTACCTTCCCTTTTAATAAAATGTAACTGTTCTAAACGGCATGTAAATGCTAAAGGCTCATTTTGATGAGACTTATTGTTGGGGATGTTAAAAACATGACGTTGAGCCACATTTTGTCAAACATGAATTCGTCAGGGACCATAAACCGGGCCACAAACAGTTTGATGGTTACAAAAAATTCCAAATTTATTACACATTGATAATATATAGCAACATGAACAAGGGGATATACACAACAAACACAAATATTGAGAGCAGAAATGGAAACCAGCTGCAAGGAAAAGCCCAGAGCTTTTTCTGACCGAATGTCCACACATTTTTTTCAGCCACATTTTTAGCATCCCCAACCCCCCCTTAAAGTGATACTAAAGTCTTCTTTTTTTTTTTTTTTAAATAACAAACACGTTATACTTACCTGCTCTGTGTAGTGGTTTTGCGCAGAGCAGCCCAGATCCTCCTCTTCTCGGCTCCCTCTTCGGGTTCTCCTGGCCCCTCCATCCTGCTGAGTCCCCCACAGCAAGCAGCTTGCTATGGGGGCACCCAAGCCACAGCTCAGTGCGTCCATTCAGACATGGAGCCATGGCCTGGCCGTGCCCCCTCTCTCTCCTCAGTGGCTCATTGACCTTGATTGACGGCAGCGGGAGCCAATGACTCTTCACTGCTGTCTCAGCCAATGAGGAAGGAGAGTCCCGGACAGACGAGCCTGTCATACAACATTGCTGGAGAGAGATGGGGTTTAGGTAAGTATTAGGGGGGCTGCTGCACACAGAAGACTTTTATTTTCATGCATAGAATGCATGAAGATAAAAAAACCTTCTGCCTTTACAACCACTTTAAGTGCAAAGGCAGCAGATAGGGGTGTTCACATGCCACGGTTGCAATGCTTTGCTTCGCGATGCATGTCAAAACTTATCTTTACAATTTATCTTATTTACTCGCTTTTGATCTGTTAAATGAAAGCATTTTGTTATGTCTGTTTGATAAGGACAGGAAGTGTGTTCCTGGCAGGATCACCAGTGGTAAAATACCTGAAAAAAAAAAAACAATACGGTCACTACATCTAAGGAACAGTAAGGCACAGTATATTAGTGTGCTTTTTTTGTTCTTGGATTTCCTATACACTCAGGGCTCATTCACGCTATAAGGTATGTCCCCAGTGTACACAATTTTTGCCAGGTTTTTTTTTCGCTCATGCAACCAATTCATTTTAATAGGCTGCACAATGTGCTGAAATGCACAAAAAGTACTGCAGGGCAAAATTTCTAAAATCGCGCCACACCAAGCCACTGGTACTACAGTACTATGTTTTTTGGTGCCTGTGAACACACCCATATTTGCTAGATGCGTGGGGGTACCATTAAGAATTAAGTGCACCTGCACACATCTGCAGAAGGCACTGTATGTGCGGGAAACATGCTGCCCCTAGTGTGAATAAGCCCTAAAAGTGGAATTAAACTCCGGTAAATACTGTACCTCCGCCTTCTGACAGTTGCATCCCTCACTGGCTGCTGTCATCAGTATACAGTCAATAGAAGACCGTGGGCAAGTACATAAATGTGTCTTATTGCAAGATAAATACCAAGTCTAATACAACAAAGAGCTGCTTGCTTGCTCAGTTTGTTTTAGGTTTAGAACCAGGTTTAAGAGTCCAATCACACCAGCATGTGACTTTTTTTTTTTTTTTAATGCACACCACAGCAACAGTATGGCGTGAACTGACACCATTTTAAGCAAGGTGTTTTGCTTTGTCTGTGCTTTGAGGCTGCATTGGAAATTGCAGTCGGTGTAGCCCCAATGCATCTGGTGTGAATGAGCCCTAAGGCCTCATTTACATGGGCATCTAGATCCTTGCACCACTAAAACAAGCATATTTCTGTGGCTGGTAACACCAGGTGTTTGCAGTCAACTATGCTTGCTCAGCCTGTACAAAAATGGCTGGTTCCACAGCAGTTCGCATTTAATTACACATGGAGGGATGAGCGACCCTGGACGCAAACTGTCTGCATACAGGGCAGTTTATCGGTCCCTAATAGCATGTCTCCTTGTATGGTTGTATGTGGACAGCCACAAACTGTGACCCTGTCATTGATTTGTACAGGCTCCCTGTCTGATCACAAACACCAGGCTGTACCCAGAGCAAAAATACGCTGTTTTGGGTGTTGTACGGCCATGTGAAGCCTTAAAGGAGTTGTAAAGTCTTAAGGTTTTTTACCTTAATGCATAGAATGAAAAAAACCTTCTGTGCTTCAGCTGCCCCCCAGACCCCCCCCCCCCTTTTCTTACCTGAACCCAATCGTTCCAGCCATGAGCACGAGCCCAGCGGCTCCAGCCGCTGTCTTGGGTCCTCATAGGATAGATTGAGAGCAGCGGGAGTCATTGGCTCCCGCTGCTGTCAATCAAATTCAGTGACATAGGGGGCGGGGGCCAAGTCCTGCTGTCTGTGTCAATAGATGCAGCAGCGGGACTTGTGAGCGCGCCCGCATGGGTGCCCCCATGGAATGCGGCTCTCCATGGGGCACCTGATGAAGAGGAGGAGCCAGGAGCGCCGCTGGGGCACCCTAGAAAGGGAGGATCAGGGATGCTCTGTGCAAAACCCTTGCACAGAGCAGGTAAGTATAACATGTTATTTAAAAATAACCAAAAAAACAAACTTCTACAGTCACTTTAAGCTGGCCATAGGATTAGTTCAGCAGGGACCGACCGAGATGCAAACCTTTTATGGGCAGGCTGAATGTACCCAAGTTGATCGATCAACGTGGGTACAACCAGCCTACTGGATTTTACATGTGATTAATGCAAGCAACTGTTTTAGCTACTAACGATAATCGCTGTCTTCTCCCAGCAGGGGTGACTTATCTCGTTGTAAGAACACAATGGCTCGGCGAGGGGGATTCCCCTGTCAATACTGTCTGGTTGCAGGAAAGAAATTTGGTCCATCTATGGCAGGCCTTAAAGCGGAACTCCAGCATTTGTTACACTTTAAACTATCCTGAGGGCGATGGATAAAGTGTATGTAGCTAAGGCTTCATAAAGCACTGTGTTTTGGGTTCGAATAGAGACTTCTTGTCTCATACCGGAACACAATAGAGTCTATCTGAACGGTGCTAAGCCATTGAAACAAAGCAATGTATTCTAGAAATAAATACAAAACCTTCTCTAATTGGCTGAGTCAGAGAAGTGGGGTGATGATGTCACAACCTCTGACTCAGCCAATCTGTGTAAAGGTGTAACAAACGCTGGCGTTCAGCTTTAGCCTAGGTTCACACTGTAGCGCTGCAGATGTCAATACAATGTTAATGACACCCCAGGACTGTTCACAGATCGCAGTGCGAACTGTGAACTCGCACAGGAATTGGATTGCATGTGTACGAACACCCATGTGATCCGATTTCAGTGCGTTAAAAAAAGTCCCTGAACCATTTTCCTGCGAATCCAATGCGAGTTCGGCCATACAACTCTGACGGAACTCGCATTGCACAGACATCGCATGCGATCGGCACTGCAGTGCGGGTGCGAATCACATGGGATGTCTGTGTTTGCACAAGTGTGAACCCGGGCTTAATGTAGTAGTGTACACTGTTTAGTCCTAGAAGAGCAATTTACATTGTGCTATGCGTCCACAAAACACATAATGTAATGTAAACAATTACGAGTACCCTGAAAGGCATCTGATTCCACTGCTATGATATTAAATTGGCAGCCCTAGGAAAGTATTACTTAAGCTGTGTGGGTGCAGTTTACAGGAATACATAACTCTAGATGTGATGAACAAAATGTGATCATCTTGGAATGTGGATCTTAAACCTTGCTAATTCATTTTGTTATGGATCCTTACCGCTTTACTTTACTTACACTAGCTATACTACAAATACAATACAGCACAGGATTTCAGGCAAAACAGATTGGGGGAGGTCCACAAAGAGTTGAGCTGTGTGAATTCAGTTTCCCTCCAATTTAGCAATTAAAAGTGGTTTACGGTTTGTGCATGTTTTTTCATAGTTTCAAACTATGTCCCATTCTCTTTGTTTTTGTGTCTTTTTAATTGTCAAGGTTTGCCTCATGTTTGCATGTCATTTACAACATCAGTGAATTGATTTTCATGCTTGCTTGGGGGCATATATAAAATATGCTTATTTCCTACGGTATGGATGGTTTGCGTTAGCTGTACCAAATTAACAATAGCAGTTGCATAGCTTTTTGTAAATTATGTGCATCCATTTGCATATTGTAATATTTTTATTTCAGGATTTACTTTGCAGAACTCCAAATCTCTACCACTATATGAGGACTGAGATTTAAAGATGAACAGGGCCTGTATTTTGTACAGATGTGTGGTAGAGGAGCTCATTTCTAATTTGTTATCCTCTCACGGAGTTTCCCATTGTTTTAATGTTTTTGTCGTTCATTGTTGCTCCGAATGTTTCAGAATCTAGGATTGTAACGGCGAGTATAAAATTGACAGTTTCCTGCTTTTGTATTCACACCTGAGCCAGTCAGTCTGCTGAGTCGGTATAACGAGAAATATTGTTTTTCTCATGAACTTAGTACAGTTTGATAATACTGCAGTATGACTGCATTTTTTTTATGGTTACCAACACAATTTGGATCCTTTTAAATCCAGCAGATACATTTTGTGGGGTCAGGTTTTCTGTGGATTTGTCTACAGTGGTACTTGTGTGAGAAAATGTAATAGGAGTAAGTCTCAAGTAGTAAACAACAACTTTCCACTTTAAAATTTTCAATTTTGTTGGTAAATCCATCCGGTTGGTCTCTGGGATTGCCATTTTATTTTGTTGGGGAAAAAAAATCTAAATTTATAGACAATACCTGCGCATGATGGACTTTCAATTAGTCGTTTGTGTTTGAATGTTTCATCGGGTTACACACACTACACTTGCCTTCTATTCGGCTGTACCTTTTAACTATTCTTAGAATGTATTTAAACTGAATGTTTTATCAAAACTGGGAGGGTTAGAACTACTGTTTGCTGCTGCTTTCTTTTTATCCTATATATTATTCCCCTTTTCATATTGCCAAAGATATGAAAAAAAATGTAGTTCTACCAAAAAAAAGTCTAAAGAGCTTACTTAAGCCTAGTACACACTAGCAGTTTTTTCATTCAACCCAATGGGCTGAACGAAAAAAAAAACTGAAGAGCTCAAGAGGAGCCTCTGTACTTACAGTTCGATGTTAGTACAGCGATCTCCCCCACTGAGCTATTGTGTTCTGCCTATCCCCCCCCCCCGCCAGAACACACCGGTCAGCACACTCAGCCTTTGACAGAGCGCCGATTGTATGCCGATCAGCAGAACTTTTTTTGGTTATGCCCCTTCGAGAGCTGCTGTACACGTGGGCCGAATTTTCTATTGAACCGGCTGATGCCACTTTAGAGTTAAAGGTAATGCCAAACGGTCCTCTCTCAAGTACCTAATTAGGAGACTCCTCTGGGGAGCACTAGCCCACCACCACAAGAACTCAGGACTCTTGCCAAATATTAAGATCCCAAAATTAGAGGTGCGCCGAATGGAAATTTTGGTACCAAAATCAAAAATGCAGGCTGCACTTGGCCGAAACCGAAAATTTGTGTTTTTTTAAAAAAATACACATTTTTTATTTAGAATTGTATTATATTCAACTTTTTGAATTTAAAGGAATATGAATTTATGTTGGCCATTATTGCCACCTTTAGTGCACCTTTAGTGCAAGAAAAGATCATTTAAATTCTAGGTATGTCTTCACACTGGTCCTTTGCGATTCCGTTGTGTTGTTAACCACTTAGGCCCCTTTCACACTTATACGACTTGTCCCACGATTTTGTACTGCAAAATCGTATGACAAGTCATTCTCCATGATTTTCAATGACTACCATTCATATTGGCACGACTTTAAGTCGTGCCGACTTGAAAGTAGTCCCTGCACTACTTTGGTCCAACTTCTATGCGAGTTGTACTCCATAGACCTCAATGTTAAACCCTGAAGTAGCATGCAAGTCGTGCCTGAATATTATATAGACACGACTTCAGCACGACTTTGTAAGCACAAGCCTGGCCTCGCTATTCGGGAAAGGAAAACTTTTCTTTCCTTTCCCGATGAGCGACAGGCAGTGCTGACAGCTGTCTGGTATGAATCCAGAGGGGGAACGCTGCGCCAAGTTTTAAATAAAAAAACCGGCGTGGGTTCCCCCCCAGGGGCATACCAGGCCCTTAGGTCTGGTATGGATCTAAGGGGAACCCCCTACGCCGAAAAATCGGCGTGGGGTCCCCCCCAAAATCCATACCAGACCCTCATCCGAGCACGCAGCCCGGCCGGTCAGGAATGGGGGTGGGGACGAGCTAGCGCCCCCCCCCCCTCCTGGACCGTACCAGGCCGCATGCCCTCAACATGGGGGGGTGGGTGCTTTGGGGCATGGGGGGCACCCTGCGGCCCCCCCACCCCAAAGCACCTTGTCCCCATGTTGATGAGGACAAGGGCCTCTTCCCGACAACCCTGGCCGTTGGTTGTCGGGGTCTGCGGGCGGGGGGCTTATCGGAATCTGGGAGCCCCCTTTAATAAGGGGGCCCCCAGATCCCGGCCCCCCACCCTATGTGAATGAGTATGGGGTACATGGTACCCCTACCCATTCACCTAGGGAAAAAAAGCATCAATAAAAAACACAGTACACAGGTTTTTAAAATAATTTATTAGGCAGCTCCGGGATCTTCTTCCGACTTCGGGGGTCCTCTTCTGACTTCGGGGGTCTCTCCGGCGTCCGCATCTTCTGCCGGCTCCACCACTATCTTCTGGCGCTCTTTTGCCAGCGGTGGTCCGGACCTCTGGATCGTCTTCTTCCCTCTTCTCTTCCAGAGATGTTGACACGACGCTCTCTCCAGCCAGAATGGTCTCTGTGCGCTCCGCAACTGACTTATATAGGCGGTGGCCCCGCCCCCTTATGCCGTCACAGTCCCTGGGCATGCTGGGACTGTGACGTTTTAGGAGGCGTGGTCACTGGGTGAGGACCACGCCCCCTTATGACGGCACAGTCCCAGCATGCCCCGGGACAGTGACCTCATAGGGGGCGGGGCCACCGCCTATATAAGTCAGTTGCGGAGCGCACAGAGACCATTCTGGCTGGAGAGAGCGTCGTGTCAACATCTCTGGAAGAGAAGAGGGAAGAAGACGATCCAGAGGTCCGGACCACCGCTGGCAAAAGAGCGCCAGAAGATAGCGGTGGAGCCGGCAGAAGATGCGGACGCCGGAGAGACCCCCGAAGTCAGAAGAGGACCCCTGAAGTCGGAAGAAGATCCCGGAGCTGCCTAATAAATTATTTTAAAAAACCTGTGTACTGTGTTTTTTTATTGATGCTTTTTTTCCCTAGGTGAATGGGTAGGGGTACCATGTACCCCATACTCATTCACATAGGGTGGGGGGCCGGGATCTGGGGGCCCCCTTATTAAAGGGGGCTCCCAGATTCCGATAAGCCCCCCGCCCGCAGACCCCGACAACCAACGGCCAGGGTTGTCGGGAAGAGGCCCTTGTCCTCATCAACATGGGGACAAGGTGCTTTGGGGTGGGGGGGCCGCAGGGTGCCCCCCATGCCCTAAAGCACCCACCCCCCATGTTGAGGGCATGCGGCCTGGTTCGGTCCAGGAGGGGGGGGCCGCCAGCTCGTCCCCACCCCCATTCCTGACCGGCCGGGCTGCGTGCTCGGATAAGGGTCTGGTATGGATTTTGGGGGGACCCCCACGCCGATTTTTCGGCGTAGGGGGTTGCTCTTACAATTCATACCAGACCTAAGGGCCTGGTATGTCCCTGGGGGGGAACCCACGCCAGTTTTTTTATTTAAAACTTGGCGTGGAGTTTCCCCTTATGATTCATACCAACTACTGTATGTTTTAATTTGTTAATGCCAAAAACGTGGCAAAGTAGTACTGCTCCCAAATCGCGGTAAAATCGCGGCAAAATCGCGGTAAAATAGCGGCAAAATCGCGGCCGCAAAATCGCGGTAAAATCGTGCGACTTTGAAGTCGTATAAGTGTGAAAGGGGCCTTAAGGACCAGCCTCGTTTTGGATTTTAGGTGTTTACATGTTTAAAACAGGTTTTTTGGCTAGAAAATTACTTAGAACCCCCAAACATTATATATGTTTTTTTTTCTAACACCCTAGAGAATAAAATGGCGGTCATTGCAATACTTTTTTTCACACCGTATTTTGCGCGTCTTACAAGCACGCTTTTTTTGGAAGAAATTCACTTTTTTGAATAAAAAAATAAGACAAAAGTAAAGTTTAGCCCAATTTTTTTTTATATTGTGAAAGATAATGTTACGCCAAGTAAATTGACACCCAACATGTCACACGTCAAAATTGCGCCTGCTCGTGGAATGGCATCAAACTTTTAACCTTTACAAATCTCCATAGGCGACGTTTAAAAAATTCTACAGGTTGCATGTTTTGCATTACAGAGGAGGTCTAGGGTTAGAATTACTGCTCTCACGCTAACGATTGCGGCGATACCTCACGTGTGGTTTGACCACCGTTTTCATATGCGGGTGCTACTCACGTATGCGTTCGCTTCTACGCGCAAGCTCGTCGGGACGGGGGGTTTTAAAGTTTTGTTTTTTCTTTTTTGTTTTTTTTTTTTCTTATTTATTTTACATGATTTTATTTATTTTTACACTGTTTAAAAAAAAAAAAAATTGTCACTTTTTTTCCTATTACAAGGAATGTAAACATCCCTTGTAATAGAAAAAAGTATGACAGGACCTCTTAAATATGAGTTCTGGGGTCAAAAAGACCTCAGATCTCATATTTACACTGAAATGTAATAAAAAAAAAATGTAATTTAAAAAAATGACATTGAAAAAAAATGTGCCTTTAAGACGTATGGGCTGAAGTGACGTTTTGACGTCGCTTTCGCCCTGCAGTGTCATGGAGACGAGTGGGCGCCATCTTCCCGTCATTCGTCTCCAGGCACAACAAGGGAACAGACGCGATCGCCTCCGCCACTACCGGCGGCTCCGGTAAGCGGTGGAGGGCATCAGATCGCGGGGGAGGGGGGGCCCTCTCCCGCCACCGATAAAAGTGATCTTGCGGCGAATCCGCCGCAGAGACCACTTTTATCTGAAAGCCGACCGCCGCACGAAAAGCTAGCTGCCATAACAACGATATCCGCCGCCAAACTTTGGACGTACATCGGCGTGCGGCGGTCGGCAAGTGGTTAAAAATGCTGCTTACTGCATTTTTGCTCAGTTAAAAAAAAAAGCACGAAAAATGCACCTCCCTGTTGAAATGCATTGAAAATGCAGCAACAATGCATCAATAAGGCACCCGTGTTATGTTTTTGATGCATTTTTTGATTCACATGACCTATGAAAAACACATTATAAGCACAGTAAAATTGTGGCAAAATCGCTCTGGGCTTTGGAAGGATCCCAACCATGACAGGATCCATTCAGCTGCCTGATTGACAGCTGGCTCCGGCTCTCAGAGCTTGGCTGAGAGTCATGGGGTAAATTGATGTTTATGGGGGGAGCAGGAATGCCCGTATCCCTGAATACAGAACACTAGAAGACCAAAAACCTCTCCGTGGAAATTTAAAGGGCATCAACAACTTAATATATCAAATTTGTAATAAATTTTATTGGTACAAGTTAAAATTGTAATCCATATACAATATTAAAACAGTGGCATTACAGCATTTGAATTGGAAAACATGCAAACATAACCATAAATGTCTGTCCGATCATATATTGATGGGAGCAGATATTACACCACGCATTTTATAGCTTTCTTCTTCAGGGGTTACTAATTATCATAAATGGTTATCTACAAGCAAAAAGGATAATGTTAGAAAGTACTCCATAAATATAATACATGACAATCACAACATGTAATAACACTAACTCATATAAAATCTAAAGGGAAAGAACTTTGCAGCTGCGTGTCACCAGAAAGCTACCAGGCAGGAACGCCCAGCTGTGCCTGGCCCCCTCCAGCCTGATTGACAGTTACCACTCTCTGCTCTGCTAGTGGTCATGTGATCGCTCAGTTCCCGCGCTTAGAGCTGGCTGGGAACAGCTGCAGCATTAGACCGATGCTGCAGCATGGAGGGGAGTATAAATGTTTTTTTTTGTTTTTTTGTTTTTTTTTCTTAACAACTCCAAACATCTTTAAACTCTTTCAGGTGCTACTAAAGTATTTTTAATGCTTTCTGTGTCTCCAGTGGAAACATTTCCCCTCACTTCCTGTTTTAACCCTTTTTAATACAAATAATTTTTTTTGTTTTTGGAATTCATTTTATACAGCTTTGTTGTACCATTTCCTTATCTCAAGTTGTTTTACATCATGTTATAAAGAAACCACTCTCATATTTTCATGCAGTAGCATGGCTTTTTAAATGGGTTTGCAATTCAGACCAGTGTAATTCAGTCACTCTGTAAATTTAGGAGTCTTTCATACAAATTATTTTAAAAAGGCGTTTATTTAAAACCACAGCACAATTGGCTAAATGATCTGCGTGTTGATAGTTTCGTTTAAGCAACAATTTTTTTTAAAAGCCTGCAAGTTGAGATAACTGTATTTGCATTCAATTTACACTGCTTTCTTTTATTTCATTACAGAGCAAAGAAATTGCTTTTCAGCTTCATGAGGATCTAATGAAAGTACTTAATGAGCTGTACACGGTAAGCGCCACATCTGCAGTGTTATTATATTTTCTGCATTGCAACATCACCCTCTTCTAAATGGGTCAGGAGACAGCTGAAGAAAAACTCCCTAAGTAATCCACCCGCTGAAAATGGCAATATAAAATCTTCTACCTATTGGGTCAGTGACCTGGTGCCTGTTCCCATTTTGTTCCTTAAATGCATAACTCTTGGTTGAGAATTATAAGGGTAGGGCTACATGTGGGACTTTCTGTACAGTAGGGAAAATAGTCAGATTCCATTAGTCTTTTGTGTAGCTATGTGGATTAAAAAGGAAAAAAAATAGTGGCAAATGTAATTTGCAAACAGTTTGATTGAACAGTACTGTTTTTTTACAATAATTATGTGCAGACTATACAAGCTAGACAGGCAACTCTACCCTTTGCCAGAAGAGCTGGTGCGTCTGAGGTTATTGGTGGGCTGATGACTTCTGCGTGCTCCTTAGTCAAACTTCTCTTTGTGACTTGGTGATACTAAGTTTACAGCTGGTCCTAGCGTAATAATTGTTCCATATTCTGAGCATGTACTAAAGCGTTTATAAAGTCTTTTTTTTTTTTTCTTTTAAATGAACTAACATGTTATACTTACGTGCTCTGTGCCCTTCTCAGGTCCTATGCCGGTGTTCTTGGCTCCTCCTCTTCTCTGTGTGCCACCATAGGAAGCTGCTTCCTATGGTGGCACATCTCTGCAGGCTTGCTCCTGAGCCGTGTTGCCTGCATCTATAGACACACAGCTATGCTCAACCCTACCCCCCACATCCTCGTCACAGGATTTGACTGACAGCAGCGGAAGCCAGTGGCTCCCACTGCCTCAGCAAAGCCTGTGAGTGCAGGGAGAAGAGAAGTTAGCTGCTGCAGATTGTCGCTAGATCGAGATCAGGTAAGTATAAGAGGGGCGATACACATACTGGAACGTTTTTTACGTTAATGCAGAGAATGCATTAAAGTGAAAAATGTTTAGGCAACTACTTTAAATATGTGCTGCTGGGTTGGTAGTTTAGTAGCTTCAGCACAACTCGTATATTTTATTTGAACTTGGAGTAGGGAAGAGTAATATTTCCAAACAGGAAATGGGGGTGCATTGTCACTGTGACAGGCACAGACGACCAATAAAAACATTGTTAGAAATTCTAGTCCTTCCTCACGCTATCACTTCCTGGGAAAATCCACCCAGTAAAAAGTTTTTTTTTTTTCTGGAATTGGAATTTTCGTTCTGTTAATAATTTATTGTAATTTTCAGGCATTACAACAAACTATATGTGAAACTTTCTTAGGGCTTAATTGCACTGCCTCTATTTCCATGCTTTTTCTTGAACATACATGCTAATACGAAGGCATGCTGCAAAGCGAGTCTCAAGGGATCTGTATATTGGGCTTCATTCAGTTTTAAAATGTATGTAAGGCCAAACAATATACTTTTTTTTTTTTTGCTCCTTTTTGGTTTGTTAAATATACCATTGGAAACATTTTGTTATGTTTAAGTGCAGAAAAATGTTGATCTTGTCAGAAATTCAGAGCTGTCTTGTGTGTTCTGCAAACTTGTGTGTTATCTTAAAGAGCCCTTTCAGTTTTTACCTTGGACTACAGGATGGTTGGCCTTTATGTTGTAGAGCACTGAGTTGGAGTGGATGAGTAGTTTTAGCAAAAGACAGTGGGTAAGGCTGACAACATTTCGCGGGGCACTGTTCAATCCATCATCTGAAAATGGACTGTAGGGCAAAACTGCAAACCTACCAAGATGTGGCCGTCCACCTAAACTGACAGGCCAGCAAGGAGCGCATTAATCAGAGAAGCAGCCAAGAGGCCCATGGTAATTCTGGAGGATCTACAGAGACCCACAGCTCAGGTGGGAGAATCTGTCCACAGGACAACTATTAGTCATGCACTCCACACATCTGGCCTTTATAAAAGAGTGGCAAGAAGAAAGCCGTTGTTGAAAGAATGCCATAAGAAGTTCCGTTTGCAGTTTGTGAGAAGCTATGTGGGGCACATAGCATACATGTGGAAGAAGGTGCCTTGGTCAGATGAGACCAAAATTGAATTTTCTGGCCTAAAATCAAAACGCTATGTGTGGTGAAAAACTAACACTGCACATCACCCTGAACACACTATCCCCACCGTGAAACATGGTGGTGGCAGAATCATGTTGTGGGGATGCTTTTCTTCAGCAGGGACAGGGAAGCTGGTCAGAGTTGATGGCAAGATGGAGCCAAATACAGGGAAATCTTAGAAGAAAACCTGTAATGCTCCCTGTACACACAGTCAGACATTGATCGGACATTCCGACAACAAAATCCATAGATTTTTTCCGACGGATGTTGGCTCAAACTTGTCTTGCATACACACGGTCACACAAAGTTGTCGGAAAATCCGAAAAAATCTGAACGCGGTGACTTAAAACACGTTCGTCGGGACTATAAACGGGGCAGTAGCCAATAGCTTTCGTCTCTTAATTTATTCTGAGCATGCGTGGCATGCTCACTTTGTGCGTCGGATTTGTGTACACACGATCAGAATTTCCGACAACGGATTTTGTTGAAAAATTTTATAGCAAGCTCTCAAACTTTGTGTGTCGGAAATTCCTATGGAAAATGTGTGATGGAGCCTACACATGGTCGGAATTTCTGACAACAAGGTCCTATCACACATTTTCCATCGGAAAATCCTATCGTGTGCACAGGGCATTAGAGTCTGAAAAAAGACTTGAGACTGGGGCGGAGGTTCACCTTTCAGCAAGACAACTACCCTAAATATACAGCCAGCGCTACAATGGAATGGTTAAGATCAAAGCATATTCATGTGTTAGAATGGCCCAGTCAAAGTCAAGACCTAAATCCAATTGAGAATCTGTGGCAAGACTTGAAAATTGCTGTTCAGACGCTCCCCATCCAATCTGACAGAGCTTCAGCTATTTTGCAAAGAAGAATAGGCAAAGATTTCACATTTTGCCCCAGGGCCACATTTGGCTGTCCGGCTCTCCCTATCCAGCCCTCAATGCCTCCATGGTTAGCATGCCTCTTTGAGCCTGTTAGTTTCCTCACTGATGAAGCCAACAGGCTCAGAGCAGCACGTTGACAGATGTCCATGTGGAGAGCTGCAAGAACTGAAATGAGAGAGCCTGAGAAGCTGATCAGTACAGGGGGGGGCTCTTAGTTCTGGTGAAAGAGCATTGCCTAGGAGATGTCCCGATGCTCTCCCGGCACTCTGCCACCTGGCCAGGTCCTTCCTCTTTTTTAGCTCCTGCACACTACAAACCCCAGGAGCCATTCACCTATTTTTTACTCCAGGTCAGGATCTGCAGAAATCACTGCTGTACTGATTCCAGGCTCTCTCATTCCAGTCAGTGCTTTTCAGAAAGCATTTGACAGGCAGTGAGGTGTTATGTCCTCAAATTTTGCAGACCAAGGTAAAAATGCCACAGCCGTGGCATGTGAACAGCCCCGTCCTGTTGTTATGGGCTTTGCAGAGATCCGAGAATAACTGTGGCCACCGGCGACCTGTCGTCATAGTGAACAGGGTCGGCAGCCACTTAGAAATCTTCCTTCTGCTACAATTCGCACCTGTCTAAATCACTGGTATGAATCTAGTCTTCTGCAAGCAAAACTTTTTAGGAATGATTGTATAACCATTTATTAATATTGATCCAGTATATCCTTATTTAATGCTTGAGTTACTTATGCTGGAAATGTATGCTAGCCAGCAGCATATAAAGCCAAGCTAATATTTTTAATCCATGTATTCGTGCAGCTATTTCTGACAGTGCACCAGCTGGTGTCCCTGCATTTGTAAATCACATTCCTTTTCAATCCTTGTGCTGCCTGCAGACTGACTGTCACATGAAGAGAAAAGAGGCATTTGGTAGCATTCCAACAAAGTCATTTCCCAATCTTATTTATTCTCTGAAGTGATCAAAGTGGATAAAAAGAGGACAGTGCTAGATTTAAAATTATGGATTGTGACATCTAAATGAATACATACATACATTTTAAAGCATTTCAACAATGGAATACACCTGACATTAAAGAACAACTCTCAACACCACTGCATAAAAATAAGCCTCTGTAAAAAAAAAATAAAAAAATCTTTTGTTTGTGAGATTCTTGTGTCCCTAAGGCCCTCATGCACACAGGGCATTAAAAACGCCACTTTTAGGAGCCTTTTTTTTTTTCCCCGCTTCTGAATGCCCCTTTGTGTTTGCCTATGTTTCCATGCACACATAGAGTGCCTTAAAAAAAGTATTCATACATGTTGAAATTTTCCACATTTTGCCATGTTACAACCAAAAATGTAAATGTATTTTATTGGGATTTTATGTGACGGACCAACACAAAGTGGCACATAATTGTGAAGTGGAAGGAAAATAATGAATGGTTTTCAACATTTTTTACAAATATGTGAAAAGTGTGACGTGCATTTGTTTTCAGCCCCCTTTACTCTACCCTAACTAAAATCTAGTGGAACTAATTGCCTTCGGAGGTCACCTAATTGGTAAATAGAGTCTACCTGTGTGTAATTTAATCTCAGTATAAATACAGCTGTTCTGTGAAGCCCTCAGGATTTTTACAGAGAACCTTATTGAGAAAACAGCATCATAAAGGCAAAGGAACACTCTCGACAAGTCAGGGATAAAGTTGTGGAGAAGTTTAAAGTGGGGAAAGGTTATAAAAAAATATCCCAGGCTTTGAACATCTCACAGAGAACTGTTAAATCCATCATCCGAAAATGGAAAGAATATGGCAAAACTGCAAACCTACCAAGACATGGCCGTCCACCTAAACTGACAGGCCAGGCAAGGAGCGCATTAATCAGAGAAGCAGCCAAGAGGCCCATGGTAACTCTGGAGGAGCTACAGAGACCCACAGCTCAGGTGGGAGAATCTTTCCACAGGACAACTATTAGTCGTGCACTCCCCACATCTGGCCTTTTTATAGAAGAGTGGCAAGAAGAAAGCCATAAGAAGTCCCGTTAGCAGTTTGTGAGAGACACAGCATACATGTGGCAGAAGGTGCTCTGGTCAGATGAGGACGAAATTGAACTTTCTGGCCTAAAATCAAAGTGCTAAGTGTGGTGAAAAACTAACACTGCACATCACCCTGAACACCCCATCCCTGCCGTGAAACATGGTGGTGGCAGAATCATGTTGTGGGGATGCTTTTCTTCAGCAGGGACAGAGAAGCTGGTCAGAGTTGATGGGAAGATGGAGCCAAATACAGGGCAATCTTAGAAGAAAACCTGTTAGAGTCTGCAAAAGACTTAAGACTGGGGCGGAGGTTCACCTTCCAGCAAGACAACTAACAACCTAAACATACAGCCAGAGCTACAATGGAATGGTTTAGATCAAAGCATATTCATGTGTTAGAATGGCCCAGTCAAAGTCCAGACTTAAATCCAATTGAGAATCAGTGGCAAGACTCGAAAATTGCTGTTCAGACGCTCCCCATCCAATCTGACAGAGCTTCAGCTATTTTGCAAAGATGAACAGGCAAAAATTTCACGCTTCTAGATGTGCAAAAGCTGGTAGAGACATCACCAAAATGACTTGCAGCTGTAATTGCAGCGAAAGGTGGTTCTACAAAGTATTGACTCGGGGGGGGCGCTGACTAAAAATGCACGCTACACTTTTCACATATCGTATTGGCGTATAACACCCCAATTTAAGAGGCAAGTTTCAGGGAAAAAAAACTTTTAAAAAAAATAAACCATGGTAGAGATGCCCTCCTGTTCATACAAAATAAAATAAAAATACGGACTTAATATTGATATGTCCCCCCCACCCAGGATTCTGGAGATGGGCGTCCTTACCTTGCCATTTTGTTGTCTGTGGCACTGCATAGCACCCTCTGCATGGGGTCAGCACTGTAGAAGCTCTGCCTAGCACATGTTTTGCTAAAAGCGGCTGTCAGGATGCCACAAATGAAGGGGTTCAGGTGACTTGGATGCCAGCACCGACCGGGTTAATCAGGAAGCTCGGTGTCCGCTCTGAGATATCCTCTACTACTTCAGCCAGCTGCATCTCAACCAGTGATCAGTACTGGCTCCTTCCCCTCACGCTGTAGAGCCTGCACACTCCCGTTGCCTGCACCTGCATTCCTGTCCAGAGCTCCACCGATATCCTGCAGTGGTTACAAAAGCCGGCGCTTCTATAACAAGCCATGAAGAGGGCAGAGGCTAGAGGCTTCTCCCATTCCATATCCAGGAACTCACTGTGTGATCAGGACATTGCTGGTCGCAGGGGAGAGAGCGGCTCAGTGATTTCCAGCAGCACTTGTCCCCCTCCGAGGTACACTGTCGGGGTACAACACGCACCCGCGATTTTCCCCCTATTTTCAGGGGGAAAAAGTGTGTGTTATACGCCGATAAATACAGTATTTATTTGTACAAAATTTTGAAAACCATTTATCCTTTTCCTTCCACTTCACAATTATGTCCCAGTTTGTGTTGGTCTATCACATAAAACCCCAATAAAAGAAATTTAGGTTTTTGGTTGTAACATGACAAAATGTAGACAATTTCAAGGGGTATGAATACTTTTGTTTTTTCCTTGGGGAAAAAAAAACACCGCCATTGCATTCAAGAGCAGAAGTGTTTTGCCAGAAAAACCTCTTGATGCATCTCAATGCGCGTTAACATTGGGCTCGTTTGGCACTTGAGCATTTATTCATTTCAATAGCCAGAAATAAATTTTTATTCTGGCCAATGAAATTAACGCCCAAGCGCTTGAATCGTCTAAACGCATTTACCAAAACGCGGTTTAGTTGCATTTTTTAAACTGCTTTCCTCCTTCCAGGAGAAAGACATTCAAGAGAGCTGGACAAACGCCTAGTGTGCATGAGGTCTTTGAGTTATACAGTTGTTGAAGAATAACAAAAATATCATACACACGTCCTCTTCCATACCATGTGTCTTCCAGAAATGATCAGCACCACAGACCTCAGAAAAGGGTATTTGCAAGCATTTAGAGCACCTTCTTAGCAACTGCCCAGCTTTCAGTCCATGAATATGCCATGAGGAAAATGGCACTAACCACACATTTGCTAAGCACTGCCTCTTTGTGCCAGCCCAAACAGTCCATGCAACATTTGGGCCACTTCAACCTATATTGACTTCACAGTTGGACCCTTCTGCTTCGAGAGTACCCCAAACATAGAAGCCTGCTCTTTGCCACTACATCCAGCACAGAAATGTTTGGTAATGCACTGCACCTACAAGGTACCGAAGCTTTATACTGTATAATAGAATATTATGGAAGTAATTATCCAGTTGCAAAGTTCATTGTATTATATATCATTCCTATAATTTGAAAACAGGGTTACTCTAAAACAAAGTCGACTAAAGGATATTGGGGCTTCACAAGTAGTTACACCGCTGTCTTCAAATAATGCAGAGCTAAAACATTTGCAACAACATTAAGCACATTTATTTTCAAACAAAAAAAATACTATAGTGCAGAATCCTTCAAAGTATAGTGACAAATAATATTATAAAAAATAAAGGAAAGGTGGGGAAAAATGTATATATCACATATACTCCTAATTTAAAGTTAAAGCTAAGCAGATTAATTGGCAGTGTTGCAAAGTTTGACTTTTTGTCCAGTCTGTAGCAAAACTCTCCTCTCCATCCCTGACATATACACAAAGTAAGGACAGAATGCCTTTGACATGTAAGCTGTAATTTAACAACTTAGGTTCTCTTTGTAAGAATAGCTGAGTCTCGCGGGGCAATCTTGGCCAAAGATTTTGCTCACCGATTATAGACTAGTGAGGCGTTTTATGTACTTGGTAGTTTATATTTGGCTGCGGTTTCTGTAAACATTGGAGTATGAAATTGCAATAAAAAGGGTTTTTTACAGTATATCTAAAGCCAAGAACAAAAATGTAATATGTTGCAGCCCACATGAGATGTGGTTGCAACATTCCCTTTCCCTTTTTCAGGCTAAAATGATTTTCATCAAGTACAGAAAATTATCTGTTCATCTTGCCAAAATGTAGTGTACTTGTAACCTTCTGTGAATTTCACTGAAATCTCAAACACATTTATTTTCCTGCCAAAAAACTACAAATTCTCCCTCCCCTATATAATGGAAATGAAGAGAGGAATGTGTTTGTAGCTTAATGGAACAATGCTGCTGCTCCATAGATACAGTGGAGCATTTAAACGTTGCTGCCCCAGGACAGGATGAAGGTTCATTGCAAGTTTACAAGGTGGAAGTATGGGGAGTACATTGTTTTCAATGAGTTGTTCAGCCTTGCGCGAACAGGCAAAGTAAAGGATAGCCATTGTAAGGCTTTAATTCTAACAGCACTGGGGGTACAGTTCTGGCCAGCACTACAGAAGAAAAAGATTTGGGGGGGTACTTATTCAAGTTGATTGCAAAATGAGCAAAACATGTGACCAGGCAGTAGGAAGAGTGAATTCTAGGATGCATTACTAGAGGGATCACCAGCAGGAGGAAGGGGGTTCTGATTCCCCAATATAGATTTAGTGAAACCTCATTTATGCCCTGTACACACGATCAGACATTCCGACATCAAAATCCATGGATTTTTTCTGACAGATGTTGGCTCAAACTTGTCTTGCATACACACGGTGGCACAAAGTTGTTGGAAAATCCGATCGTTCTGAACGCGGTGACATAAACGCGTACGTCGGGACTATAAACAGGGCAGTAGCCAATAGCTTTCGTTGCGTGGCACTTTGTGCGTCGGACTTGTGTACACACGATCGGAATTTAACCGATCGGATTTTGTTGTCGGAAAATTTTATAGCCTGCTCTCAAACTGTGTGTGTCGGAAATTCCCATGAAAAAAGTCCGATGGAGCCCACACACGATCAGAATTTCCGACAACACAATCCGATCACACTTTTTCCGTCGGAAAATTCGACCGTGTGTACAGGGCATTAGAATACTGTCTCCAGTTCTGGAGACCTCACTTACAAAAAGATATTAGTAAAATAGAACTAGTCCAGAGACGGGTAACAAAAATGGTGAAAGGCTTGGGCGATAAAACAATAAAAAGCATCAGGAGAGATTTCAGGAACCTAATATGTACAGTTTAGTGCAGCGGTTGCCAAACTGTTGGCCGGGGGATGTGGCCCTTTGCTTTTCTTTATCTGGCCCTTGGGGCATATTCCTCCCATTGATATTCTACCAACAAACATCAACAATGGGGCAACATTTCTCCCACTGACACCAAGAAGTGGGGCAATATTCCTCTCCCTGATATCAAATGTGGCGATGTTTACTCCCACTGGAAAATTTCCACTACTGGCCACAGTCCCAGACCCCCTAAAGTCTGAAGGACAATAAACTTGCCCTTTGTTTAGATAGTTTGGAGACCCCTGGTCTAGAGGAAAAAAGGGAATGGGGAGACATGATTTTGAACTTTTAAATACTTAAAGGGGGGTCAATAAAGTTTAGGAGGGCAAGATTTTCAATATGAAACCAAGAACATGGAGACATGACCTCAAACATAGAGGAAAGTTCAAACCTAATCTTTGTATAATAATAATATCTTAAAGTATTATTTTACTGAAAGAGTAGTTGATGCAACCAAACAAATACAAAAACATGTATAGATAAAAAAACAAAAAAAAAAAACGGGCAGACTTGATGGACCAATTGGTTTTTGTTTTTTGTTTTTTTTTGTGTTTTTTTTCTGGCGTTGCTTTTCTATGTTTTTATATGACTGCCCCACACATACAGTATGATTACAAATTATCCATAGCCGCTTGCTTTTTTTTTTTTAATTTCGTTATTGAACATACAGTATGTTAGTTTTACATCAAGCTGAACTATGTGTTTCTAAGAAACATTGAAAATATTACACATTTAATATTCAGGTTTTCATTTGTGTTAATATGCGCAACAAAGCAGAGTTTCAGCGTTTTTTTTTTTTGTTTTTTTTTGGTGTTTTTTTTTTTAACCACTTGACCACTGGCTACCTTAACCCCCTTCCTAACAAGACCAACTTTCAGCTTTCAGTGCTCTCACATTTTGAATGACAATTACTCAGTCATGCAACACTGTACCTATATGAAATTTTTGTCCTTTTTTTTTCCCCCCACAAATAGAGCTTTCTTTTGGTGGTATTTAATCACTGCTCGTTTTTTTTATTTTGTACGCTATAAAAAGACTGAAAATTCTGCATTTTTCTTCGTTTCTGTTATACAATTTTGCAAATTAGTAATTTTTCTTCATAACTTTTGGCCAAAATTTATACTGCTACATATCTTTGGTAAAAATAACCCAAATCGGTGTATATCATTTGGTCTGTGTGAAAGTTATAGAGTCCACAAGCTATGGTGCCAATCTCTGAAAAATTGATCACACCTGAAGTACCGACGGCCTATAATTTCTTGAGACCCTAACATGCCAGGACAGTACAAATACCCCCCAAATGACCCCTATTTGGAAAGTAGACATTCCAAGGTATTTAGAAAGAGGCATGGTGAGTTTTTTGAAGTTGTCATTTTTTTCCCACAATCTTTTGCAAAATCAAGATATTTTTTTTTCAAAAAATTGTCATATTAGCAGGTTATTTCTCACACACAGCATATGCATACCACAAATTACACCCCAAAACACATTCTGCTATTTCTCCCGAGTATGGTGATACCACATGTGTGAGACTTTTACACAGCGTGGTCACAGAGAGAGGCCCAAAATGCAGAGGGAGCACCTTCAGGCGTTCTGGAGCATAAATATACTATCTAATTTCCTGACTACCTCTTGCACTTTTGAAGGCCCTAGAGCACCAGGACAATGGAAACACCCCAAAAATGACCCCATTTTGGAAAGAAAACACCCCAATGTATAATCCGAGTCATAATGAGTCTTTTGAACATGTAATTTTTTTTTTTTTCTACAAATTTTTGGAAAATGTGGAATGAAAATGCATTTTTTTTTAACACAAAGTTGTCCATTTATACAATATTTCTAACACATAACATGTACATACCAAAAATGACACCCCAAAATAGATTCTCCTACTCCTCCTGAGTATGGCGATACCACATGTGGGAGACTTTTTTCCATAGCCTGGCCACATACAGAGGCTGAACATGGCTGGGTACGGCTAGGTACAGCTCAGTATGGCTGGGTACGGCCCAGTATGGCTGGGGGTGGCTGGGATGGCTGAGTATTGCTGAGTATGGATGGGTGGATAAGTATGACAGAGGGATGGCTGAGTGTGGATGGCGGGATGGCTGAGTGTGGATGGCTAATACAGAGGGATGGATGGCTGAATGAGTGCTGCAGTTGTCACTGAGTTCTTCTCTCCCCTCTCCGTACAGTGTGGGAGGAGAGGAAAGGGGAGAGAATGGGTGCAGAAGTGCTGTGGGCTGGATGTGTAATGCCCACTGCGCTGCTGCATCCGTTCTCTCCCCTTTCCTCTCCTCTTACACTGTACGGAGAGGGGAGAGAAGAACCGGACATGACGCTGGTTTTAATACATGTGATCACTTCGTCATTTGACTGAGCAATCGCGTAGTAAACGGCCGCTGTCCGCGGCCATATACGTGATGCGTCGGGTCCTCCTCGCAGGGGGCGCGATTCTGGGAGGACGTCGGTGTACGCCCTCCCAGAGTTATCGAGCCGCACTGTAGCCGTCATTCGGCTATAGTGCGGTTGGCAAGTGGTTAAAAAACACCCCCGTGATTTTTGGACCTAATGCAATACCAAACGGTATGAGTATTTAATGTAGGTTTTCTAAATGTTTATTTTTTTGGAAACTGACCTTGCTCACCTCCGAGCGCACGCCCATCTTCAGTGTGGGCATGTAAATTAAACTGGTGTCTCTCCGTGCAGGATATGGCTCTGCTTGCTCCCCAGCATGCACCTCACGATCATGCATATAAAACGACAAAGCTCTGCATTCTCATTGTTTGGGTTTTTTTAAGGTTTTGGGGTGTCTATATATCAGATGAAGGGTTTTCTTGACATCTGTTATGTTGTTTGCTGATGCAACATCGTCTTTTTCACTGGGAAGTAATTTCATGAGCTACAAAAACATGTACTATTAATATCTCCTCATTTTTTTTCTTTATAAATGTTATCATTAATTACAGCAGTCTTGAATGACAAGATGACATTTTAGTAAGTGTTAGGGCTTTGCATTTCATCTTGAAAAGATCTGCTAAATTAGTTGAAGTATGTTTAGATCCACGAAAAATGACATAATTCTTGCACCCCAGGGTAGCTTGCTTCCACCAGCAATCAAAAATGTGTTGTCGTCCCTCCCCCCCGTCCCCCGCATTAATAAAATCATTGGTGTAAGCTGATTAAATGGTATGCACAATAAAGGCTCCTTTTTTCTTTTTTTTTTTTTTCTTTTTTTCTTTACCCTTTTTTTGTTTCTTTTCTTAGTGAACTTTTTTGTTGCCCTTTTAAGTTGTGGGGTTTAAACAAGAGTGTTTATTTATAGCCATGCTACTTGCATAATCTTCATATAGCAATCTAATATGTAGAAGTAAGCTCTATATTCCTGACAATATTAATATATTTCTCATTACTGTATATTTTTCTTCCCTGTTATTGTGTCTGTCCTTTTCTACTCATTTCTCTGGTGTGGTGCCCTCTATTTTTCTCTCTGTAGGAAGGAAATTCCACGTATTGTCTATGCGGCAAGTCCTGATTTCCCTTGTTTGTGAAATCTCTGTCATTGAAGTCTCATTGTAGGGATGGTTTTGTGCAGAAATTGGGTTAGTTTTACTACAGTCATGATGGCTTTATAACCGAAGCACTACGGTGTGTATCCACCACCTGTCAGTGCTGGAACTATATAAAGAAAAGGGCCCTGGGTGATCGGTTGTTGTAGAAGACAAATGCCATTAATCATTTTGTCAGCCCTATAGAACATTAGAATGTAAGACAGCACCGCCTGCACTCAATTAAAATTCTGCACAATCTTATGCCCCGTACACACAATAGGATTTTCCGATGGAAAATGTTCTATGGGAGCTTGTTGTTGGAAATTCTGACCATGTGTAGGCTCCATCGGACATTTTCCATCTGAATTTCCAACACACAAAATTTGAGATCTGGATCTCAAATTTTCCGACAACAAAATCTGTTGTCTTAAATTCCGATCGTGTGTACACAATTCCAACACACAAAGTTCCACGCATGTTCAGAATCAAGCAGAAGAGCCGCACTGGCTATTTTTCTCGGCTCGTTGTACGTCACCGCATTCTTGACGTTTGGAACTTCCTACAAGTTTTGCGTGACTGTGTGTATGCAAAACAAGTTTGAGCCAACATCCGTCGGGAAAAAAAAACATAGATTTTGTTGGAAAATCCTATCATGTACACAGGGCATAACAGTTATTAGCTGGTAAATGTAACAAAATATTTACCAACCCAAAGGTGCGCTGCAACATGGTGAATGTACAATATTTAAAGTGATATTAAAGTCTTGGGTTTTTTTTGTTTAAAAATAAGAAAACCTATTATACTTGCTCTGTGCAGTGGTTTTGCGCAGAGCAGCCCAGATCCTCCTTCTCAGCCCCGCTCCGTCTTTCCTCATTCGCTCAATGACTTTGACAGCAGCAGAAGCCAATGGCACCCGCTGCTGTATCTCAGCCAATCAGGAGGGTGAGCCCTGGACAGCCGAGGCTCTCATGCAATATCGCTGGATCGAGATGGTGCTCAGGTAAGTATTAGGGGGCTGCTGCACACTGAAAGTTTTTATTTATTTATTTATTTTTTTTCTTAATGCATAGAATGCATTAAGATAAATAAAACCTTCTGCCTTTGAGAACCACTTTAAAGTAGTTGTAAAGGTAGAAGGTTTTTTACCTTATTGCATTCTCTGTATTGGTGTAAAGAAAACACCTGTGTACAAGATCCCTCCCCCCAGCCCCCCTTAAACTTGCCTATACCCCCATCTCGATCAAGCGCTGTGCCTAAGAGCAGCGGCTCTCTCCACTCTTTTTCTCCTCACTGAACATATAGGCAGCAGTGAAAGCCATAGGCTCCTGCTGCTGTCAATCACAGCCGGTGAGGAGAGAGCGAGGCCAAGCCATGCTGCGTGCGTCTATGGACACACAGAGCTAGCTCAGGAGTGAGCCTGCACAAGTTCTCCCATAGCAAGCAGCTTGTTATGAGGGCACTCAGCAGGGGGGAGAAGCCAGAAGCACCAACGGGGGATCCCAAAAGAGTATTGAGGCTTTGTGCAATATCATTGCATAGAACAGGTAAGTATGACGTGTGTTTAAAAAAAAAAAACATGCGCTCACAATCACTTTACTCCTTTAATTTGCTTTCTTTTTTTTTGCCAAGCAGCAATCTAAAATGGAACTAACGCGCTGCAAATAAGTGTTTTGGCTTGTGGTTTGCGGGCGGCCCCATTGACTTGAAATTGACAGTCCTCAAACCACATTGTTTGCTGCAACTGTGGTGTGCATACAGCCCCCCGACTGTATGTTAAGTTTTAAGTGGGGAGGGGGGATGGCAAACCTGAGACTCAACTGCCTGTTTTTAGCACCCCCCTAGCTGCCTGTGTGAAAGAGGCCTAAGTGTCAATATAACACGGCAGAATATTAGTGTATATGAACTCTAAAAACAAAATATAATTTTAAATAGCTTTTCTACACCGCCTTTAAAGCAGTTTTTCAATGTGAGCTTCAAGAGAAAAACTCAAAATGAACAGACTGCATCTATCTGACACTTTGCATCTCTTTGTGACTTCCCATTCCTTATTGTGGCTCTGTTTTCCCCTTCTCTCCTGGTGATTGTATACAATGGGTAAGCCTTAACAGTATGTGAAGAGGTGTGTAAATCCTCTCCCACCCACAGACCTCCTTCTGTCCATATGTCATACAACCGTTTTCTGGTTGATAAGTAGTCACTGACTTTTGTTAAAGTTTTTCAAAGTAGGTTGTGCACAGTTTCATTTTTTACAAAGGATTGTGCTTAGGTTTGTGTGCGTCTTGTAGTCTCTGTGGCTCAGTAATTAAAGCATATCCTTTGGGTACCAGGACTGTAGCATACGTTAATGGGTACACAGTCATTGGGCTCAAATCTTAAGCCCCTCCCACCGTTAGCACAATTTTGCCACATCCACAATTAACTGTGTCACTGCACATGCTGCCAACTTATTTTCCTCTAGGTGCCCATGGCTGATTTCCCCATCCCAGCCCTGAAAGATGGGAAAATGAGAAACAATGAGTTAAATGCCAATTTCTAGACTTAAAGTAAATGACAGACTGATTTGTAAAATGCATATACAGTATATGAACACAGGAAAAAAAAAAATATTCTATTTGAAGCAAGAATAAGAAAGTAAATGTGATATTCGTCAGACATTCATCAAACATTCATGGCAGGTGAACTATTCGCTGCAATTTAAAACGCCCTAGGACTTTTTTTTTTTTTTGCATAATAAAGAAAAAAGGAAATGCATGAATTATCACTTACCTTCCGTGTTACCCAATTGTTCAATCCTATTGGTTGCTTCAGTCAATAATACCTCCAAATCTTTTACACTTTAATACCAAACTCACCCAGCTGCTATAGTCATTACAAAGCCATAGGTCCAGTGCTTTGATTTTAATGCATTCATTTGAAAGTGTGCTCTAAGTTGATTCCTAAGACCACTAAGCACAGATTTTATACCCGAATGTCAACTGTGCTTATAATTGTCAAGTGCCCTCTTACTTGTGACCTGTTAATCTAATGATCACATTGTGGCAAATCAATAGCAGTGTTTAACATTTGACTAATTAAATTTCAGTATCTCTATAAACATACAATGAAACCCCCAGCATTTGTTACCAATCATAGCAATTTTGTGCTATAAAGGATAACTTCATTTACATGGGGGAAAAAATAATATAGTATATACAATTGTGACATCAGTCATATTGTAATTGAATGTTATTAAAAATTACCTTTTCATTTTTAATCTGCAGCAAAATGCAATGCAATTTGGCTACCTGGAGGTGTCCTGTACACAGAATGTGTTCAGAAAGCTCCCCAGAAACATAATTTCCTGCTTGTGGGATTTGCTCACTGATTTTCCCAGAAGTCTGCACTAAGATACAAATTAGATTTCAGGCATCGTTTGCAACAAAAATGGCATTTTTAGTGAGATACTCCCATTAAGGGATACAGACCCTGCAATGCAGGTGCAGCAGCTGGTTGACAATTAAGAAACCACTCCCATTAGATCAATTTTCTACATAGACACAGAAAAACAAATAGTGATTTCTTCAGAATAACAAAAGTTAGGAATCTGCAACACGGTTTTGCTAAAATCCTTGCAATGTACATCACCTGGTGGAGAGTGTTTTTCTTTCCTAGCAAAAGTAGATATTAAAGAGTTACTCTTTAACATCAGGGAAATATATTATAGTACTATTTTCAAACTTAAAAATAATCGTGAAAGATGACTACAACAGCTTTCTGTGCCCTTCCTCTGCCTAAATACCAGAAGTTTTGAGCAGGACCCAATCCTACACTCCTGGTAGTGCCAAAGTTTGCCTGCTTCCTCCCACCTCCCTAGACATTGCTTTTTTGTGCATTTTCACTCTCTAGTAGGAATGTGAAGAGACATGAGGGGGTGAGGAAGCTCTGACACTACGAATAGGTGTTTTTTTTTTTTTTTTTTTTTTTCCTCAACATAAATTTTTGGTTTATTTATCATCACCAGACCAATATTTCAGTTTGAAGAAATGTGCTAAGGGCAATGTTAAAATTAAAGAAGTAAAAAAGACCTTTGGTCATACTTTTTTGTAAGTCATGGGAGTGCACTGATGTCACAGAGGCAGTCTAGACCCTGCATGGATCCTGACAATAATATTGGGATCTGCCCAGCTGCTTGACTTGCAGCTGGCTCAGCCTTTCAGTGCACTGCTCGGGAGCCTGAGCCAGCAGTGCCTGGCCTGTCACCACTCTGTGCTCAGAGCAGACCCAAGAACTGAGCAATCAGCAGTCTTTGATCACTCAGTACTTGGTGTAGAGCCAGTAGGTAACAGCTGAAGCTTGGAGGGATGCTGCAGCTATATAGGTGAATAAGTATGTTTGTATTTTTTGGATCCCACACTTCTCTTTTAAACTTTAAGCATTTTTTTGTTTATATTCATCCATTCAGCAAAGTACGCTGTGACCAATCAGCTGCTAGGGTGTGCTTAGCAATCATAAGCAAAGGGTACCAAAAGCTAGTTTTAGGCCTGTTTGAATGAGCCCTTAGATATTTTAGGATATATGGACACTCATTTGAATTATAACATGGCCATTGTTTTAGCAGTATATGATGAAATTTTGTTGTGATTTAAAGATTTTTTTCATATGTCTATAATATTTGCAGGTCATGAAAACGTACCACATGTACCACGCAGAGAGCATTAGTGCCGAATGTAAGCTAAAGGAAGCTGAAAAGCAAGAAGAGAAACAAATTGGAAGGTCTGCTGACCAAGTCTTCCATTTACGACTGGAGGACAAACACCAAAGAAGAAGCTCAGTCAAGAAAATTGAGAAGATGAAGGAGAAGGTCAGCATGTCCTTTGTCAAATATTAATGTATTCAGAACACTGGATTAATCTTGCGCTTTAAGGATCCACACAGGCAGACTAAATATACCTACATCATGGCTAGAGACCTTATCATGCAATTAGGAAGCCTGTAGACAATAACCAGTTACAGTTTTTTATTATTATTTACCTAATGACTCCAAATAAAATAAAGAAAATATGGTATTTTTTTTGTAGTAACAGATACATTTAAAAGCTAGTTGGCCCCAGTGGGTGTCATGCATTAAATTGCTTAAAAAAGAAACTAGGTGTCAATGGGACATTGCCGAGAAAATGATAAAATAAGAAAAAGGAATGTAATTTCTTGCTATTGGATACAGGCTTTCATATATTAGATATACATGATGTCTAATGACATTAGTCTTTTTTTCCTTCTCACTCAATTACTTGGCTTCATCGGGGTTAACTGCCTTCTGCTTTAAGCTTCCAGAATCATGAATTTCAAATAAGTGCCTTTTTTTCTGTTTTGCTGATACCTTCTAGCTTATCTATAATATTACTTTATATAAATTAATGTTTTCATACTTGTATGTGTTCTTTCTTTTGAGATGCCATAAAAAAGTGTATTGAGAGTAAAAAATAAACCTGTCACAAACCTGGGCAGTTAAAACAGAGCATATAATGGAAAATAAGCATAGACCATTTCAAATGTCCAGAGACAGAATCTAGGCATCTGATGATATATGCAGATCTTGAGTTAGGTCTCGCCTTCTACCATCTTTGCAAGCTCACAGCCAGCCCTGTCTCCGATAACGAGTAAAGGGCTGGGCCAAGCTTTCCTTTACAGGTAAAGTTGACCTTTTTTTTGGCATTGCAAATTTTAAATGCCTGAGTTTTTGCTGGGCTGGCACCCTTGGTAGAGACCTCTGTCTAATAGGATTATTATAGAGTGTATTCCACTGACTGTGATAGCTGTTGGTTTTGTATTAACTATATCACATTATAAAAAGTATAACTATTTTTTTATACTGCGTTATGGAAAGGCCAAGAGACATTATGAATGTTTGGTTTTTATTCATGGATTTCTTGTTTCTCTACAGCGTCAAGCCAAATATTCTGAAAACAAGTTAAAGTCCATAAAAGCTCGGAATGAATACCTATTAACACTGGAGGCAACAAATGCTTCTGTTTTTAAATATTACATTCATGACCTTTCTGATTTAATTGATGTAAGTATTTTGTTTGCTTTAATATTTATTTAGTATTATAAATTGTGGAGGAATGTAGTCTGTACTATAGATACTCAGGGGCCAAATAAATTAGGGGAAAAAATAGGTGCGCTATTCTTACATTTTGAGTAACCGCAGTCTTCCTTTAGTAGTAAATGCATATTTATAAGAAGAAAACAAAAAATGTCAAACCATATAATCAATAGAGCTAAAAATTGCAAGCGTCCATATAAATAATCCACACAATATTGGTGGAAGTCCTCGTTAAATCTGTGACTTATATACGCTGAATTCCGTGAGGGTGAAGTGTTTGAGAAAAAACAATTCACAAGTGTCCTCCCAGTGATAAAGCCTCCTTACTGGATGAAGAGGATCTCTAGATAATAAGAGATCGCTAGCGGCCAGCTGTCACATATCCTCGATTTAAACAGTTACTTCAACAGTCCACCAGCCTCACTCAACAATCCTATAAAACACAAGAAAAACAAAAGAGCAGGACCCATAGTGCAGTATGTAAAAGAATGATGGCTTTATTAAAAAAAAATATACTCGCATAAGAAGCAAAGAAACTAACTTGTAAGTTCAGCACTGCCTCTAGTCCACCAACGAGCTTGATGATGTCATGAACCAGGTCCCGCCCAGCATGTTTCGTCACTCCACAGACAGTCAGGGGAAGAGGGCTCAAATCCATGCATGTTTTAGGCAAATTCATTCAACTAATCTCCGCGTGTACCCTATAATCTGTTGCCTGTTATTGGCAGTTGGAAGACTTAGACAAGGAATTGAAGGGGTTATGCAGTTTCATTAAGTCACATTTGAGCTTACAGTTTTTAAATGCATACCTCTGTGTAATCTGTTTATTCTCCCAACTTTTTAAAGAGGTACTGCATGCAGCCAAAGGGAAAAAAAAAATGAAAACAATTCTGCAGCAGCCAGAAATAATGTTGATGAGATTTAGGGAGTTCAATTCTAACGAGGGCCTGTATTTGCTATGGAATGATTTATTCAGCACTCATGAGCTGTGTGGGCAGCCATTTTAACTATGGGCAGATGAAGCTAGCACCTGTTTCTTCTGGCATATGGATGGTACACATGCATAGACACACACCCAATCACAGACACACACCTTGCCAGTAGATGTACCATTCTAATCCTCCTCTTGTGCCCCGTGGATCACTGGATAAAAGTCCCCAGCTTGTTCTTCCAACCATGTACAGGAGCCTCTGGACACACCCCTCTGCCCTCCTCCTCCTCTCAACCACACAAGCACTGATCCCCAGCCTCTGCACACATCTCTCGGCTCACCACCTCCACATTCTCAAGCAGTGATTCCAACTCTCTGGACATGCCTCCCGTCCTTTTTTGCACTCTGAAGCATAGATTCCCAGCCTATGGGCATGCCTTTCCACCTTCCTTCTCCACCCACTCAAGCAAGGAGCTCCAAGCAAAGAAAAAAAAACACTTTCTGAAGACTTCCTGGGATTTCTGACGATGATATCCCAGGAGTCATTGGGAACAAACACCATCATTTGCCTAGGCTATCAGAGCAGGAAGCGTACAGCAAGAGAATTAAAAAATGAAAAATGTATGTAGAAAGCCAAAACCTTCTTTTTACTATCCAACAGTATTACAGCAGGGGGACAGGATTGCCTCAGGAAGAATTTTAAAAATAGGCTGAAGGTTCACTTTAAGTATATATTCACTTTATCAGCAGAATGTTTCTGTAGCCTGACTGCTATTTTTTGCCTTGAGTATCGTTCCTACATTCTCAGGTGTGTCACCCTGTTTGGGGTTGTAGATTTTGTTTCTGGAAGCCCGTAATTTTAAGGTAATCCCAAGGAGCCCGAGTTCTCATAATCCCAAGGAACCCGAATGCCACAAAATATCTTTTGTGTTGCAGAGCAGTGGCACATGAGTAGTATATCATTTCATTTTGGGTAAAGCAGTGTTTGCATGTTTGTCTAATCTATATCAGCAATGCTCATAGGCTTATTGAGCTACAGTTTGACAAGATAATTTGATACATCTAAAATAACACTGAGTACTGAGATGGTTTGTCTTTTAGCTTCACCGCATTATGCAGTATTGCCTGGTTTACAGCTTGCATTACTTTTGAAAAAAAACAGCTTCTCCCTAGACCAAGTAGATTTATTTTTGGAAACATACACTTTTCAATGTGTTCACAGTTCATCATCCAACTTGGCTGCTTTAAATGAAATGTTTCTAACAGCTGGCATCCCTGAAAATGAGAAATAACACTACACTGTGTATGAAATGAAAATTGAAATAACGTGCCAAATCTGTTCTACACTGTCCTCCAGTGTATGATGTTTTATTTTTTTTCTTTCCCAATAAATTGTTTTGACACTAGCTACACGGTGTAGTTGGCGTAGTTCGTGTTTCATTTGTAATAGTTTATAGGACAAGGTGTTTCCCCTAAGAATTTTAACTGGTAATGTAAATAGATGATCTGCAATAAAACTGAAAGGTTTGCTATCTCACTAGAATAATTCAGGTCCCCTTATATCATTTAGGTGGCAGATAAAATTAACCTAACACTTTGTATCTGTAAGAATGATGTAGAAGATACGTTTTGAGAATCGTAGACAAATACCTTTTTTAGGTATGACCTGCTGTCTAGACCATAGCTCCTAGCCATAGGGGAATCAAAAGTTTGGAGGTAGTGACATATTTAATGTAAGGTTTTTAAAAGCTTCCTTTGGATGTGTGCCCAAATATTTTTTTTTTTTAAATTGGAGTATGTGTGTTATTGACACTACTTTTTAAGCAGTGTCTGAGGTTTGAGAGGGCATGTCATCTGCTTGGGATCTGAGTTTGTTGCTTTCTTTGCTTGAATGGATTATAAGAAGCAGGGGTCCCAAGCAGTGTTATTTTGTCCACTAAATGAATACTTTTTTGTCTACTAAAATACGACCGACACAATTGAGATGACTAAATGGGACTAAAACTAAAATGCCATTTTAGTCAAGACTAAAACTAAATTGAAATTTGACTTCAAAAGTAACACTGGTCTGTAGTGCATGTTCATACCTCAATACCATAAATAACATATTCGATTTTTCACTCCAGCAGTATATAAGGAGTTTGGAAATTGTAGGGAAATGTTAACTAATGCATTACAATTTAATTACACCCATTAGATTTTAAATGACTAAAATGTACTGGAGATTTTAGTCGACTAAAATTCAGCTTCAGTATCTGAAACCATGCAGATTATTTGTTTCATGTGAACATCTTAGTTCTTTAAAATGATTTGTCAATGTTTTCAATATTTTTTTCTTAACATTATTATTATTATTATTATTATTATTATTTTTGAATAATTAACTTACTGATTTAATGTGTTTAATCAATGTGTTTACAGTGCTGTGACCTGGGATACCATGCAAGTTTAAACAGAGCTCTGAGAACCTATCTCTCTGCTGAATATAACCTTGAGACTTCACGACATGAGGGTTTAGACATAATAGAGAATGCAGTCGATAACCTGGAACCCAGAAATGATAAGCAAAGGTTTATGGAAATGTATCCCACGGCTTTCTGTCCACCAATGAAATTTGAGTTTCAGGCTCACCTTGGCGACGAGGTCAGAATTGTAAAAATTCAAAGATAATGTACATTGTGAATAGCATGCGGATAACTTATTTCTGTAAAGATGCTCAGTGTTGTACGTACATGGCTTATAGCAAACCAACATTAACAGCATAAAAATCTTATTTTGGATGTACTGAACTGACTGTTTTAGTCTTTGACAGATACAAAATCTATTTAAAGTGGAAGTAAACTCTCCTACTGTTTTCAGCCAAGGAAGCTGCCATCTTGACCCCTGTTTAATCTTCAACTGCTATGATGCTGCACATGTGATCAATTATTACACCAGCCATTGGGTGCTTTGACAGTTTGGTTGAGAGCACAAGCAAATGTGACAGTTAAAATTCCGTCACATGCCTGAAATGTATCAGTTTTTTTTAAACTGTTAAATCGAAGGGCTTACTTCAACTTTTGTGAAATTCCTGTATTTACAGTGGAGTTCCACCCACTTTTACAACTCTTCAGCATCCCTCACTAAACTGCGCACTGTAAACGAATTGGATATTTTTTTAAAAAAAATTCTCAGCACCTACTGTATATCTGCTGTATTCATTTTTCACTTCCTCCTCCCTGGCCGCGGCCCATCGCATCATTTCCTGTTTGCAATGCCTTCTGGGAAGGGGTGGCAACTTCCTCTGACACTGCCGTTGCTATGGAAACCTGACCTGAAACCTATTGCACTGCTTGTGCTGCACTGAGCATGTGCGAGCTCTGCAAGGATGAGATTCGGGAAGAAATACAGTCTGGCTTCAGATGCCCACACTTAAGATGACCACGGCCTGCTGTAAGTTTAAAAAAAAAAACAAAAAACTGCTATAAAGTAAAAAAACAGACCTTAGTTTACAGACTAACTGTATTAGAATACATTAAGTTTGTGTATTATAGGGGTATTTTTATTTAAAAAGTATAATTTCGGCCCGGAACACCACTTTAAATGGGGTAGACCACTCTAAACTGACTGTGATATTCTGGCAGTAGTTTGAATACCCACCTGCTTTTTTATCCTCTGGAAAAGGTGATGTGATGGTATGACCTCTTCCACTACATCTTGAGATTTGTTTACTTGTATACATTACAATGTATCTTACACTACTTTATTGCTATAGAAGAAATTATACTTATTTGGGGGGAGGGGTGCAGACTGGGATTTCCAGCTAAAAAAATGAAATCTGTAAGTTATTTAAGTCACTTTCCCTGATCTGTGATGATCTTTTATACCAGTGGTTCTCAACCCTGTCCTCAAGTACCCCCAACAGGCCATGTTTGCAGGTTTTCCTTTATCTTGCAAAGGTGCTTTAAATCAGAGTCAATGGCTTGGTATTTTGGATAGCTAAACATGGCCTGTTGGGGGTATTTGAGGACAGGGTTGTGAAGCACTGCTTTATACTACACTCACATTAAAGTGGACATTCAGGCAAAATCAAACTCTAAGCCTACTTTCAGCCACATTCTGAACCTTACTTATCTATCTATCTAACCCTCTAAAGAAAAAAATCACCATACTTACCTATTCTGAAGTCGATCCAGTCCAGTCTCTAACAGCGGCGGCTGTGTAGAGAGAGTCAACAACGGCTGTGAAATGCCTATGAAGTGACGTCACCCATTGAGTTGCTATGGGGCTTCCATTGTCGTCTGCCTCTCCTGCACACTCCCACACACTGAAGCTTTCACTGACATCTCAGCCTGGAACCGGGCCATAGCTGCTGCAGAATAGGTAAGTATAGTGATCTCTTCTTTACAGGGCTAGGTAGATTAGGTTTAGAATGCGGGTGAGAGTAAGTTTAGCATTTAGGTTTTGGCTGAACTTCCACTTCAACTTTAAAATAGTTGAACCAGCAGCCCTTGCAGCTAACTAAACATGATCATGAATGGGTGCTCTTTTGTGGGTGGCATTTGAGTGGAATCACAAACTGCAATATTATCCTTAAACTGCTCAGACTACTTGTATCTAAATCCAAATCAAGGTTTAATATATTGCAGCTTAGCAATCTTGTGGTGGTTGCATTCGTTTTCAGGTTTAGGGCTAAAAACATTTTCAACGGGTATAGAAAATAACTGTTGATTTTGCCAGAAATGCAGCATACTTTTTACTTTAAAGTGTTTTTTCTGGCCGAAATGATACTTTTTAAATAAAAATACCCATATAATACACAAGCTTAATGTATTCTAGTAAAGTTAGTCTGTAAACTAAGGTCTGTTTTGTTAGTTTATAGCAATAGTTTGTTATTTTATAAACTTACAGCAGGCCGTGGCCATCTTAAGTGTGGGCATCTGAAGCCAGACTGTATTTCTTCCTGGATCTCTTCCTTGAAGATATCGCACATGCTGAGTGCAGCACAAGCCATGTAATAGGTTTCAGGTCAGGTTTCCATAGCAACGGCAGTGTCAGAGGAATTTGCCACCCCTTCCCAGAAGGCATTGTAAACAGGAAATGATGCGATGGGCCACGGCCAGGGAGGAGGAAGTGAAAAATGAATACAGCAGATATACAGAAAACAAATTTTTTAAATATCCAATTCGTTTACAGTGCACAGTTTAGTGAGGGATGCTGAAGAGTTGTAAAAGTGGTTGGAACTCCACTTTAATATACAATAAAGACATTACAATTTAATCTTGCCGCTTAAGTTGAAGCTATTTTCTGTGCTGTACTGCCATGCAGATGAATGTTAGATTGCAACTGGCTTAGAAGCACATGATCTGGTTCACTCACTGAAAGATTATCTGAGGAGGGTCCAGTACTCTGTTTTTGTTTTTTAAATAAATGCAACAGTTGAAGGTGAAGTACATTTTTTTTCTTAATCATTACATAGGATTTGCACTTTTGGTGCGTTTGCCCTAACTTTAGCTTTAAAATGTCCAAATCCTACCGATTTTAAATAAACATTTAAAAGCTACACATTTGTTCAAGTTCCAAACATTAGTTTCAGCTTTTCTCTAAATCTACTCGTTTCTCCTGGTAAAGTGCATAAATATAAGCATTTTGTGTTGGTGACCATTTTAAAGAAAACATGTTGCAAGTATTTTGGTCTTGCAAGTAAAATTACATTGACCAAAATATGTCTGAGAAGCATTAAACCGTCATTTGAATTGTGAAATATCTGATGTGTACAGCTGTGTTAAAACTGCCAAGAAAAGCAAGAAACAAACTCCCAAGCTTAAAATCCTCCATCTGGTGATTCAGAATGTGGTGAAGATATTATACAAATGGGTGAAGTTAGTCATCTGCACTGTTTCTTTTATTCTCTAGCTTTAGTAAATGCACAAGAAGTGGGATCTAACTGAAATTTGTATTTATCTTCTTTTAACAAAGGTTTGCCAGGTCAGTGCTCAGCAGCCATTACAGGGAGAACTGTTTCTCCGGTACCAACAACTTCAGTCTCGACTGGCAACACTGAAAATCGAAAATGAGGAGGTAATGTGTATCGGTATGAAGGGAATGACATAGCTGTAATTCATGCACACACCCATGTTCTAACTAAGGGTTGAAAGTAACCATTTAAAGGGGTTTCACTTCCTTTACCACTGCTCAGACTTTCAGAAGATTGTCTTGTAACCTGCCATGTAAATTCACTAAATGCCCAAAGGCTGTTCTCATAAAGTGCATCGTGTTAGTTTATCTCTGCTTTATCCACTGAGAATATGGCCAATAAAAAAGTAATATTTCCAGTGTAGGAATAAGCATCAGGCTCAGGTTGGACATTGGTTTGAGGAGAACCCAAGCAGTTTGCAGTCTCTGAGAACTAATTGTGGCAGTTTGGCCACTCCATTTAACTGTAATGTTAATGCACTGTGAGAACCTTGAACTTTGGTCATCTGCCGTAGAAAGGCTAATAATGGGGTCATTGTTATGTGCCAACACCCTCAATCTAGAAGATGGGGAGGGGGCATGAAGCAGTCATAGTGTGATTGTATTGGAGGCTGCTGTGGGGAAAGCTGTCAAACTGCATATGAAGAGATTTGGGTCTACTAGGGCACTGTACTTTAATTCTGATTGCTAACAGTTAGGGCAATCAACCCATTTGCTGCCTTTTTTTCTTAAGGGTTTTTATTCTTTTAGTTTTTTGTTGATTTAAGGTCAGCTGCCCATTCTAGCATGGTGTTGCACAAAAAAAAGGCAATTTTACACTGCTGCACCCTCTGTGGTCTTTTCATTCGTGTAATAAAAACCCTACCTGTGTTCTTTGTCTCTGGTAAACTTTGGCTTACACATGCCATTTTTAAAATTTTCAACTTTGGTTCTAAAATTATTATTTAAGAATGGCACATGACAGTGCCCAGCTCCTCATTACCCCACGTTCAACAAAAGTTTGCACAATAGCCTTAAAAATTGAAAAGAAAATAGTTTGGGTTCAATGCTGAGTTTTGGGTTTTGTGGACTTCACACTGGTTTGGATCCTCCCAATAACTGAACTGGAGCCCATTAGCTCATCCAGTGTTTTGCCTTTGGAGTGGAATGATAACCTTTTTTGGTAAACTTAGTTTATTAATAGTTCACTCTGTACAAGACTTTAAGCCTGCCATACAGCCTGTCATACACAGCTAGAATTTCGGTCAATTCCTGCTGAACCAGAAGAAATTGAGCTGTGGGTGGCTCTGTGAGCACAACCTGGCTTAACAGAATTTGATATTTGAAGCAGATTTTTTTGAAGATACGAGGGGAAAAATTGACAGTCGAATGGTAACTTCATCCAGTCAGATGCAGTCACTTAATCATACTGTTCTTGTATTCTGACAGCCGCGGGCGCTGGCTGTCAAAATACAATAGCTGACAGAGGAGATTTTCTCCATTCATGCTACATAGCGTGGATGGAGGAATCTATTAGATTTTCGTTCCTGTATTACATTTCAATGCAGAATGGCAATTGTAGAAAGAACAGTGCTCATCTAGAGCAGTGTTTCTCAACTCCAGTCCTCAAGGACTCAACACGGGAAACCTCACCCGGCCCGGACACGGAAAGGCCCCAACAGGTCATGCTTTCAGGATTTCCCTCAGATGTAGCGGCTGTGGTATTTGCTAAGGCAGTGAAACTGATCAAATCACGTGCAAAATAATGGAAAGCCTGAAAACATGACCTGGGTGCCTTGAGTTGAGAAACACTGATCTAGAGGGATTTCTGATGCTTGCCTTGTCCTCAGTCCTGGCCTGGAGACATACATTCTGTACACTGTGAAGCTTTAATTCATTAGGGTGTTTTTGCTTCTTTCAGTTTATGCATTAGCACATTGCAGCATTTAGGTAATCATTTATATCTCCTGGCAGTGAGGACTGTGAATCCAACAGGTATGCGGTTGTGGATGTGTTCCTTGTACCCATTCCTTGTTTGCAGACAAGCTGAATGAGCATAGGTGTTTATAGGCTTCTGCATAGGGGAAGGGTAAATGGGTCATATTGGCAAAGTCGTTTGCTGTCCCTGGATATATTCTAGGATCTAATGTATTTTCAAGGAAACATTTATCCTTTGTTTTAGGGTTCTGTTTGTGGGGGGTTACATTTTGGAGTAATTTAAGAGTTATGGCTAGGGTCAGAGTATGTATAGAGACTTTGTTGAAAACCTCACCCCAAGAACCATTAAAGCCAGGTTCTCTGCAACAAAAGCCAATTTAGGTAAAAAACATAATTACTTTTAAAGAAAAAGGAGTAAATTGGGGAAAAATAAAGAAAACCACAAACCAGTAAAGTTCACAGTGAATAAGGATCTATATTACAGTATTGGTAATTGTATCATACTGGAAATATTTGTAGTAGGTTATTCTGGATATACGTGTTCTAAATTTCATCTTTTTGTTTTTTTTTTGTTTTTTATTCGTTTAACTAGTAAAAGATCTAGGCATGTATACCCTGTTAAAGCAGAAATATGGGAGGTGCATGTTCTTTTTAGGTTTTCTGAAACGTTTGTTTCAGGTCATCGATGCGTTAAGTAGTAAAGGAAGGATCGTTTTTACAGCCTGGGGGCTTTCACCTTTAAACACAGGTTACCTTTAGCAGCTCCCATAATTTGGCCTGACAATTTCACTTCAAAATTGTTGTCTTATCTCATGAAATTTCTGTCACTGGCCAGTCCTCAATCTTATTGAGTATATGGTTGTTATATGATACATGCTTGACAGCACATAATGCTTCCTCTGACATGCATTGTCATTAGTGAATTGCTGCGACAAGCAGTGTGAAGCTGATTTCAATAGACATAAGCACATAATGGCAGCCATCTGTGCTTCCTTTTACTTAAAATAGCTTACATTGGTTAAATTGCACAAAACATTGTGAATATGCTCACATTGATAAAGGATACCTTAAAACTGTTTTCATTGTGAAATTGGGTCAGTACTATTGGCTAGGTACAGAAATACCCAGGGGGTTTTAAAAATTTAATTATTTATTCTCTGGTAAACAAGGTCAAATTTTTATAATAAAGCCTTACAAAAGCAGTCTGTCATTACAGCAAAGTAAAGTGAGTGCATTGTTAAGAGACGGCTACGTTACTTTTGTAAAACCCTATCCTTACCTATATAATACACTGGATTTTCATTAGCACGCTACATTAAAATTTAGTAAGGGTTCGCCCACACTCCACGCATGGGCATTGTTAGAAAAACATTGGTTTTAGCAGGGATTGTTCACCTTATTGCACTGCAGTGTGTTGACCTGCATTTGGTATTCAAGTTAGTAAGATGCTTCAGGAGTGCAATACCAACACACATCAGTGCAAGCATTCTGGTGTGAAAGAGCCGTGTCTGGTTCATTTCATATCAAGGTTTTTGGTGTTACAGTATTCTAATAACACTTTCAGATAAGTTACAACAGGAACTATTTTGTAGATAAAGAAAACCACAGAAGCCACTCTTCAGACCATACAAGACATGGTGACTATAGAGGACTATGATGTGTCAGAATGCTTTCAGCACAGCCGCTCTACAGAGTCTGTAAAGTCCACAGTGTCTGAGACTTACTTGAGTAAGCCCAGCATTGCCAAAAGAAGAGCCAACCAGCAAGAGACAGAACAGTTTTACTTTATGGTAAGAACTTCATGGCAATTGTAAGTGTACTGCAACTAAAAAACGCCTTAAACTGCAGGTTGACTTATTAATCTCCTACAATGTTTTTCTATGCAGAAATTCAGGGAGCTTCTGGAAGGGAGCAACCTCATCACAAAGCTACAGGCTAAACATGATCTGCTTCAGAGGACACTTGGAGAAGGGAAAGGTAAGTTCTTGACCAATATGTCACGTGACCAAAAGGGAAAGTATAGTCTTTCTGTTTACATTTCTTGCCATTATTTAGATTGTTCAGTGTTAAAAGTTACATTTTTAACAAGAAATATACCAAGTAAATATTTCATATTTACATTTCCAGCCAGTAGATGGAGCCCTCATGGCTTAAGGTTTTAAAGCAAATCTGTCAATTTTTGAAAAAAAGCATTAAAGTCCTCACTGCAAAGGAAAGAATTAAAGCATTTGTTACCCCAGCATTTTATATTCCTGATAAATGCCCACTGTACCATGTACTTGTATTAGAAAGTATCCTGTTCTCTTTGTATTGCTTCATTTGTGTGAAATCCCTGGTGTTCCGGTCAGTCCCCCTGCTTTCCTATTAAAAACCGATCACATTAAGCAGGAGAGAACACCGTGGTCGGTTCTCTAGCTATGCTGGGAACTCGGTATGCTCTCCTCCAATGATCAGAAACCACAAAGTGAAGAGAAAAGCAAGCTAGTTTGTGTGGATGGAAGAATTTTAGTGTTTTGTGTTTTTTATTCAGCCCATTGGCTGAATTAAATTAGAATAACAGTGTTTGGCCTGCACTAGTATGTCAACGTAAATGGGTGTATTGATTGATTGTTTATTTAACTGGATATCATCCACTTGACTGAATTCTAGTACTTGGTTGAGCTATATATATAAACATGCTTTCTTGGATTTTTTTTCAGGTCACCGAGCAGAATACATGACTACAAGGTAAGCTCTTTTCTATGCTGATTGATGGCAGAAGCCACAATCCACTTTCTAGAATTATGATGCGTGGTTATAGCTACAGTATTAGAATGTGATGATAGTGAGCGCCTCCGTCCATCATAATAAAAACTGAGCTACTTTATATTTCTGTGGTGTATGGGTATGTTTATAGGATATGTTCACCTTTTAACACAAAATAATGTGCACATTTGTTTACAGGTAAAACAAATGTGTATTTACTATTTTTTGTTTTAGGAGCCTGGAACGCATTGCACCAGTGATTAGCGGATCATCGATACCATGCAGGTCTCCTGCAGACTGTCAGTGTAAGCTGTCTAACTGTACATCATATGGGTAGGCAGTTTTACACTGACAGGAAGAATCCATGCACTACCACAGCGCCATGGAAGTTCATTGAGAACTACAAGCCGACAGCCCCAAAGGCTGTCGGTACTTGTAGTTCATTATTTCACAGGGATCTGGGCACCAGTGACATGGCAGTGTGAGCAGAGCTCCGCAAAGCCATACTCTCAAGAAATTGTGGCAGCGAGTACGGGGAGAAGATCCTCAGCTCACTGCCACAAGGGGGGGGGGGTTTGATGCTGAACATGTTACACCCTAAATATGGGTGTATCATGTCCTGAAAGGTGAGCTTATCCTTCAAAAACATGGATGGATGTTAGAATCTGATCACGTTCACTTTTTTATTTATTTTTTTAAAACATTGTTTTAATTGTATGACAGTTTGTAAGGCATTTGTGTCTGAGAACGCCCTTATTAATGATGGGTTTACATACGTTTATTTAAATACCTTTGTACCAAAAAAGAGGGCCACGGTGACTTAAATCTTTTATTTATTCTAAACCAACATCATTTTACATGAGTAGCACCCAAAGTAACATTGCTGCTTACATATTAGCAACATTTCTAGTCCAAAACGACCCTTTCTGAAGCCAGAGTTGTGATTTAACTGCCTACGACATTCCCCTCATTTACATACTACACCTTCATCCATCATCTCTAAAGGCAAATTTCACTTGTGTCCCCATATAAACCATAAAAGAAAGGTTGTGTCAATAAATTACATGCTAAGGTATAACTAAAGGCAAAACTTTTTCTTAGTTTTGGATAGCGTGGAGAGGGATTTAAAACGCTTGACAGTTTTTATTTCTGTCTGTGCCCCCATTAGGGAGTCCTCTCTATTTGTCCTGTTTACCATTGAAAGTAAAAGTAAATGAAAACTCAAATTTTGGGATATCCCCAGAAAAGTAATAGAGGAGAAATCTTCCTATGGGGACACTAGCTCTGGTCACCTGGGGGGTCGTCAAGGAATTCCCTTAATTTGCATGGATTTCCTCTCACTTCCTGTTTGGCTATGGGACAGGAAGTGAAGGGCAATCTTCGCAATGGGACACAAATGGAGAAAAAATCCGACAGAGGTTATAACCCTCCCTTACTCTATCCAAAAAAAAAAAGAAAGTTTTGCCTGTAGTTCTATTTTACGTAAAATAACTATTATTATTAGAAATGCTGGTTGATTGATAACTTGTTTTGAAGGGGGGCAGGGTTTGTGTGTTTGCATAGTGGAGGCATTACCTGATTCCGTCATGTAGATGGTAATGCAGATAATTCCCCATCAGATCTGTCTTCCCATCACTTTAATTGTCTGGTTTCACCACACCCCTTATCGGTGATTGGATGACTGATGATGGTGTTCTAGTATATGCTGTATATGTGCAGGATGCCGTAAGACTTCTAATCACAGTTCTGGCTTGAGAAAGGGTATTTTTTTTCTAACCTGAAAGATCACCAGGTTGTAAGGAGCAAAGTTATAATGGGCACTAATTGTAAAGTCCGCTGTGCTAATCCTCCTTTAGGAATATGTTGGATTTGCCATATACAGCACCCATGCTGAGATTATGAACATTAAAGTGTTTACAAATCTTCAACAAGCAGAACAAGAGCTTTAAAACAAAATGTTTTCTGCACCGCATTGAAATTGCGTGGCATTCATGTGAACCGCAGCAGGTGTCAATGTTAAGACTCCCCAAAACGATTTGTGCAACGCAGTGCGATTGACAGAATTGGATTGCATAGGTGTGAACGCCCAGGCGATCCAAATCCAGTGCAGGGCGAAAAAAAGGTCCTGCATCGTTTTTGAACTGATGCGGCATGATTTGAGCCATACAAATGAATGGCTCAAATCGCATGTGATTGGCACAGGAATGCGGTGCAATCCTTGTATGATTCACATGCAATGTTCCGCACCGTATATATGTGAACAGAAGCCTTAATGTGAAGTTATTTATTCTTTAAGGCACCGCAAATGCCTTAAATGAAGTCAAATTTCTGTTTTTAGGCGTCAAACACCTGCTAGTTGTTTTATATTAGAAGGTTGGCAGCCTGCCAAGATCTGCTGTTGGACAAAGTGCAAGTGCTCAAAATTTGAAAATTATTTTCTTCACAATGCTTATAGAAACAGAGATAGACAAGGGCTTGTTGTAAAATGCTTTTACTGCTTGTTCAGAGTATGCAAATCCTTTAGTGTGTATCATCTGGGCACTGGTTTCCTTTAAGTGCTGGGTTGGAGCATGAGGTGTGAAAGCTACTCAATGGTGTGCAATCATTTAATGTATGTAAATCATATTTGTGAAATTAATCATTATTTACTGGTGATATAGCAGAATGTAAATCACAAATTCTTAAATTACATTGGCTTTCATGATTTAGAATATTCTTAGGGTTTACCATAATTTAGAGCGGAGGCTGCAAAAAAAAAAAAATCGTAATGAGTTTAATTTTGTTGTGTGATACACGATTATCTTTATGCTTTAAGGCATTTATAAAACATCATGGTTTGTTCACCACAAATTATTTTGCCATTTTGAGGTACAATTCAGTGCTGTATACTCAAAGCTGTTCCTTTGTTGTCCAACGTGTATAATCTATTAAATATTTTTAATAAAATTATATTGTCACTTAATGATGATGTTCCCTTTCTCAGGCCTCCAAATGTACCCCCTAAGCCCCAGAAACAAAGGAAACCCAGACCCCGATCTCAGTATATTACTAAGTTGTTTAAGGGGGATCTGGAGACGTTCATCCAGGTATTGGCACTTGTAATGCTGCACCTTTTGCTTCCTATGTAATGACAGGACCTCAGCGCAGCTGGGGAACGTCATTACATTCTACAATGTGGTGGGCTGTTGTTTCCCTTCTGATCAATATCCTTCCTGAGTCTACAGAGAGAGTTGGAAGTGTAACCCCTTCCTCAGTGATCTATGCATTATTCTTGTGTGGTGCAGACAGTGACATTTCTGCAGTGAACTCTGCTACAGTTAATGTTTAGTGCAGGAAACATTTCCTCAAGAGTCTTCCTGTTATTCATTTTCAGAGAAAACACAGCCATGACACTGGTTTCATTGAACTGCATTTGTGTAGTCCATATTCTCAGGTCAAGTGACACAGAATAAACAATGTCTGTTCCTTTAAACTTGTAATGAAATGTATGCATACATTATCTTAAATATTTGAATAGTGTCTGTATTTATTTACACTTTTTTAAATAAAACACTGACAAGTATTCAAGCATTACTTTTTGTGTAAAGGATGAGTGCACTATTGTAGTAAAAGCCACTCAGCCTCCTCCTTAGCCCCCTTAACTAGGTTAAAGTGATACTAAAGTCTCAGTTTTTTTTTTTTCCTTTTTTTTTTTTAATTTAAAAATAACAAACATGTTATACTTACCTGCTCTGTGCAATGGATTTGCACAGAGCAGACCAGATCATCCTCTTCTCGGGCCACTCCCCTGCTCTCCTGGCCCCTCCTTCCTGCACTCACAGCAAGCAGCTTGCTATAGGGGCACCCGTGCCGAACTGCCACTTGGTGTGTCCATTCACACACAGAGCCGCGGTTTGGCCCCGCCCACTCTTTCCCCCCATTGGCTCACTGACTTTGATAGCAGCGGGAGCCAATGGCGCCACGCTGCTGTCTCGGCCAATGAGGGAGAGTCCTGGGCAGCTGAGACTCTCCCGCAGCATCGCTGGTTCGAGATGGGCTCAGGTAAATATTAGGGGGGCTGCTGCACACAGAAGGTTTTTTGTTATCTTAATGCATAGAATGCATGAAGATAAAAAAAAAACTTCTGACTTTACAACCACTTTAGGATGACAATTATACCCCCAAAGCTGGCTATAGATTCTTTGTTTTTTTTTCCATCAGCTGATGAGAGGGAACCAGAACAAATTCCCCCATCCACACAAGCAAGGTGGATGGTGGAATTCTCCCCACTGTGCTATTGTATTCCGACAGTGGGGACTCCTAAGCTGTCAGAATACACTGATCAACGCTACAGTGGATTGGCTGCAAGCACTGATTGAAAATGTTCCAACATTCCCATTCAGCAGAAGTTGATAATTAGATCTATTTCTGACTTGCAGGAACAACCATTGAATTGAAATTCAGCTGGTCCCTGCTGAACTGGCCAAATTTTGATCCATCTATGGCCAGCTCAAGTGTATACTTGCATCCTCTGGCAGCCCTTTGCATTGCCTACAGCTTGGCTAGTAAAAATGTTGTGCTAGCCTGGCATTAGATTATATACCAGCCTTGCTGTAGACCATTAGGGGCCACCACTGTGGGATGAAAGTAAGTACGTGTGGGGGTGTTCACCATCTGCTCTAGTAATTTCAGTACTTTTAGGTCAGCAAGTGCACCCCCTTGTATTCCTCAGCAGGTTTCCTTTAAAATCCAATAGGATGTCTTGCTTTCCCTAAATTACAAAAACCTGTTAGTGATGTCAGACAGTATAAGTGTTCAGTCTGCATTTTAAATTGTGATATATACAGAACCTGCCAGTTGTACGTAGAGAGTAATAGCTGAAAAGCGAAAACCTTTGAAAGAAAAAGAAAATCTTTTATGAATAGGCACATTAAAATGGATACCCTATGAAAATATTTCTTTATAAAACCATGACTAGAGGACTTTTTAGGTTAAAAATAACATATCATTCGTATCGATCTTTGAAAATCTTTGCACGCAGTCAGTGCACAAAGTCCCTTGAGCCTATCTTATTGACTTTGTAGAGACCATTGCTTGCTGCTACAGAGTTCACTGCAGTGGAAAGATTGATTTAAACTGGATATTTGTCCAGGTGATGTGATGCAATGCACTGATCAAGGCTGTTGCTCCACCTTCTCTGTTTCCTAAGGAATGCTATACTTTGAAATTAGTAAAACTCCAAAATTCCATCTTGTACCTTCACTACAGTTATTTTCTACCTCTTTTTCTGTCCTGTATTTCTAATAATGCTTCTAGTCGGGGAAGAAGGAATTCACATACAAGACATCAGGTACTGTACTCCTGGCAATAGCCATCTTATTTATCCACATCTTGCTTTGCAGGTAGCATCTGATCAAGGGGATGTTTGCACATGAGAACAAATTTTAGATTGCCTTTTTTGGGATGTATTGGTGTTGTGAATGAATACGTATTGGGTAACCCAACCCTCTGTTATTCTCAATATAACCACATGAAATTAAAATGTTTTCTTTTACTCTATAACACCAGATGTCCTGTTTAGTTTCTGGACCGTCTACCCAAATTTGCAGACCTTTTTTTAGCGGAAGTCTTGGTCATTTTTTTAATTGCTGGTCTCTCCTGGGTGTGTAGATGGCTTTAGAGAAATTACAAAATGCCAATCCATGTTAAGTACTAGATTAATGGATCACCACAGCCTGACGCACAAAGAAGAAATGTAGGTACTATTATATAAGATGCCAGTGTATGGCATTCTAGCTGTTTACTGAAAACTTCAACCTTTTCCCATGCATTTAACCTTAAGGAACATATGGCCTTTTTTTTGTTTAATTATTATTTTAAAATGGAACTTCACCCAAAAGAGGAAGTTCTGCTTTATGCCCTCCCCCCTTGTCAGGGGCTATAGCCTCTGACAACAATCGCATGCTAAAAATCTGACATGGTGATTGTACCCAAGTTGATCAATGAATTGACTTGGGTGCAATCAGCCTGCCTATAGACTGAATCTCAGCCGGTCACTTCTGAACCTGCCGAGATTTGATCCATCTATGGCCGGCTTAAGTCAACGTTTGAAATGTCCCATCACTGGATAATCCATAATTGTGGATTCAGCCGATTCTTCTGGCACAAATAATTGAATCATTTTGTATTTCTAACTTCAATCAAATAGTAATCATGAGATGCACCATTCCGATATAGATGTCCAGTCAAAGTAGTCATCAAGGCCAAAACATTTTGTTAGTGGCATCCTAAAACTAGGTCAGTTTTTCTATTGACCTATCAGCTTACAAATAGCATTTCCTGTTAATGAGTACAAAGATAGAATTATTATTACATTAGCAATTATTCAATGTGCTACTTAAATGTAAACTTGGTGCTGTTGAACCAGGACTCTTCAATCAGTCACTTTGTTTGCTTAACTTGTACCTTAGCCTCTGCTGTAGTAGTGGGAGGAATATTCATATGTAGATCTATTTTTTTACATCTTTAAAAAAAAACTTGGAGGAAAAAAGACTCTTCTATTGTGTCCCTATTCGGGAACAAAAAGATCTTAAAGACGAACTTAAACATTTCCGCTTCCCTCCAATATTAAATGTTTTTAAAACCGTGCTTACCTTAAAGGGTGGGGGGATTCTCATGTAGCTGAGAAGGAGAGGCCTGGAGAGGAGGAAATTTTTTATTTTTTTTATTTTAGTGTGAAGATCTGCTTTTAACTGTGTATCAGAAAAATGCTCTATTGAACACTATTACATACAAATGTAGCTAGACTCCAAAGAAGTAGATCACAAGTTATCAGCACCATGCAAGTCCATGCACCATGCAAGTCCATGCACCATGCACCTGGTCCATCCATAAGAGGTCCAAACCAGCTCTGCATAAAGAAGTTGAGCACTCCTATAACAAGAGAAAAACAAGAAAAGACAGCAGAGTGCCCTGGCATGGCACAGAGACCTTTAACCTTGAAATAAAAAATACATGATGCATTCACAAATTTGAAACCTGAACAGATATGGTGCCTATGGCCTCCAAGATTAGGGATGAACTGAGTATGCATCAGCTGTCAAAGCTTTCAGGATGCATCCCTCTTGTCTGGGTCCCTGTCATCCTTGCTCCTGGTGCTAGTCAACTTTTCCTGACTACACCAGCATACAATGTCGGATTTACTTTACTAGAACGTGTTTTTGGAAAGCTTTCCCCTGTGTCAGCCTGGTAACATAACACATTTGACTTTATATGCAAACAATATGCTTGCTTTAAATCTAGTACATGAAATATGTATAGATTGAGGGCCTTCAGTACAGAGCCTGTCTAAATCCAGCAGGGGATGGCCATTAATGATGCATACATTAGCCACCAAGCACAACCTGATTGCTTTAAAAGTCTGAGGTGTGCTCTGCTACCAAACTAGCAAAGGGGAAAGCTTCCTTGCAACACTTTCTAGTAATAGAAACCTAATGTTGTATGCTGGTGTAGGCAGGGACTGTTGATGGATACCAAGATCAAGGAAGACCAATTCTGATGAGATGGCTACATCCTAAACGCTGTTACCACTCAGCTCACCCTGTTGCCAATGGCCATTTGCAACAAAACAGAGTGGCAGTCTATACCGCTTATATCCGACCCACACAAGGTTTTAAATTTGTGAGTGCTTTATATATTTTTTATATATTTTTTTTTATTTCAAAATTGAAGGAGGTCTCTACACTATGCCAGTGCTTTTTGCTGTCAGTGAAAAAAAAATGTTTGTATTTAAAAATTGTGTCCACTTTGGTTTTGTGCAGACATACCCTTGAGGAATTTCCACAATAAGCATGCCAGTAACATCTAACCAAAATTTGCTGACCTTTCAACATTCTAATGTTGATCTATCATATGCTTGAGCTTGTTTTTTGCTTTTTTTATTTTTTTATTTTTTATTAAAGGAACATAACTTGTTTTGTGTGTGTAATTGTGTACTGATAACACTTAAGCAAGCTCTCCAGCAAACACTGTGTCTAAATGGCTAAAATAACCACATTATAATTTCAGAGAAAAATAAAACTATGTAAAGGGGGAAAAAAAAGCAGTTTTATGATATCTATGTACCACAGACCCTTTTTATTCTATTCCTATTCTACAGTATTTATATAGCACCAACAGTTTGTGCAGTTCTTTACAAAACAGAGGCAGACAATACAGTCGCAATACAATTTGAAGCAAGAGGGCTCATAGGGCTATGCTGTTAGTTCTTACAATCTAGAAAGGAGGTGCTACTGATCCAAAAGGTAGTACCTTTTAGGAATAAGCTGATGGAGAAATGAAAAGTACAATTTATTAGTTGGAGGCCTCCCTAAAGACATGGGTTTTCAGGGATTGCCTAAAGGTGGACAGAGTAGGAGGTAGTTGGACAGATTGGGGTATGGAGTTCCAGAGGATGGGCGAAGTCCAGGAGACAAACATGGGAGGAGGTGACAAGGCAGCTAGAGAACAGGAGGTCTTGGAAGTAGAGAAGAGAATGGTTTGGTAATTTGAGACAAGGTTGGTAATGCAACTTGGGACCGAATTGTGAATGGCTTTGTAGAGCGTTATAATTTTCCGTTTTATTTGCTGGGTGAGTAGAAGCCAATGGAGGAATGTGGCAGCAATGGGTAGCGGACACTGAATGGTTGGTAGGGTGAATGCGTTCGACAGTAGCATTGATAATAGGCTAGCCCCCCCTTCAATCTGTGTAAAGGTAGGCCACCAATGAGATAGTTGCAGTAGTCAAGACGAGCTAACCAGCAAGTAGAATATGAGCTTGGTTTAGAAAAGAATGATTTCGAGGAAGTGGTGTGACATCTATACTGATATATCCGTAAATTTGTGATGTGCAAGGAGACTGACCGGGTAAGCAGAGGGTATTGGAAACTGTGGGAAGCTATTCACTGACCCAGGGAGGAGGTGTTGATTGTGAATAGAGGACTGAGGGTGGAATGTTTAGGGACCCCTACAGGAGAGGAGGAGGTATGCCCTGTACACACGGTCGGATTTTCCGACGGGAAAAAGTGCGATCGGATTGTGTTGTCAGAAATTCCGATCGTGTGTGGGCTCCATCAGACTTTTTCCATCGGAATTTCTGACACACAAAGTTTGAGAGCATGATATTAAATTTTCTGACAACAAAATCCGATCGTTTAAATACCAATCGTGTGTACACAAATCCGACGCACAAAGTGCCACGCATGCTCAGAATAAATTAAGAGACGAAAGCTATTGGCTACTGCCCCGTTTATAGTCCCGTGTACGTGTTTTACGTCACCGCGTTCAGAACGATCGGATTTTCCGACAACTTTGTGCGACCGTGTGTATGCAAGACAAGTTTGAGCCAACATCCGTCGGAAAAAATCCATGGATGTTGTCGGAATGTCCGATCGTGTGTACAGGGCAGTAGAGTTGTAGGCGACACTAAATGTACAGTGAGAAATAGGCAAGAGGAAAAACCAGCAAAGTGCAGCGTCACAGAGGCCAGGAAAATGGAGGTTTTTGAGAAGCAGTGGGTGGACACTCGTATCAAAGGCAACATGAGGTCCAAGTGTAGGAATAGCTACCATTGGTTTTAGTAAGTTGGTAATGAGTTTTAGAAGAGAACTTTCTGTGGTGTGTTTCAGGCAAAATTCAGACTAAAGGTTGTCAAGAAGTTTATCATGAGGTGGTAGCTAAGGTGATTGTAGACTAGGCTTTCTAGAAGTTTGAAGGTAAACGGGATAATGGCAATGGCTTTTAGGTTGTTAATATTGATTGGGTCCAGTGAGGGCTTTTTAGGTATGGTGTGACCAGTGCATGTTATAGAGGGTTTATGAAAGATATCAGTTGAGAGGAAAAGATTGAAGATGTAAGAGAGTGTTGGCTAGAGCAAGAAGGTGACCGTACTAGTTGCAAGGGAACTAAGTTTGGGGACAGGTGGTCAGGTGGGCATTATGTTGTATATATGGGAAGTATTGAATGTGCAGGTGGACATGGCATGTTAGGTGAGAGAGGTATTTGTACAGTGGAGATCTCATCACAAATTGCATCAGTCTTATTTTTTTTTTATGGGATTTGCAATCTCCTGACCTGTGAATGAGTTGGTGGCTGGAGACAGTGGAGAGCGAAGTAGTTTGTTAAAGGTTTAAATAAGTTGATGGAGACTGTATGAGAGGGTGTTAATGAGTGATAAAATAGGTCTGTTTGGCAGTTTGGAGGCAGGAATTGTACTTTTAGAGGGTATATTTAATCAGGGTGCTGTCTTGCTGGGGTTAGACACCACAGAGTGCAACTATGTGTTTTGAAACTTCTACTGTCCTCTGTTTGCCAAGGTTGTAGCGGTTGGGGTATGATTCTGTTTGTAGTGAGGGTAGCGAGTGTCAGAGGAGGATGAGAGCGAACTATTGTAGATGGTAGTGGTGAGAGGGGTGATATTTTGTCGAAGAGGTAGTCTGACGCAGAATAGAGAAGGGTTACAGTGGCAAAGGTTTCTATGGGTTCTTTTAATTGGAGGAATATGCGATTGAAAATGGAGTGTGTGAAGCTAATCTAGTTGTGATTAGAGAGAGGTTTGTTTGAGAGGTTGCAAGGTGTGCAGAGGTGGGAGAATACAAAGTCAAGGGCGTTGCCATCAGAGTCAGTAGTGTGTGTCTATTGTGCTAGGTCTAGAGGAGGTCAGACTAAGAAGATTAGAAGTAGTATCTGCAGCATTAACATTAATAGGGATGTTAAAGTCACCAAGAATGATTGTGGGAATTTCTGAGGAGAGAAGGTAGACTAGCCAGTCAGGCAGAGAAGTAATCGGGGAAGCTTGGTTCCTGTCCAGGAGGCTGTCAGATCACAGCAATCCTCAAAGAAACTGAAGAACATGCATGTTCTTCATGCATACATGAGTGAACTTCAAAAAAGGAAAGGGACAGGGAGGGAGGTAAAGAATAAACCTGAAAGGTGCTTTGTGGGGATATAGAATATAATCGATGCTTTCCTTTTATAATTTCTTTAAACTATTGAGAATTACGCAGTAAGAGTTTTCATCATCTTTCAATATTTCAATTCAAAGAGAATAACACCGTAATCATTCTGCATTTTATTACTCTAGGAATCTGGACAAATCATTCCTCTCATTGTAGAAAGCTGCATCCGATTCATTAACTTGTATGGTAAGGTATCATTTCGCTCATTTCCTGACTTGGGCTGATCTTGTCATTGGGTCCGAAATCCAATTCTTCTATATTGGTGTGTTTTAATTTTTTTTTTCTCCATTAGGGCTTCAACATCAAGGTATATTTCGAGTCTCTGGTTCCCAAGTTGAAGTTAATGATATTAAAAATGCATTTGAGAGAGGTAAGACATTCGTTCTATCTTTGGTTGAAAAGATATATGTATGTGTGTGTATGTATGTATATGTATATATATATATATATATATATATATATATATATATATATATATATATATATATATATATATATATATATATATATATATATATATATATATTTGTTCCAATTGGCTTTGAAAGAATGTTTTAGAGAATACATGGTCAGAAGTACTTGTCTTAGTTGCACTTCTGGTATTTTATCTTTAGATGGGGGTTTATTTTTTTTTTAATACAGATTTAGCTTGAAAAAAATATCAGTATATGTTAGGGCTGCATGATCGTTAAAAAATCGTGATCGCAATTCAACCCCCCTCACGATCTTAATACAGAATTTCCCTGATTCATGTTAAACAAGTGCAGAGCCGAGCAGAGTTGTCAAAAGGAAAAAAAAAACTCAGCAAATGTTTCTCAGCAGAGATAAAGAGAAACAATGCATCTCTCAGTTCTTTTAGATCAGTGGTTCTCAACCTGGTGTTTGGGACCCCCTCGGGGGTCGAATGATGATTTGCCAGGGGTACTGAATCTTGGGCTGTTCCTGAAGTCCGCACCGCTCTCCCAGCCTTTTTGTGGCCACCCAGCTGGACTGTCCCTGGAGCCTGTGGCCGCCCAGCTGGGCTGTCCCTGTGGAGCCTGTGGCCGCCCAGCTGGACTGTCCCTGTGGAGCCTGTGTCCGCCCAGCTGGACTGTCCCTGTGGAGCCTGTGTCCGCCCAGCTGGGCTGTCCCTGTGGAGCCTGTGTCCGCCCAGCTGGGCTGTCCCTGTGGAGCCTGTGTCCGCCCAGCTGGGCTGTCCCTGTGGAGCCTGTGGCCGCCCAGCTGGGCTGTCCCTTTGGAGCCTGTGGCCGCCCAGCTGGGCTGTCCCTGTGGAGCCTGTGGCCGCCCAGCTGGGCTGTCCCTGTGGCCGCCCAGCTGGGCTGTCCCTGTGGAGCCTGTGGCCGCCCAGCTGGGCTGTCCCTGTGGAGCCTGTGGCCGCCCAGCTGGGCTGTTCCTGGAGCTCGCGGCCGCCCACTAAGCCTCTTCACAGCCGCCCATTTAGTTCATGGCATGGCTGGGGGGCAGAGACTAGAGGTCAGCTGACTGGTGAGGAATGTGAATTGGAAGGGGCTGGAGGAAACCCTATCTCCTGATTTTGGCATAGGTGTCACTGCTACGAGACACTACAAAGTCTGAGACACAGTGAGTATAACACTGCCTGTGATTAGAGTTGCCATTAAAAGTCCCCACTACAGTAATCAGATCAGCAGATGACCTTGATCAAGAGCACCTAAGTTGGCTGATCAAAATTCCCCCCAGCATTGCCACTCATCTCAACTTCCCGCCCAGCACTGCCACTCATCCCATTCTCCCCATCCCCCGCCAAGGAGTAAGAGAAGGAATTAAAATATTGAATACATGGAAGGGAGAGGAAAAAAGGGGGAGGAAACAAAGAAAAGGGGAGAGAAAGAATAAGAGAAAGAACAAGAAAGACGGCTATAGAGAGGAATGGGGGGAAAAAAAGCAAGAAATTAGTATAGAGAGAGAAAAAATCCTAAAACATACCATAAGGGGTTTTAACACTGTACGAGTGGAAGGGACTCAGGGAGTGCTAAATGTCCGCGGGTTAGGGGCACAAATTACTTGTCTTGCTTTGGGTGCTGACACCCCACGCTACGAAAATTATTTTACTGTTAGGGGTCCCCAAAACTTAGGAAATTTTACCAAGGGGTCATGGCACTAGAAACTGTTTTAGATCAAAGGGTTAAACTTCCATCTGTAAATAAGGTCAGTTTAACCACTAATAATAATAATAATAATAATATTATACAGGATTTATATAGCGCCGACAGTTTACGCAGCGCTTTACAACAACATTAGGGCAGACAGTACAAGTACAATACAATTCAATACAGGAGGAATCAGAGGGCCCTGCTCGTTAGAGCTTACAATCTAGGAGGGAGGGTCAAGTTATACAAAAGGGTAATAGCTGTGGGGGATGAGCTAATGGAGAAAATAATGCAGTTGTTAGATGGAGGCAGGATAGGCTTCTCTGAAGAGTAAAGTCTTCAGGGATCGCCTAAAAGTGGATAAATTTGGAGACAGTCTGACAGATTGGGGTAGGGAATTCCAGAGGATGGGCGAGGCTCGGGAGAAGTCCTGGAGGCGGATATGGGAGGAGGTGATGAGGGAGCTAGAGAGCAGGAGATCTTGGGAGGAACGGAGATGGCGTTTAGGTTGGTATTTTGAGACTAGGTTAGTGATGTAGCTGGGGGCACAGTTGTGGATGGCTTTGTAACTTATTGGTAGTATTTTGTATTTAATTTGTTGGGCGAGTGGCAGCCAATGGAGGGATTGGCAGAGAGGGGTAGCAGACACTGATCGGTTTGTAAGGTGGATGAGTCTGGCAGCAGCATTCATGATGGACTGAAGGGGGGATAGTCTATTTAAAGGCAAGCTAATGAGGAGTGAGTTGCAGTAGTCAAGGCGAGAGATAACCAGGGAGTGAATCAGGAGCTTTGTAGTTTCACTGGTTAGAAAGGGACGTAGTTTAGAGATGTTGCGGAGGTTGAGGCGGCAAGCTTTGGAAAGTGATTGGATGTGGGGCGGAAAGGAGAGTTCAGAATCTAGGATAACACCTAGCACCCTGACATGTGGGGACGGGTGGATGGTTTTGCCATTGCTCTTCACAGAGAAGTCAGGGGAAGAGGCACGTGGGGGAGGAAATATTATAAGCTCGGTTTTGGACAAGTTGAGTTTGAGGAAGTGGTGTGACATCCATACAGATATGTCGGTTAGTAAGTTAGTGATGCGTGAGGAGACTGATGGAGTGAGTTGAGGGGTGGAGAGATAGATTTGTGTGTCATCAGCATAGAAATGATATTGAAAGCCATGAGAGGCTATCAGCTGACCCAGGGAAGAGGTGTAGATTGAAAATAAAAGAGGTCCAAGAACAGAACCTTGGGGGACCCCGACAGAGAAGGGAAGAGGAGTGGAGGAAGTAGAATTGTAAGTGACACTGAAGGTGCGTTGGGATAGGTAGGATGAGAGCCACTGAAGAGCACAGTCACGGAGACCGATGGAGTAAAGTTTTTTGAGGAGGAGGGGGTGGTCAACCGTGTCAAAGGCAGCTGAAAGATCCAGAAGTAGGAGTACAGAATAGTGTCCGTTGGTTTTTGCAGTTAGTAGGTCATTTGTGAGTTTTAAAAGAGCAGTTTCTGTGGAGTGTTGAGGGCGAAATCCAGATTGAAGGGGATCAAGAAGGTTGTTTTTAATGAGGTGGTCACTCAGTTGGTTGTAAACCAGGCGTTCAAGGAGTTTAGAGGAAAAGGGGAGCAAGGAGATAGGGCGTAGGTTGTTAAGATTGGTAGGGTCCAAGGATGGTTTTTTGAGTATGGGAGTGACCAGTGCATGTTTTAGAGCATCGGGGAAGACGCCAGAGGTGAGGGAGAGATTGAAGATGTGGGTTAGAGAGTGTAGGATGGGGTCAGAGGGTGACCGTAGCATTTGAGAGGGAACAGGGTCCAGGGGACAGGTGGTTAGGTGGGCGATAGAAAGGAGTTTAGCAACTTCGTCTGGAGTAGTAGATTTGAATAGAGGTAGTGTCAGTTGTATCTGTTGACATGGGGTCTTAGCTGGGGGAGATACCTGTAGAGTGGAGATTTCATCACGGATTGTATCAATCTTGTTTTTGAAGTGATTAGCGATTTCCTGGGCAGTGAGTAAATCAGTGGGGGGAGGCGGTGGAGGACAAAGTAGAGAGTTGAAGGTAGAGAAGAGTTTACGGGGATTGTATGAGAAGGCATTAATAAGAGTTGTAAAATAGGTTTGTTTGGCAGTGTAACCACTAAAGACTAAACCTTTTTTGACACTTGTTGCTTACAAGTTAAAATCTGTATTTTTTGCTAGAAAATTACTTGAAACCCCCAAACGTTATATATTTTTCTTTTGCAGGGACCCCAGAGAATAAAATGGAGATTGTTGCAATATTTTATGTCACATTGTATCTGCGCAGCGGTCTTTCAAATGCAATTTTCAAATCCAATTTTTCTGTATAATGTGAAAGATAATGTTGCGCGAGAATCGTGATCTTTTTTCTAAGCAAAAAAAATCATGATTCCCATTTTATCCAGAATCGTGCAGCTTTTGTATATGTGTGTGTTTGCATGACTGTTGACCTCAGTTTAAAAGAGTACTAAACTGCCAGCTGGATGGGGAGTGTGGGTGGGTAGAGGGTCTTGCCACAATGTGCAGCTTGCACATTATGGCAGCTTTTTTTTCTGAGTCAGCTCTTGCTGTTCAGCTGACTCTGCCATCTCTTCTAGCATTCCTTTTGGGTCCGGGCTCTTCTCTTTTCAACCATTGAGGGACCACTGATGATGTAACTCCTGTGCATGTGCACTGGCGTTTCATCAACCAACACCTGATTCCATTCTTTGCTTCTTACAGGGAATAGCCAGAAGTGTACACTGCCATGTGCACGCGCTACAGACTGTGTACACAAAAAATTGCTAGGAGTAAGGGAAAATATTTTTTTCAAAAGAAGAGACATGCAAAATATTTTCTGTCAACAAGCATTGCCCGCTAGCATTCTTTTTCTTACCATTTCTGCTTTAAATTTACCTAGTTTGCTTCCTTTATCTGCCCATGTGCAGGCACTTTGAAATGGAATTTTAGTCAGAAACTTAAGTCCTGCTAGATCACTTCATGCTTGTCCCTTTTTCAGGTGTAACATAGCTGCCCTCTATTTTTCGGCACTGTGCCAAAAATGTGGAGGCCAATCTGATGACAGCCTAAAAATTTACTGTTGCTCAAGGGCTTTGGGCTTGAGCAAAATGGCAGCCTCCAGCAAGAAGAAATGGAAATCCTGCTGGAGGAAATTTTAGAGCACACACTAATTTTGGTATTATAATTATTAATGTGGAATGTATGTTCCTTGCTAAAGAATATTACTTTTTATCAAGTTGTTATGGGTAAAGTTCCACTTTAAAGGAAATCTATTATGAGAGAAATACCTGGACTGTAATTGCTGGCCTTCTGGAAATGCTAGTTGTCATGCTGAACCTCTGTCTGCAAAGCCTACTCAGTCACTGATCTAAAACAAATATGCAGGCAGTAAAATCAGATTGCAGATATAACTACTTTTTTATGTTGGTGATTCAGAAAATGAACGCCAAGCAACAGACATTTTCAAGAAGAGGGCAGGAATGGCCTCCAGCTATTCCTCATGACAGGTTTCCTTTTGAGAGACACTGTCTCCACATTTGCTTTAAAATACGTATTCTTTCTATCAACTTCTTGATATTAGCAAACAAAAAACTGTTTGAGTGACATTTGCATTGCAGCTAGCAATTTATTTCTCAGCTTTCAAATATAATGAGCATTCCTGCCAGTCCTCAAGTAGCCATGCTGTTGAAATAATTATCATGGCATGTAAAGACACAATCTCCTAGGTCCTCCTAGGTCCAGTATGTTACATGTGGCTTACTAGGGGGCATTCCTGAAACTAAACATTCCTATGTGGTAGCAATGGCTTCTAGTTGCCTTCATGGAGGTCTTTCTTATTTTGATGCGCCTATATAATTTGCATGCATGCTATACTATTGTTAGCTTTAATTCTATGTTTGCTAGCTAAGGAGATGTATTTTTGTTCTTGCTGTTTATACTGTTGAATTGGCGCAAAAATATATAATTATACAAGAAATGTTGTATTTTTGACAGTGCTGCTTTCACTCTGTAATTTTGTAATTTTGCACATTAATCTAGGTGAAGACCCTTTGACAGATGACCAAAATAATCACGACATCAACTCTGTAGCTGGCGTCCTCAAGCTGTATTTTCGAGGCTTAGAAAACCCGCTCTTTCCCAAGGAAAGATTTAACGATTTGATATCATGCATCCGTAAGTCACTGTTTGTTCTCTATACCCCCCCTCCCTTTTTGTTCTAAAAAAAAAAACTCAATTTCCTTGTTCACCTTACTGAGCCCTCCACCCTCTTTCTCCTTTTCCCAATGCTCTATTCTTTCCCCTTTTTCCTGGAAGAGGAAAACGGCTATAGATGTCTTCAAGGCAGTTTGTCCCACATCTGCGCCACTCTCAGAGTTTAGTCATACTTGCAGCTGGGACCGCTCCCTTTTTTCACCAAGATTATGTATAACTCTTTGTGTCCAACACAGCAGGAAAACATTCCTGCAGGCATAATCGTGGCTTTTATACACTTCAATTATTGTGTTTTCTTTCATGTGGAGGTCAGGTTCAGACAGGCAGTATCAACTCTAGGGCTTTGCAAGCACAGGCAGAGAGTGTGCACATCTCTGTGATCTCTGAGAACTTATATACAACAAACTATAACCAGGTTAACGAAAGGTAAATGGCCTTGTAAACCTATCATTTAAAAGGAAATGGGTGAATTTTCAATGAGCAGACATTACAGGTACTTATTGTATGGTTTACTTCAAAGTCATTTTTTATGTGACTTTTCTATTTTTATATTTTTTTTTCTCAAGAATTGCTGGCCTCTCCACAAATGCATGGTTTTGTCCCCTATATAGATGTGGTAGATTCTTCTTTGGCTTCTTTGGATATCATGCAGTATGCACAGCAGGCCTATGTAATGACAGCTGAGGTGACATGTATCAGCCACATACAGTCTGTTATTGTCAGTCATACTGATAGATTTGCTCAGTCACTGTGCAACACTACTAACTCCTAGTACACACTATGAAAAAAATCTGACGGAAAATACCGCTTTCTGAACGATCGTTCGATTTATCTGCTCGTTAGTACACTGCTTTCGAGAGCCAACCATGACAGTTCTTGTGGAAATATCTGAAGGGACAAGCATTAAAATATTTCTCATATAACCGAACGTACGATTTTCGTATTTTTTTGGTACAGGATTCGTCCATAAAAATCAGAACAACAAGACCATGCATGCTCGGATATGAAAGAATACATTACAACATTACTTCCAAAATTGTATTCTGTCGTACAAGAATTTTTGTAACTTTAGTAACCTATTGGTTTTCGATATGAGACTAGCATGCAAAAAAAAAGAGATGATCATTCGTCCGATATTCTCATCGTGTGTGAGACTTTAGTACTAGCAGAGCCTGCTTATTCTTTTTAAGCTAATATGGCTGTCTTGTGCATAGGAGTGTTTAAAAACTACACATGGAAGCATGCTTTAATGTGATTGTAAACGATCACCTTATAAAACAACCCATTCAATTTATAACAGAAATGAAAGGCAAAACATTTTTGTATAGATATAAAAAAAAAACATTATAAATGCCTTTTTTCCTTTAAAGGAAGCAATACAAAGAGAACAGGTGCATGGTACTGCTGCCACATATCAGATATAATGAAGGGTAACAAACGCTTTAAGGCCTAAACCGCAAGCTCCACTTTTTAACCTGAGCTGTTTTTTTGACATGGACATTGCCACTGTTATTGGCTGTGAGGACTGATCAGGAATCGGCTGCTGGTTTTCCAGCATGCATGTTCGACAGACAGACATACACACGGACAGAATGTTGTCCCTCCCGATATTCTGCCCGTGTGTGCAGGGCTTTACAATCTGATATTTACTTGTCTTTGTTCTAGGGAAAAATTTAAAGCTGAACTCTGGGGGCACGCGGCATAGGTTAAATGCATGTTTACTCTAGGGGTGCAGGGATGAGGTGTATTGCATTTATCTTCTAGATTGTAAGCTCTAACGAGCAGGGCCCTCTGATCCCTCCTGTATTGATTTGTATTGTAAGTGTACTGTCTGCCCTCATCTTGTAAAGCGATGCGCAAACTGTTGGCGCTATTTAAATCCTGTATAATAATAATAATAATTTATTCCTAGGTCCAGCAGGCTTCCTCAATCCATGCAACCACTTCCACTGTGTCTTGCTTCCTGTTCTTGGTGCGCCACCTTCTCACATACAATGCAAGATTATTAGCACTCCCTGGCAGGGCACATGACGCAGATGGGCCCCCTAGAGCTTAAGAACACCTTATCAATGCCCCTCTAAACTAAGCAAGCATTTAACACTTACAGTGCAAGGGCAGCCCACTGCAAGGGTAAAGTTCGTCTCATTCCTGGAGTTCTGCTTTAAGTTTAACGCAAACCTGTAATTTCCCTGTGCAGGAAAAGCAACAGGTTAACCTAATTCCCCCCCCCCCCATCCCTAGTAGCAGATATTTGCCATCCCTTTGATCCCTTTCTGCTCAGTTCAGCCATTGGGAGCAAAAAGATGAAGCTCTATGTAACTGATTTGGAGTTTGCACAGAACTGAGAATTCTCTCTTCCCAAAATGTCGAAGTTGGGTGACTGAGAAGGCAGTCACCAGATACCAGCACTGTCATGTGGGGGGGGGGGGTGAGTAAGTCAGCTTTACCCATATCCAGAAGGTCCAAGTATTTCTCTTTGCTCCTGAAGGCCTAATGGGGGAAAGGATGGTATGTACAGTATCTCACAAAAGTGAGCACACCCCTCATATTTTTGTAAATATTTTATTCTATCTTTTCATGCGGCAACACTGAAGAAATTACACTTTGCTACAATGTAAAGTAGTGAGTGTACAGCTTGTAGAACAGTGTAAATTTGCTGTCCCCTCAAAATAACTCAACACACAGCCATTAATGTCTAAACCACTGGCAACAAACGTGGGTACACCCCTAAGTGGAGATGTCCAAATTGGGCCCAAATTGTCAATATTTTGTGTGGCCACCATTATTTTCCAGCACTGCCTTAACCCTCTTGGGCATGGAGTTCACCAGAGCTTCACAAGTTGCCACTGGAGTCCTCTTCCACTCCTCCATGAAGACATCACGGAGCTGGTGGATGTTGGAGACCTTGAGCTCCTCCACCTTCCATTTGAGGATGCCCCACAGATTTTCAATAGGGTTTAGGGCTGGAGACATGCTTGGCTAGTCCATCACTTTTACCCTCAGCTTCTTTAGCAAGGCAGTGGTCATCTTGGGGGTGTGTTTGGGGTCGTTATGTTGGAATACTGCCCTGCGGCCCAGTCTCCAAAGGGAGGGGATCATGCTCTGCTTCAGTATGTCACAGTACATGTTGACATTCATAATCCCTCACTGAACTGTAGCTCCCCAGTGCCGACAGCATTCGTGCAGCTCCAGATCATGACACTCCCACCACCATGCTTGACTGTAGGCAAGACACACTTGTCTTTGTACTCCTCACCTAGTTGTTGCCACACACGCTTGGCACCATCTGAACCAAATAAGTTTATCTTTGTCTCATCAGACCACTGGACATGGTTCCAGTAATACATTTCCTTAGTCTGCTTGTTTTCAGCAAACTGTTTGCGGTCTTTCTTGTGCATCATCTTTAGAAGAAGCTTCCTTCTGGGACGATAGCCATGTAGACAAATTTGATGCAGCATATGGTCTGAGCACTGACAGGCTGACCCCCACCCCTTCAACCTCTGCAGCAATGCTGGCAGCACTCATACGTCTATTTCCCAAAGACAACCTCTGCGTATGATGCTGAGCACATGCACTCAGCTTCTTTGGTCGACCATGGTGAGGCCTGTTCTGAGTGGAATCTGTCTTGCCAAACCACTGTATGGTCTTGGCCACCATGCTGCAGCTCATTTTCAGGATCTTGGCAATCTTCTTATAGCCTAGGCAGTCTTTATGTAGAGCAACAATTCTTTTTTTTCAGATCCTCAGAGTTCTTTGCCATGAGGTGCCTTGTTGAGCTTCCAGTGGCCAGTATGAGAGAGTGAGAGCGATAACACGAAATTTAACACACCTGCTTCCCATTCACACCTGAGACCTTGTACATGAACGAGTCACATGACACCGGAGAGGGAAAATGGCTAATTGGATCCAATTTGGACATTTTCACTTAGGGGTGTACTCACTTTTGTTGCCAGCAGTTTAGAAATTAATGGCTGTGTGTTGAGTTATATTGAGGGGACAGCAAATGTATACTGTTATACAAGCTGTACACTTTTTACGTTACATTGTAGCAAAATGTAATTTCTTCAGTGTTGTCACATTAAAAGATATAATAAAATATTTACAAAAATGTGAGGGATGTACTCACTTTTGTGAGATACTGTATGTGGTTCTAGAAAGAGAAGAAATTAACCAATTTCAACATTTTTCATATACATGTTAAAATCAGCATTTTTTTGCTAGAAAGTTACTTAGAACCCCCCAAACATTACATATTTTCTGAAAACAGGGGGCCTGGAGAATAAAATGGCGGCTGTTGCAATTTTTTATGTTACAAGATATTTGCTCAGCCATTTATCAGATGCAAATTTATAGGAAAAGATTCATTTAATTGATTTTTAGTGCAAAATATAAAAGATGATCCGTCTAGTAATGCTTGTGCAGTGGCAACAACTTGCAGTGCCTAAAATTGTCCATAGGTGATGTTTTAAAATTTTCACAGCCTATTGGTTTAGCGTTCAACATGAGTTATGTCACTAACATTATTGCATTACATAGGTATGCGGGACCTAAGTGTGCGTTTGTGTATGGGGATGGAGTGCTTTCAATTGTTTTCTTTTTAATGTTTTAATTTTTTTTACACACTTTTTTTTTCATTTACCTTTAATGCTCTCTCAAGGGGTGAACGAGACCCCTTGTGTGGCTTTGGGCAGTGACAAGTACTCTTTATGGAGACATCAGGGGTTTAATAGACCCCTGATGCCTCCCCTGCCCTCTAAAGCAGCTGATCAAACACAAATCTGTTTGATCAGCTGCTTCCCTGGCTGTACCAGCCAGGGAAGGACAGCTCTGAAACCCAAAGTGACTAAAAACCCTTGTAGCTTCCGACTTCATTTATCAGAGGAAATGGATGTTCTTACATCTCCTCTGTGGGAAGCTGATCAGTCTGCTTACAGCATTCGAGGTGGAATGGGAGACCCTGGGAACGCCGGTGGGGAGGGGGGGTGTATCTGCAGCACTGTAAAAGCGGTCATGCAACTGTAAAGCCACCCTGGTCCTGCTATAACCACTTGCTGTCCAGGACATTGTGTGTATGTATGTATGTATGTATGTATGTATGTATATGTGCGTGAATATGTATGTGTGTGTGTGTACGCTGGATGACAAGTGGTTAACCGTGAATTTCAGCATTATCTTCAGTTTTGCACAGTTGTACAGGCTCCTCTTCTGTACGGAAATGTATTTTTCTGATTTCACTGCACACCAGGAGCATCTCACAGTGTGCATTGCAAGCTGCACCAAGTCAGCTACAGCAGCCTCCATGTTTGCCCAGAAATGGGTGTTAAAGAAATTGTGCACTAAGAAACATATGGAGGCGTTTTCTGATAATCTACTGAAATGCTTGTTACCTGCCTGTCTCAGGAAAGTCAGGGTGACGTCACTTGTTCTAGGTCAGTGAGTCAGAAAGTTCTAAAGCCAATGGATCTGTATGACAACTAGACAAGTGTCTTTTTCAGGAGAGAGTAGCAATGATGGACCCAATATTCCTTTTGGTATAGTTGTGTGAAAAATAAGGAGGGGCGGTGTTCATTTTGAAAATGCTGGTTGCCTGGTTGTCATTTTAATCTTCTGTCTTCATCATTGTGAGTGACTGGCATAGAGCAGTATTGCAACAGCTGAAACCAGAAGCTGTTTGATCACCATGACAGCAAAGCAACTAGCATTTTTAGAGAGGGGTCAAGAATGGTAGCTTCTGTATGTCTCTCTACAAAGGTTTCATCCAGTAGTGCAGTACACTTTTCCATCTTGCACAGCCCGGAACCTACTGAGTAATCTTATCCCGTTCATTGCATGGCATACTGTTAGTGGCCCATTAGTCACGGGGTTGACTAAACACACACTGTGCTATAGAGTGGAAATCCTGAGGAAGTGCTGATCTAAGTTTAGCATCGACCAGCTCAGCAACTAATACAAACAAAAGGGCACATGTTCAAGGTGCACTACTCAAATGACGAGAAAGCTGTTGTGGAATTCAATTAGTCTGGTCTGGACACAATGTCACTTTTTAGTGTGAGTGTGCTTTCTAACCTGCTCATTTATATTAGAGCGCTGAGAATGTGCCTGTGTTTTGAGCACAATTAATGAGGAATGCTTGGCCATTAACCAGGTTGTATAGAATTACAGAGGGAATGTGAACAGGCTACTGGCAGCTTGTATTTATGGAATGCTGACACCAACTGTTAATTAATGGAAGAGACAAGTATGGATAGGGTTACCATTTAAAAGGAGAGTGCATGCTTTTATATTATTATATCCTTTCACATTAAAATGCAAACGAGAACAAATGAAGATCAGGTTTGCATTTAATGCCACAGAAAAACAAAGCTATTTTATCTGTAGCACAGCATGATTACAAACTGAGTTTGTCCTTGGCATTTTAGTTAACCATTACATTGTGAACTGGGGACTGTTTACAGTTGTAATAGATGTTGCTACCCCAATGAGCTAACAGTGTCTACCCTTGTAGCCTTTTTACCTGCCGCTTTTCTTCGTAGCACATCATGAATGTTTGGCTTAATATTTAAGGGCTTGTCACATGCAGAATGGAGGGTGGCTGCACCGTGCCTGCTGGTTTCCTTTGACCCTTTTTATTTGTATAAAAATCAGTCCGTTTTACTTTGATCAATATTAAAAGATTTAGTGGTGCAAACTAGCAGCTGCTTGCTTGGAGATGCCCCATCACATGCAGAAAGAATGTAAACCATGCAAAGAGGATTGTATATATTGAGGTTATAGCAGCAAAGGTTGTTGTTCTGCAGAATTTTTTTTTTTTTTTTTTAGAAGGTTCAAGATAGGACAAATGTTTGGGTAAAATAAAAAAAGCGTCTAAGGCTGTCCATATACATTTAATAAAAAAAATCCTAAGGTTCAGGTAGTTGCTGCAGTTTGTGTGTGTGTGTGTGTGTTTTTTTTTTTAATACAGGTTTGGTGCTTAAGTGGCGCTAAAGCCTGAAGGTTTTTTTATCTTCACGCACTCTATGCATAAAGGTAAAAAAACCTTTAGTGTGCAGCTACCCCCCTTACACTCACCTGATCCCGATCTGGCGGTGTGCATGAAAGCAGAAGTTCTCCCAGGACTCTGGCTCCTCATTGGCTGAGACACAGCAGTGGGAGCCATTGTATCATGCAATCCGGTTACAGTGCACTTCATAAAAGTAGTGCATGCACTACTTTTGGACCCGTACATTGCGATTTTAGCCCAATCGCCATAGTTCACACTGATGTGGCTGTCAATCGCACTGTGTTCTGCGATTTGCTACAGCCCCCCACCCCCAAGTACTAGTTGTAAAGTATCAGAACTGATGATGTCCTATTCTGGTTTCGTGGGTTACTAAACTAGCATTTAAAGAATAAAAATGTTTATGTAAAAATCAATTATCACTTGAAATGTTCTTCCGCCAAGCAGAAATAGTCTTTGTATCCAATTGCTGTTTTTCTTCCTCCTATTACAATCCAGCACATGTTTCAAGCTGAGACCAAGATCTGACTATCGAGACAAATGGCAGTATGCCTAACACATGCTAACTTTGTTTGAAGATGGGGGGCATGGAACTCAGGCCATCATTTTCAATGCCTAGATATTGTCCTAAGCCTGGCGCTTGTATTGAGTTGTATCGGAAGCAGAGAGCACTGAGCTAGTAAACAATGAGCTTGAATTGGCAACAATAAAATAGATTTCTGATAAATGGAGGTAGACGTTTTTAGACAAAAGCACACGTATTCTTTTGTTATATTCAGATTTTATTTGTGATATGAAACTTGTATTCTTTTATGTAAAATGTTGACACATATAAGCAAAAATGTAGAACTGAGGCACTATGAACTTTTATGGTACCACCATAGACCTAACACGATATGTAGATAAAATCGCTATTTTATTACAAAATCTAAAAAAAAGAAATGAACCACATCTAAAATATCACAATGATAACTCTTTCAAGACTGGATTATTAGTAAACAGTACTATACAGCACCCTAAATTCAACACGTAATCTAGTACATATTTATCCAGTACTAGACATGTTTTGCGGAGTTACCGCTTCCTCAAGAGTATTTGAAAGAGCAATTACCTGCAGAAAATGAGAAAACATGTAGCATAACATACAAAGAATATACAAAACTTGCATCATAAGAGTCTCCCCGGTGAGAGAGCAGAGTATAGAATGAAAAGGGCTCTGTGTAATAAAGTAACAATGAAATTGTAGCACATGTAGTCTGTATGGTCAATTACAGATGCACCCCTAAAAGAGTACCCATCTCCCACAGCATTAAGTAAACGCACCGAACAAGCTACAGTATTTAAAACTTCATAGGCTGACGGTGTGTATGTGTATGTATATATTTCTATATATATATATTTTTTCTTTGTATATTATGCTACATGTTTTCTCATTTTCTGCAGATAATTACTCTTTCAAATACCGAGGAAGTGGTAACTCGCGAAACATGTTGAAAAGTACTGAATAAACATGTCTTAAACCTCATGTTGAATTTGGGGTGTTGTATAATACTGTTTACTAATGATCCAGTCTTGAAAGAGTTATTGTGATATTTTAGTTCATTTCTTTATATTTTGTAATAAAATATTGTAGTTTTTATCTACATATCGTGTTAGGACTAGGGTGGTACCATAAAAGTCCATAGTACCTCAGTTCTACATTTCTCAATTTCTACATTTTGTTTATATAGTAATTTGGGACGAAAGGTACTTCATCTAAAACATTCGAACACACTTTATAAATTGACACACGTGACCATATTCTAACCTCATAGAATATAAATTTCAGCCAAAACATGTGAAAACAGTAAGTCAGGATAAAACCCCATTGTATAAATACCAGCATATAGAATTTCTTTTGCAGATCTTAAGGCTTAAAATGACACCATTTCTTTATGCAGTGTCACACAAGTTTTACTACCATCAGCAACACCTGGGAATTTTAGAGTGTGTTTATACATGCAGTGCAGTGATAAATGATGAAACATGGTAATGAAAGTTGTAGGGAAGTGAAATCTTAGAGCACATATAAGCTGTCTTGCTGCTGGCAAGCCCAACAGTGCAGCAACTTGCCATCTGCCCCTAGTGAAGGATTAAGTAACTGAAAAACGTATTTCCTAAGTGCTCGTATATTCACAGAACACCACGTCATGATGAATTTCTGCCCAGTGCAAGCAATTTTTAAGCTGTCTGTTGACTTCTATGCTTTCTCATGCCTGGTTTCTGTTTCAGCAGTAGTAATTTTATTAAATGGCTCATTTAATAAAAAGCAGTCTTGTTACTAATATCTTTGTATAAGCTTAGCCACTGGTTTTCACTGCAGGACGCAGACAGGTCAAAATGGTCAAAACAAAATTCTTGAAGTGAATCCAAGTATAGTAGATAATGACCCTTATGTATTAAATGTGATTTCCAAGAAAATGTTAATCCCATTTGAATGAAACCCCTCCATTTAGTAACATGGAGAGCCCTCATTCTGCTGCTGTTGGGTAGGAGTGGTAACGCAGATGTTTTTACACGGAGGAGACCCTAACAGCCATAGGTTAAACTTTTTAAAACTGTAGACCAAGGGTGTCCAACCTTTTGGCCTTTGTGGGCCACATTGGAAGAAGAAGAATTGTCTTGGGCTGCACATAAAATACACTAACAATAAGGATAGTGTATGAGCAGAAAAAGTCAGATCACAAGTTAACGATCACTGATATAATGTACCCATCTGAATAATAAAACTTAATTTTTATTATAATATTTTTTATTATAACAGTAAAGGAGGAGGGCAACATACAGCCACATGGCTGTATCTAGGGGTGAGCTGCACCCCCCTCAGGTTTTGGTTGCTCCCCCTTGCCCAATACCTCCCCACACAGCACATTGGGAGGGGGGCAGCCCATACATGCCTGTGCCTAGCTTGTCCCTGCCGACCACTGTGGCTTCTATGCTTGCACAGCATCCCTCCAAACAAGCCCCGGCCGTATGCTGAACACCCTTGGGCCGTGGGGGTGGGCCAAAAAAAAAAAACTCATCTGTCACCTGTCACCATCCAGCACTGTCCTATCTCTAGTTCTTTTTCCTGCTCTCAAAGGAGACTCTGAGAGCATCTGGATTCATAGGCTCTTGCTGCTGTTGTCATTTAAATCCTCCAAGGAGGGAGCAGGGGCTGTGGCCGAGCTGTGCTATGTGTCACACAGCACTGGTCAGGAGCGCCCGCACAGGTGTCCTCTCAGCACATGGTTAGCTGGAGGAGAAGGAGAGCAGACTGCATCGGCAAGGGACTCCAGAAGAGGGCATAAGAGACCGCTCTTTGCAACCATTGCACAGAGCAGGTAAGTATACCCCTTTTTTTTTATGTTAATAAAAAAAAAAAAATGAGTAAAAAGTAGCTTTAATTTTGCAACCCACACAAATGCAATCTGACATTTCACATTTAAGTACTTGCGTTCAGATCCAAACAACTTGAGATTCAGAAGGTGCTGTTGGGGTTTGACTGCATTTATTTACCTTATTAGAAATTAACCCTCTGAAAACTCCCTATATCACAGTATATTTCAAACTACCCAGCTGTCTCAAAATCATCTATTCTCCAGCTATAAAATATTGTCTTTAGCTACACAAACCTTTCCTATGATGGAATATTTTGGATAGTTCTTTTTTTTACATCACTGGAGCTGTAGAGAATGTCATATGCTGTGTGTTGTGCTTTTGAGTTGCTTCACAAATACTTTAATATAATGCTGGGATTGATCATGTTATAGTAGGCAGAACCTCCCACTAGCACGTATTAAACCGTACATGAACTGGAATGCCTATGCTCTTTTTTACTGAACAGAGGCAGTTTAAAAATAGGCAATATGAACACCCTTGCAATTTACAGTGCATCCAGAAAAGTATTCACAGCGCTTTACTTTTTCCACATTTTGTTATGTTACAAACTTATTCCAAAATAGATTAAATTTATTATTTTCCTCAAAATTCTACCAACAATACCCCAAAATGACAACGTAAAATAAGTTTGTTTGAAATCTTTGCAAATTTAGTTTTTTTTAAAAAGCACATGTATATAAGTATTCACAGCCTTTGCTCAATACTTTGTTGAAGCACCTTTGGCACCAATTACAGCCTTGTGTCTTTTTGAGTATGATGCTATAAGCTTGGCACACCTATTTTTGGGCAGTTTCTCCCATTCTCCTTTGCAGGACATCTCAAGCTCCATCAGGTTGGATAGAGAGCGTTGGTGCACAGCCATTTTCAGATCAGTCTCCAGATCGAGTTCAAGTCCGGGCACTTGCTGGGCCACTCAAGGACATTCACAGAGTTGTCCAGTAGCCACTCCCTGTTATCTTGGCTGTGTGCTTAGGGTCATTGTCCTGTTGGAAGATGAACCTCTGCCCCAGTCTGAGGTCCAGAGCACTCTGAAGCAGGTGTTCATAAAGGATGTCTCTGTATTGCTGCATTCATCTTTCCCTCAATTCTGACTAGTCTTCAAGTTCTTGCTGCTGAAAAACATCACCACAGCATGCTGCCACCACCATGCTTCACTGTAGGGATGGTATTGGCCAGGTGATGAGCAGTGCCTGGTTTCCTGCAGACATGACGATTGCCATTCAGTCCAAATAGTTTAATCTTTGTTTCATCAGACCAGAGAATTTTGTTTCTCATGGTCTGAGAGTCCTTCAGGTGCCTTTTGGCAAACTCCAGGCAGGCTGTCGAGCCTTTTTCTTAGGAGTGGCTTCCGTCTAGCCACTCTACCATTCAGGCCTGTTTGGAGTGCTGCAGAGATAGTTGTTCTTCTCTCTTCACAGAGAAACACTGGAGCTCTGAGTGACCATCGGGTTCTTGGTTACCACCCTGACTAAGGTCCTTCTCCTGTGATCGCTCAGTTTGGCCAGGCTGTTCACTCTAGGAAGAGTCCTGGTGGTTCCAAGCTTCTTCCATTTACCGATGATGGAGGCCACTGTGCTCATTGGGACCTTCAATGCTGCAGAAATATTTCTTTATCCTTCCCCAGATCTGTGCATTGATACAATCCTGTCTCAGAGGTCTACAGACAATACCTTAAGCTTCATGGCTTGGTTTGTGCTCCGACATGCACCGTTAACTGTGGGACCCTATATAGACAGGTGTGTGCCTTTCCAAATGGTGTCCAGTCAACTGAATTTACCACAGGTTGACCCCAATCAAGTTGTAGAAACATCTCTAGGATGATCAGTGGAAACAGGATGTACCTGAGCTCAATTTTGAGTGTCCTGGTAAAGGCTGTGAATATTTATGTACATGTGATTTTTTTTTTTTTTGTAAAATTTGTAAAGATCTCAAACAAACTTTTTTCACGTTGTCATTATGGGGTATTGTTAGAATTTTGAGGAAAATAATTAATTTAATCCATTTTGGAATAAGGCTGTAACATAACAAAATGTGGAAAAAGTAAAGCGCTGTGAACACTTTCTGGATGCACTGTACACATATGGCCTGGAAGATTTATTTTCACTTGTAAATTAATTTGAAATATTTACCTGTATAAATTACTTTTCTCACTTTAACGTTTCCCTGTTTTTCTCAAAGTATTTAAAGGATAACTCCACTTTCACAGAAAAAAGTAAAGCAAATAAAAAAAGAGAAAATTGCATATAAATTTGATAGCCAAGCCATATATAATTTGATTATATTATAAATGTAATTAAATTTAATTAAAAAAACAAATCTCAATCTCTGCAGCTGATGTAATTTTCTATAAAATGCAACGCAATATGGCAGACGTTCTGTACACCATTAGTATATGGAATGCCCCTAGAAATGTAATTTGCTACTTGTGTGATTGGCTCACTGATTTTCTCAGAAATCTGCACGATACAATCCCCACGAAACGTAGAGTTTTTTTTTTTCTCAGCAAGAAGTAATTTGCGCTTTAATAACTTTCTCTTGTAAAATGACACATGTACAGTGTACGCATGAAAGACCGCTTTCTTTTGCCCAATTTCCTCATTTGCAGATCTTGCTAAGCTTCTAATCCAATATCCTTTATACTGCATTGGGGTACTTTAAACAAACTATAACTAATGCTTTACTTAAATCTAAGCTGTACTTAAATCTAACTAAGTTTGCCATACATGGATTAAAATTGAACCAGTTCAGCAGGGACCAGACGACATTCGATCCATCTATGGGCACCATTTGGGTACATCCAGCCTGTTGAATTTATACATGCAATTACTGCTAACGGCTATAGCTGCTAGTAGTAATTACTGTGTTCTGCCAGCTGTGAAGGCTCCCTCCCCACCCCTCTGCCGGCAAAACACGATAACGTTGCAGGAAGCATTCCCCCATCAACACTGGGGGAACCAAGGGATTTTCTTTCCTTCCACCCTTGGTGGAAAGAGAGAAAAATAAATCTGTGGGATGCTTTATACTTCTGTTCAGGCATCAGTGTGACTTTTAGATAATACATTGATTCTTAAATTAGGCAGCTGTAGTTCCACTACTGCAGATGCAAACACAACAAATGACTGAACAGTTGTTTTGGCTTCTGTCTTTGACAAAGATTGGATGTCTGTTTTCATTTTACTGGCTTATATTGTTTGTGCAAATCATGCTTAAGTGTAATATTCCTCAAATAGAAACATACCTAACTCACATGGTAGCCATTTGGGTTTAGAATGCTTTCTTATAAAGTATATGTAAATCCTAACTGAATGACATTGTGTTTGCTAAAGAGCTGTGTATAATAATCCGCTGCCATTATTTAAATTCAATAACTTTTTTATTGCATCTTGGTGCTACTGATTTCCTCTGCCTCTGTGCAGCCAGTTTTTGTCTACATGAATAGAAGATTTGAAGTGAGATTTTGGGAAATTAACTGTTGTGCTGCTCACTGTTCTCCTTGCTAGAGACTCCTGGTATGAGGAAGCAAAGGCCTGCCTCTACCAAGCTGGCCTCCTACAGGTAGAGACTGTGAAAAACAAGGCATGGTATTTCAGTGATAGAAAAGATCAGCTGCAGGGAGACCACAGACAATATTGGAGAGTGGGCCCTCTGCCAGCCCCTTCCCTTCCCTTTTTTTTTTTTTTTTTTGGCACAGCTTTCAGAATTCAGTTCCTCTTTAAGTTTGTGGCTTTGCTGAGGAAAGTAGAAAATCTGTGCACATCAGTTTTAAAGTTCTGCTTTCCACCTAAAGATAAGTTTTATATAAAATATATATATATATATATATATATATATATACACACACACACACACACACACACACACACACACACACACACACACACACACACACACACACACACACACACACACGGGCAAAAAAAAGTATTTAGTCAGCCACCAATTGTGCAAGTTCTCCCACTTAAAAAGATGAGAGAGTGTAATAGGTATACCTCAACTATGAGAGACAAAATGTGGAAACAAATCCAGACAATCACATTGTCTGATTTTTGAAAGAATTTATGTGCAAATTATGGTGGAAAATAAGTATTTGGTCACCTACAAACAAGCAAGATTTTTGGCTCTCACAGACCTGTATCTTCTTATTTAAGAGGCTCCTCTGTCCTCCACTCATTACCTGTATTAATGGCACCGGTTTGAACTTGTTATCAGTATAAAAGACACCTGTCCACAACCTCAAACAGTCACATTCCAAACTCCACTATGGTGAAGACCAAAGAGCTGTTGAAGGACACCAGAAACAAAATTGTAGATCTGCACCAGGCTGGGAAGACAATCTGCAATAGGCAAGCAGCTTGGTGTGAAGAAATCAATTGTGGGAGCAATAATTATAAAATGAAAGACATACAAGACCACTGATAACCTCCCTCGATCTGGGGCTCTACGCAAGATCACAAAAATGATCACAAGAACGGTGAGCAAAAATCCCAGAACCACACGGGGGGGACCTAGTGACTGACCTGCAGAGAGCTGGGACCAACATAACAAAGGCTACCATCACGAACACACTACGCCACCAGGGACTCAGATCCTGCAGTGCCAGATGTGTCTCCCTGCTTAAGCCAGTACATGTCCGGGCCCATCTGAGGTTTGCTAGAGAGCATTTGGATGATCCGGAAGAGGATTGGGAGAATGTCATATGGTCAGATGAAACCAAAGTAGAACTGTTTGGTAGAAACACAACTTGTCGTATTTGGAGGAGAGAGAATGCTGAGTTGCAACCAAAGAACACCATACCCACTGTGAAGCATGGGGATGGCAACATCATGCTTTGGGGCTGTTTCTCTGCAAAGGGAACAGGACGACTGATCCGTGTACATGAAAGAATGAATGAGGCCATGTATCGTGAGATTGTGAGTGCAAACCTCCTCCCATCAGCAAGGGCATTAAAGATGAAACGTGGCTGGGTCTTTCAGGATGACAATGATCCCAAACACACCGCCCGGGCAACAAAGGAGTGGCTTCGTAAGAAGCATTTCAAGGTCCTGGAGTGGCCTAGCCAGTCTCCAGATCTCAACCCCATAGAAAACCTTTGGAGGGAGTTGAAAGTCCGTGTTGCCCAGCGACAGCCCCAAAATCATCACTGCTCTAGAGGAGATCTGCATGGAGGAATGGGCCAACATACCAGCAACAGTGTGTGACAACCTTGTGAAGACTTACAGAAAACGTTTGACCTCTGTCATTGCCAACAAAGGATATATAACAAAGTATTGAGATGAACTTTTGATATTGACCAAATACTTATTTTCCACCATAATTTGCATTCTTTCAAAAATCAGACAATGTGATTGTCTGGATTTGTTTCCACATTTTGTCTCTCATAGTTGAGGTATACCTATGATGACAATTACAGGCCTCATCTTTTTAAGTGGGAGAACTTGCACAATTGGTGGCTGACTAAATACTATTTTGCCCCTGTGTGTGTATATGTGTATATATATATGTATGTGTGTGTGTATATATATATATATATATATATATATGTGTATATATATATATGTGTATATATATATATATATATATATTATAATATTTTGAGTATGATAATGGCTTCTTGGGTATGCATAGGTATTGCAAGAAAACTGACATTTGAAGTGTACCTCTGGTTACAAGCAGTTCAAGTGCAAAGAAAATAAGACTTGAGTTATATATATGTGTTTTGTTAACAGGAGTGGAGAATCTCTGTGAGAGGGCCATCCACATCAGAAAAATCCTTTTGACATTACCCAGGACTGTGCTCATAGTCATGAGATATCTCTTTGCATTCCTCAACCAGTAAGTAGTGTTCTGTGCCTTGACAAAAAAATGTCAAATTTTGAGATAACCCAAGCTATACTGTAGAAAATAGATGTGTGATGAAACATTATTATCTTAATCATACAATATAGAGCACACTACTTGTATTCTTAACCATGGGCTATATGAAGCTACCTTTTTAGATGTTTGGACACTGGCAAAAAACGCTCCAAAGTGGCAATGGAAATTGTGCTACTGTGGAGATGCGCTAATATGAATGGAGCCTTAGAGAAGAAGTAGGAAAGCGGGTGGAAGTTTAAAAAAAAAAAGAAAGTATAGTAATGAGGGAGGTGTGGTCAAGGGAGGTAAACATGCCCTAATTTGTCATGCAGTAAGGCAGTATATGATGGGATATGAAGTTTCCTGGATGGTCACATGATACACGGTTGATGGGCTAAGAATGTGTTTTTTTAAATTTTGAACAGAGAGGTTACAGATTCAAAGCTGCCATGGACTAAGGTCTGAGAGAGATGAGCACACTTGGATAGCTTGGGCAGAAAAAACATCAGAAAAGGCTCCTGTTTATTATGACAAGTGAAATTCTGCCTTAAAAGGTGAATTTAAGCTTTAAATGGAATCCGTCACAATATAAAACACCTGTGTGGGAAGCATACTATTTTCCAACTAATATGTCGCCTACCGGTTCCAGAGCTCCTGAGGGTCGGTTCACACTAGGACGACTTGGGATCCGACTTGTAAGCCCTCAATCACCCCAAGTCGCCCCAAGAAGAGATTTGCATTACAGTGAATGAGAGCATCCTAATTTACACTACTGAAGTCGCTCCGACTTCAGAAAAGGTTCCTGTACTACTTCGATCCGACTTCTAGGCGACCTGTACTCATAGAAATCAATGGAAGTCGCCTCCAAGTCGGATCTCTATCTATAGTAAAGCGACTTCACAGGAAGTAGTTAAAAAAAAAGTCACCACTACACATGCTTCCCCCTCCCTCCCTCCTGAGCTCTGATTGGCCACAGGCAAATTCTGGGGGCGACTTGAAGTCGTGGTATAAGTCGCTCAAAGTCGCGTTGAAAAGTCGTGTCGAAGTCGCGTTGCCCCTGTGTGAATCGAGGCTCAGACTTGATATGTGCCTTAGATATGTATATTTTGCTTCATGTCCAGTTCCCTTTACAAAATCATAAAGAGGCATAAGCTGTTGAATTTTACCAGTTCCCATCAGTTGGTTTACAAAGAAGGTAAATGTCATGGGTGTCTGTGCAGACCATGTAATGCTTCTGGCTAACTTTATCCTCCTGTTAAGTTCATTTTATTATTTGTATTTATTCCTCTCTTAATCATTGTATCTTCATTTGCAGCAGAATATTTTGATGCTTTGTAAATGAGCCTGATTTTTTTTTTAATTGTTCTTCTCTATACAGCCTCTCTCAGTATAGCGATGAGAATATGATGGATCCATATAACCTGGCCATTTGTTTTGGCCCCACATTAATGCCTGTTCCTGATGTACAAGACCAGGTGTCCTGCCAGGCCCATGTGAATGAAATAATTAAAACAATCATCATTCATCATGAGAGCATTTTCCCAGATGCTAAAGAGCTGGAGGGTCCGGTTTATGAGAAATGCATGGCTGGAGATGACTACTGGTAGGTCAAGAAATGTTATTTTGCAGCATAACATGTAACTCTTTTTCTGCATAATTGGCTTTTACAGAGTACTAAACAGAATACAATGACTTGCAAATTTCAAAAACCCATATTTTATTTACATTAGAAAATAGCTAACAGATCAAATATTCAAAGTGAGCAATTTTACCATTTTAAGGAAAAAAATTAAGGTAATTTTGAATTAGTAGCAACACATCTCAAAGTTGGGACAGGGCAACAAAAAGCTGGCAAAGTACAACCCCAATTCAAAAAAAGTTAGGACAGAGCCATGTTTACCACAGTGTAGCATCCCCTCTTCTAACACTCTGTAAACCTCTTGGAACTAAGGAGACCAGTTGCTCGAGTTTTGGAAAGATAAATGTTGTCCCATTCTTGCCTGAGCATATGCTGCTCTAAAACCTAGATATATACTCACCGGCCACTTTATTAGGTACACAGGTTCAATTGCTGGTAACACCTTGCTAATCAGGCAATCCCATGGCAGCAACTCGATGCATTTCGGCATCTAGACGTGGTGAAGACTACTTGCTGAAGTTCAAACCGGACATCAGAATGGGGAAGAAAGGGGATTTAATTGACTTTAAATGTGGCATGGTTGTTGGTGCCAGACAGGCTGGTCTGAGTATTTGAAAAACTGCTGATCTACTGTGATTTTAACGCACAACCATCTCTAGGGTTTACAGCGAATGGTCTGAAAAAGAGAAAATATCCAGTGAGCTGCAGTTGTGTGAACGAAAATGCCTTGTTGATGTCAGAGGAGAATGGGCAGACTGGTTTAAGATGATAGAAAGTCAAAACAGTAACTCAAATAACCACTCGTTACAACCAAGGTATACAGAATACATCTCTTAATGCACATCGCATCAAATCTCGAAGCAGATGAGCTACAGCAGTAGAAGACCACACCGGGTACCACTCCTGTCGGCGAAGAACTGAAAACTGAGGCTACAATTCACATAGGCTCACCAAAATTGGACAATAGAAGATTGGAAAAAACGTTGCCTGGTCTGAGGAGTTTTCAATTTAAGCTGCGACATTCAGATGGTTGGGTGACGATTCGGTGTGAACAATGAAAGCATAGATCCATCCTGCCTTGTTATCAATGGTTCAGGCTGCTGGTGGTAGTGAAATGGTGTGGGGGATATTTTCTTGGCACACTTTGGGCCCCTTAGTGCCAATTGAGCATCGATTAAACGCCTTGGCCTACCTGAGTATTGTTGCTGACCATGTCCATCCCTTTGACTACAGTGTACCCATCTTCTGATGACTACTTCCAGCAGAATAATGCACCATGTCACAAAGCTCAAATCATCTCAAACTGGTTTCTTGAACATGACAATAAGTTCACTGTACTCCAATGGCCTCCACAGTCACCAGATCTCAATCCAGTAGAGCACCTTTGGGATGTTCAGAAACTGCGTGATGCTATCATGTCAATATGAACCAAAATCTCAGGAATGTTTCCAACACGTTTTTGAATCTATGCCATGAAGAATTAAGCCAGTTCTGAAGACAAAAGGGGGCCCAACCCGGTACTAGCAAGGCATACGTAATAAAGTGGCCAGTGAGTGTATATTTCAGCATTGATGGGGCTTTTCCAGATGTGCAAGCTGCCCATTTCATATGCACTAATGCACCCCCATACCATCAGAGATGCAGGCTTGTCAACTGAGCTAATTATAAGATGGAAGGTCCCCTTCCTCTTTAGTCCAGAGGACCCGTCCCCATGGTTGCCAAAAAGAATGTAACATTTCAATTTGTCTGCCCGCAGTGCAGTTTTTCATTTTGCAACAGGCCATTTTAAATGAGGTGTGGCCCAGAGAAGATGGCAGAGTTTCTGGATTATGTTCATATATGGCTTTTTGTTTGAATGATAGAGCTGTGATTTGCATCTTTGGATGGCACGGCAAACTGTGTTCATAGACAGTGATTTTTGGAAGTATTCCTGAGCTCATGCAGTGATGTCCATCACAGAAACATGCCTGTTTTTAATGCAGTGCCGTCTGAGGGCCTGAAGATCATGGGCATCCAATATTGCATTTCGATCTTGTCCTTCTGTGCACTGAGACTGGTATTCATTAAGGCCACCTCTGAGTTGATGTACAGAAAGACACCAGTGCTCAGAGAGGGGCATTTTCTGGTGGGAAGCTATCCTGCATAGGAAAGCTTCCCGCACAGGGCTCGCTGGTTGCTATGAAGCTGGCAGCTGCCAGCATGAAAGCAACCAATGTTTCATCTATTCAGCTGCCAGACAGAAGATGCCTCCACCAACATCTGAAAGTATCCAAAGGGAAGGCGATGCTGGTGACATTGTCCAAATATGGCAATGGCCGGGTACTTGAATCTGATGCTTGTACGAAGGTTTGTTAGATGGACCAGTGAAGTGAGGCCCCTTTCACACTGGGGCGGTGGGGGCGTCGGCGGTAAAACAGCACTATTTTTAGCGCTGTTTTACCGTCATTTTTGCGGCTGTATTCGGCCGCTAGCGGTGCGATTTTAACCTCCGCTGGCGGCCAAAAAAGGGTTAAAACCGCTCGCATAGCGCGGCTATAGCCACGGTATAGCCGCGCTGCCCCATTGAATTCAATGGGCATGAGCGGTTTAGGAGCGGTGAATACACCGCTCCTTCACCGCTCCAAAGATGCGGCTTGCAGGAGTTTTAACAAAAAACAGGAGATGCAAAGAATTCTTCAGTGAGGAGCAAGCATACTTAGCAAAAATGTAAATGTTTAATTAGAAAAATACTTATGTAGAATAATACCACATATACACCAGATAAAGTCATGGATAGACAATAGATATACCAAGACCAACTAATACCAATTAAAATTGACAACGTTGTCGGGAACAAAAAGTACAACATGCAGATGGCCACCACAACACATACATACACGTGAAATTGGCCAGCTGGACTTTTAAAGTCTCTAATGAATTGAAGCTGAATAATAGGTGGCAGGCCAGTGGATCACGGTGTATGGCCTAGAGGGGAGGAAGTCCGCAGTGTACACTGCCGAGGGCAAGCCCAAAAGTGACTACAGATGGATATACATGCTTTGGTAATAGTAGCACTGACAAATTGAAGTCAACTGTAGCAAAAAACATGCATAAACCAGCTATGTCAGTGCTAAGCAAAAGGTGCAGGGGATGATGGTGCACCTAGATGGCTATGAAGGTGTAACAGCGGCATGTAAAGAGAAACGATCTCACCAGGCCATGGGAATCCAGATACTGCAGGTAAGTGGGACATCCCAGTCATCCATGGGCTTGGTCATCATCTGGTCAAAGAGGAGTGGCCGGTAAGTCCAGACAAGTAAACGTCAGCCAGGTAAATGATAGTGAAACGATAGAGTGGCGTGCCGCGTATTGGCGGAGTGAAGCCGTTAAGGTATCCTGGTTACTTTGCTGGTACCGTGCTGCGGGGCAATGGCCGGACGTTCGACCGGGCTTGAGTGACTTCAGCGGTGGCGAATCCAATCCCCAGAGTTTGTTTCTTCTCCTGCCAGCGCACCGCTTCAGTGTGAAAGCCCTCGGGCTTTCACACTGAACAAACAGCGGCTGTTTTGGGTCGGTTTGCAGACGGTATTTTTAGTGCAATAACGCCTGCAAACCGCCCCAGTGTGAAAGGGGTCTAGTTCTCAAGAGTGCCTATGACACATTTTATAAATTCCAATGATTCTGTCTGGTCACATGCTAGCACTTGTGGTATACTGATTTAATATTTATAGTAGAATATCTTCACCTATCTGAAAAAGTGATATCATGAGGAAGCACAGTGAAATAATAAAGTTTTATATAAATAAATAGTAGCTGTATTGATTGATTCATGCACCATAGCAGTTCAGTTGATGTAATTGAGTTAACAAGAATGTTGGGGTCATGATATGTTCTATCTAGCAAGATGTCCTGATTTCATATGGCATGTGATCATTTGTATACATGACCCTTTTCTATTACTCCAACATCATTATTTTATAAAGGGTTGCTTAAAATAGTGTGTTTTTTTTATGCAGCCCACTGGGTATTTCAGATAGGCCTTGTTTTACTTGTATGTGATTTTAAACTTATCTGAACTGACAGGTTGAAAAGGATTGCGCTGATTCCCTGCTTTACATTTATCCAAAGGCACAAATATAGTATCATCATATAGTTGAAGCTTCCATGCATTGTGGCAACTGATGCTATCTTTAGAGCCCAACTTTGGGAAATTTGAAAATGATCCCATGCAATAGGGCTGCACTCACACTGCAAGGGTTCACTTCTTCCTAAGTCTGGGGAGAGGAAAAGGACATCAACTTGCCTAATGCTCCATTCCCCTAGCAGATGGCACTTCCCTGCACTTGGGCAGTATATTGTCCCTTGGAATTATCATGTCCAATGCAGGGCTATGATGTCAGGACCTTAGACCACTGGAGCGTAAGGGAGTAGATGCTGCAAAGACCGGTCTAGCAACATGGAGAATCTCGTAAGTTATATTTACTGTAACAAGTCCCCAAGACCTAAACAAGCAATTAACCGTTGCAGTGCGGGTGTAGCCCACCTTCAAGGTATAATGGTTTAAGTTTTCCAGAGTTGAGCTTAAAGGATGAACTTAGGAAGTATTTGTTTGTGTGTAGTCATGGTTATATTTTGTCTTTGCATTACTAGTGACAGCCCATACAGTGAACATGGCACATTGGATGAAGTGGATCATGATGGTGGCACTGAAGCTCACACAAGTGAAGATGGTATGATTTTTTTATTCTTGCCTCCCCATAAATCTAATTTTGAAGTGTCATTATTTTCCATTTATCTTGCATTCTCTCACTAACAGACAATACAGAACGTAATGGTATCAATGCTTGGAGACAGATTATTACATTACATGACTTCACTGCCTGCATGCTTGCCCCAGGTCAGTGACTCAAAGTATTGAAGCCATAGACAAGCAGGCACCTAGCCTTTTTCGGAGGTCAGCAATGACTGCTTCTTAAACATGCTGACATCAGTAATTCATCGATGCCAGCATTTCCATCTTCATTCACATTCCAATAAAAAATAAATGCCATGTGTTTTATTGTGATCCTTATTTTAAAAAATGCTTAAAGGAAACCTGCAAATTTGTTTGCTGCCATTGATTACCTCCTTTTGAAATGCTAGTTGCCTGGCTGTCCTGGTGAATATTTGGCTTAAACACTTTTCTGAGTCATTTACCCAAAACAAATATGTAACCAAAGAAGTCTAAACTTCTGATCTTTACAGTGTACTTGTTCTGGGTTAGTGACTGACTATTGAAGCCAGAGGCTTAACATGAGATCCAAGCTAATAGTCATGCCTATATATAAAGATATGAAAAAAAGGACATATTTATCACTTCTGCAATGAAGGGATGGTAGTAAGCTATATTAATGGGACTATACACAAATGGGAAAATCTTAGATAAATGAAAAAGCAATGAAATGAGCTTTAACTGCAGCTTTTTATAGTAAGGATTGTTTGAGTGAGCTGTCAAAAGTTACTAAATCACAGAGCAGCAGAACTACTGAACAAATTGGGTTTGGAATAAAACCATTAAAGGGACTTCTTTGAGGACCAGTGGAGGAATATGATCTATTGCAACTAGATGCCATATTTCTTGTATATGTTAGCGTATGGAACTTAAAGTGCATGTAAACTCTTACAATAAACGTATTGCTCCCTTATGCTATGTAATTATAAGTGTTCTATCATATCTGTTCTATAGGTACAAAAAAACCTGTTGATCTTACCAGAAATCTTATGGGCTGATAACATTTTTTTTTTCTGCCTCAGCTGCACTCTTATGCCCCGTACACACGGTCGGATTTTCCGACGGAAAATGTGTGATAGGACCTTGTTGTCGGAAATTCCGACCGTGTGTAGGCTCCATCACACATTTTCCATCGGATTTTCCGACACACAAAGTTTGAGAGCAGGATATAAAATTTTCTGACAACAAAATCCGTTGTCGGAATTTCCGATCGTGTGTACACAAATCCGACGCACAAATTGCCACGCATGCTCAGAATAAATAAAGAGATGAAAGCTATTGGCCACTGCCCCGTTTATAGTCCCGACGTACGTGTTTTACGTCACTGCGTTCAGAACGATCGGATTTTCCGACAAATTTGTGTGACCGTGTGTATGCAAGACAAGTTTGAGCCAACATCCGTCGTTAGAAATCCTTAGGCCTCATGCACACAGGGCGTTTTGCTACCTCTCCTAGATGCCATTTCTCCTGGCAGCAGCATTTTTGCAGAAAAACAGGTTGACGCTTGTAAACGCATGTCGTGCCTTTAGGCGCATTTAAGCACCTCAAGCGCTTAGGCATTAATTCATTAGCCAGAATAATAATTTATTCTGGCATTGAAATTAAACGTGCCTAGTGTTGTATGTAAATGTGTCCAAACATATGTTGAGATTTTTTTTCTGCCAAAACGCTGCTGCTCCTGCACGTGCTGGCTGTGGGGTTTTTCTGCCTGTAATCGCCTCTAAATGCCTATGTGTGCATAGACACACAGGCTAACATTTCAGGGCATTTAGAGGCAGAAAATAAAACTCCAGATGTATCCCTAACAGCCACATTAAAAAGCGTCCAGTGTGCATGAGGCTTTAAAGATGGCATTGTCCCCATATATCTCTGTGAACTCCATAAACTGTAAACTCTATACTCCTGTCCTAGGGCCACGAGTTCCTCCCTCCAAAAATGCAATACTGTGAGTGCTGTCACCCTTTGCCAGGAATTATGTTACTGGAAGGATTGCAGGTGGAAATAAAGGGGGGGGGGGGGCAAAAAAAGAAGTTAGTAATTGAACTTGGTGTAATTGATAATTCTCGTTTTTTTTCAATAAAAATAACAAACATGTTATACTTACCTCCTCTGTGCAATGGATTTGCACAGAGCACCCCGGATCCTCCTCTTCTCGGGTGCCTCTTCTCTGCTCCTGGCCCCTCCCTCCTGTCGCATGCCGCTTGCTGTGGGGGGCACCCAAGCTGAGTCACAGCTCCCTGTGTCCAATTAGACACGGAGCTGTGGCCTGGCCCCGCCCCCACTCTCTCATTGACTGACTGACTTTGACAGCAGTGGGAGCCAATGTCTCAGCCAATCAGGAGGGAGAGTCTTGAATGGCCGAGACACTCGTGGACAGAGATGGGGCTCAGGTAAGTATTAGGGGTGCTGGGGGGGCTGCTGCACACAGAAGGCTTTTTATCTTAATGCATAGAATGCATTAAGATAAAAAACCTTCTGACTTTACAATGCCTTTAAAATAAAATGCAATGTTTTCAACTCAGGAAAATGCATAAATGGATGTTTCTTGTGCTTGTCGCACACGAGCAGTTATTGCTAAAGTGATACTTGTCTTAGGTAACAATGGAGTACATCATGTAGTAACAATGAATTGCTGATAATAGCACAGTGCTCCTAATTTAAAGATCCATCACTTGTACATGTGACTGCATTGGCAATCATGGGCAGTTTCAGTATCATGATTAGAATGATAAAAATCATTGTTGGCTTAGCCTTATCTGTTAATGTGGACAGCTTTACCCCGGATGCCTGCATACTTAGATGTGACGGTTTTATTCATCAACCATGTGATGATTAAAACTCTCCTCTTTTATCCTCAGTTGTGATATGACGCTACTCTTATATCAAGACATCGCTTGTTTATCAAGTCAAAATTTATAAAAAAAATTTTTGCTTGTCTTGCAAAGCGCTCTCAAACCAAGGTTTTACTGAACTTGCCTCCATGCTGCAGCATCGGTGTGATGCCACAGCTATCACCCAGCACTAAGCCCAATAACTGAGTGAGCACAATATGGTCAAGAGCCTGGGGTGGCTCTGTGACATCAGGCTAAAGTCAGTTTTCGGCTGAGTCTGCACGTACGTGCACTCCTGTGACCCACAAGGGAAGTATGACCAAAAAAGCTTTGGTTTATTTCTGTTTAAAACCCAGTCTCCAGATCTCTCTGCATGCACAGCTTCTCTTTTTAAAACTGAACTCTGGGGAAAATGCAAAACTACCCTTACAGTGGGGCCTGTCTAGGGTAACATGAAAAAGCAGTACTTTATCCATTGCTCGCACAGGCTTCCTCCCCTCTGCGCAGCTTCCACCTGAGCCTCTTTTTGGTGCTCCTTTGGTTGCAGGTGCTTCAATATGATCACTTACAATGCAGGATCAGCAGCCTAAACTTAAAATAAGCATTTAACTTTTGCAGTGCATGGGAGTCCCACTGCAGGATAGGTTTTGACGCTCCCTCAGGGTTCAGCTTTTAGCTACACTGTACATTAAGAGGACAGTTGGTTTGGGAATCCAGCAACCATTTTCTATTCACACGGGGTCCTAGTATATTGAATTAACTGAAAACCAGGCAGTTTTAGGCCCCATTCACATCTGGCAATTTGGGATCACGGGCAGAATTGCCGAAATTCCAAATCACCCTGCAAAAGTGGCAAAACACACCACGCGTGTGTGTGCGCCATTAATTTTTAATGGCACCTGAAATCACGGCAAACCACATTGCGCAAAGATTGATGCCCGAAAAAGAGCAGGTGCTTCTTTTGAATGACTAGCTTTGCGCGATGCGGATTGCCGCACGATTTATTGTGGCAAAATTGCACCGCAACTCAGGTGCCAATAAAAAATGAATGCCACCCAAACATGCATGGTGCATTTTGCCACTATTGCAGTGTAATTTGTAATCATAGGCAGAATCACTGCGATTATATCCATTATCCCAAATCACTAGATGTGACCGGGGGCCTGAAAAAGCGTCTAGAGAAAATAAGCAGAGTAACAGAATGAAAAGGGGAAATGATAGGTGGTTAAGTATAACTTTTAAATTGGAGGAAAACACCGAAATCAAAAATATTACAAGTGGAATAGGGGAAGTTTGGCATTATATGTTCACAAGCGAGTTTTCATGTGATTAACTCATGTTTGCATTTACCTTACTATAAGCAAATGGATATCTGGTCAACACAGTGTTGATCTGCAAACATGAAAATACAGGGAAATACAGTTGATATGGAGAAGAGACGCTTGAGCGGGGATTTGATTTCAATTTACAAATACTGTACTGGTAACCCCACAATAGGGATAAAACTTTTTTGCAGAAGAGAGTTTAATAAGACTCGTGGCCACTCATTACAATTAGAAGAAAAGAGGTTTAACCTCAAACTACGTAGAGGGTTCTTTACTGTAAGAGCGGCAAGGATGTGGAATTCCCTTCCACAGGCGGTGGTCTAAGCGGGGAGCATTGAAAGCTTCAAGAAACTATTAATCACCTGAATGACCGCAACATACAGGGATATGTAATGAAATACTGACACATAATCACACACATAGGTTGGACTTGATGGACTTGTGTCTTTTTTCAACCTCACCTACTATGTAACTATGTACTATGTAACTATATATGCAAAGACTGCCTACACTGCATTCCACATTTTCAAACTCCCTCATGTTCAGGTACATTCCATCCCAGCAGACAAGGAATCTCTGTTTATCCACGGTTCGCCATGATGTCACTGCACAAAAATCCTAAAATATGCCAACCTTGTGTGCGTGATTGTCAGCGTGTTTGAGCGTTCAGAATATAAGAATAGTGATGTGCGTTTATTGTTCAGAAATACAAGTCTGAAAATAAAAGTTCAATTTAACACAATTATTTTAAATGCACTTCATTTCTATTTTTGAATAGTATTCCTGTTAAGATATGATTTTCATTGTGGTTTATGCGCTTAAATATGTTTAACTCTGTTGTGCTGGCAGGTGGGCTATCAAACATACTAACACTACTGTGCAAAATTACTGCCTACGCTCTTGAAAGGGTTTTTGTCATCACATAAACGTATTGTATTGGTAAATATTTCCAGCTTATTTAGTAAGGCAAATAAACATGTGCAAAATAACCAGTCTGAAATAGTCTTTGCCAAACTAAACTGTTCTAAACTGTTGAGAAGTGAAATGTGATTGGCTGGTGTAAGTGGTTACAATATCCAGTATGCCTAGTTAGGTTTAAAATATGAAACTCCACATGTGAACACTGAGAAATTATTATGGACATAAAGGCTAATAATGTAGGTTAACTGTTTGTCTACTAGGGCAATTTTGACATTTTTCACATACATGTTTAATGAGCATTTTTTGATAGAAAATTACATAGAACCCTAAAACATTATATATTTTCTGAAAGCGAAGGCCCTGGAGAATAAAATGGTGGCTGTTCCAATTTTTTATGTCGCACATTATTTATGTAGCCATTTATCAAACTCAGAAAATAAAATTTACACAAACACAATGGAATACCCATTTTTTTGGTGAAATATACAAAATAGTGTTGCGTTGAGTTAATGGATACCAAACATGTCAAGATTTAAGATTGCACACACTTGTGAAATGGTGACAAAATATGATACCTAAAATTGTCCATTCACCATTTTTTGCATGCCAGACCTACACATACTTTTACATTTATGCACAAAGGGGACGGGGTGCTATTTATTTATAATTTTATATTATATATATATTAATATAATATATATATATATATATATATATATATATATATATATATATATATATATATATATATATATATATATATATATATATATATATATATATATATATATTTTTTTTTTATTATTACTTTTTTTCACTTAACTGTATTGCTTGTGATCACAAGGGGTGAACAAGCCCCTTGTGATAGCTTTGGTTAGTGACAGGTACTCCAAGGCAGCAGATCATGTTTTATCAGCTGTTTCCCTGGCTTTAACCTCCAGGAAATGACAGCTTTGAAACGGGAAGTGACAGAATCCTTGTCGCTTCTGTCGCCATTCATCACAAATGAGATCAGGGATCAGATGTGATTCCATCTCCTCTATGGGTAGCCATCCTGACTGCTTACTGCGGTGAGCCCAGGAACCACTTTTACCTGACAGCCAATTGAAAAAATTGTACCAGGATCATGGCTGCAGCCACTTATGTCCCTTCTCTCAAACCTAAGCCGCTTATAGTTTGTTAAAGTAAATTCAGTGTAAACCCCCCCCCCCACCTAAATCATATTGGTCTTTATTTCCACTTTTTAAGTGTTTGTTTTGGTGAAAGCACTTATTGCCTTAAAGGGGTTGTAAACCCTCTTTCTTAAAAAAAAAAAAAAAATGGCAAACATGTCATACTTGCCTGCACTGTGCAGTTCGTTTTGCACAGATTGGCCCCGGCCCTCCTCTTCTGGGGTCCCTCAGCGGCGCTGGTGGCTCCTCCCCGCATCAAGTGTCCATGTTGAAAGCTCTCCCCCGTGTCTATTCACACAGAATGCAGGACTTGGGGGGGGCCCCCCCAGTGCCTATCCAATCAGGACACGAGACACCAGCTAGAGCTGGTGTGCTCGTTCCCGGCCGGAGGATGACCGCATTCAGGTAAGTAAAATGGGGGGCTGCAGCACTACAGAAGGTTTTTCACCTTAATGCATAGAATGCATTATGGTGAAAAAACATGAAGGCTTACAACCCCTTTAAGTAAATTACACCCCACAAATCTATTGTGTCTTAAGATCTTTCCTGTGAAACACTAAACTGTCCTAGATTTTATTTTCCTTTTTTGTGCATTGCACAGGTCAGCAAATGATGTGTTTGGTACTATTGATTGGTCTCATTTTGCTGCACAAGCATGTTAGAAAATAACAATATTGATTGGTAGCACCATACATCTCCCAATCAGATGGTATTTGCTGAGATTTATTACCCCTTACAATTAAAATGGATAAACCAATTTGATCTCAGTCTTACATATTGACATGCAGCTTTTATCTTAATTTGTGTTGGCTTCATTAGTCAATATTCTTTAAAACAAATATTACACTCACAAAGAAAAACTGTCTTTAGAGCGGCAAGGAAACATTTTTGTGGCAGTGCTGCCATGGATATAGTTTGTACTTATGTTTTTGTTTTTTGTTTTTTATTCTTTTTATTTTATTTCCATAATACACAACAAACAAAACAAGACAAAACATCATACACAGTGAAGCAAATAATTAATGTAAATTCAAGATCCAGTCTCATTACTTATCAAAGGGGTATTTTTAACTAGGCAAAGGTCTAAACCATCACTTTTAACATATTAAATATCAATCCATATCCAATATAGGAAAAAAATAGCCTTTAGTTCCTACTAACCACAGTGGCCCCAGAAATCTTATGACTATATTTGTCTATATTAACCCCATGGATCAGTCGATCAGTAATCCTCGTGGGTATGCGATGCCGTTTATGGTTTATCCAACCACTTTGCCCAGACTTTATCAAACTTACCAGGGCAACCCCTATTCATGTAGGTATCTCTATACAGTGGAAGATTGTTATTTACCAATTGTTTCCAATATACAAGCATAGGAGAAAAGGATTTATTCCAATGTAAACCAATAGTTTTTCTCAAATTAAATTATTAGTGTTTTTACAAACACTCGCTCTGACACTGTGGGGAGAGTAGCCTCTACCAGACCCAGCAAGCATACATACATTGAAAGCTGTAAGGGAGCGGCAGTGATAGAATTCAATAAATCCGCCATTTCCACCCAAAAAACAACTATGTATGGGCAAGTCAAGAAGATGTGTGTGAAATCCCCCTGTGCCGCACCACACTGCCAACACTTGGACGAGCACGCAGGATTTATCTTTATGGAGTAATATATGCTCTATGTACCAGTTTAAATTGAATCATGTGGTCTCTCAAGAATACCAAGGATCGCAGAGAGAAATATGATACTCTTCCAGTCTTCTAAGTCCAAGTCCAGTATGTCTCGCATCCACCTAGCTCTAAGACCCTCCAATGGCGGGAGGGAAATTGAAATTAAATGAGAATGTAATCTGGAGGTGCACCTCTCCAAACATTCAGACCTAAGTACTGATTCTAGTGTAGATTGTATAATTGTTAAACTATCTTGTGAAAACTGGGCATGAAAGGTATGGGAAAGCTGAAGGTATCTAAATAAATGAGAACTAGGCAAATTAAAAAATAAAGCAAGTGTACAAAAAGTAGACAATTTCTGACCAGTAACTACCTGAGAAACGAATTTGATATTATATTTAGTCCATGCAATAGGCTCTGGTAATTTATAAAATTGGCGACGGGCTGGATTAAACCATAACGGGGCATTTGGTGAAACCGTGTCATTAAGATAATGTTCACATCTAAGGCCCGCCTCTCAAACTCAAATAGTGTTAAGCATTGATGCGGTCAGCTGGTAGGGTGCCCTACGGCCCCTAAACACAAGTAACCTAAGGGCTTCTAAGGAACCCACCACTGCTGCTTCCAACCGAGTAGAGGGGTTCGATAAATAGCCACCATGCGACCTTAACCAACTGAGTGGCTAAAAAATATTTATAGAAATGTGGAAAAGCTAGACCACCTTGATCACAAGGGCGCGTCAAGGTAGTCAATTTATATCTAGGATTCTTTGATCCCCATAAAAAAGATGAGAAAAGTTGATTTAGCTTTGTAAAAAAGACAGGGAGCCACTGAGGAGAATGTCTAAAAAGGTATATAAATTTTGGTATAATTTTCATTTTTAGGAGATTAATACAACCCAATAAGGATAATGGTAAAGATTTTGATATTTTCAACTTTAACCCAATATCCCCTAGGATCGGAGTCAAATTCAAGGAAATAAATTGTATGTACTTATGTTTATGGCAGCAAAATAATTAAAGTGCACCATTATGAAAAGCCTGTGTGGTTTTTTTTTGTTTGTTTGTTTTTTTTTTTGTTTTTGTTTTTTTTTTCAAAAGTTTTGGCTAGAGTGGGAAATAATTTTTTTTTTTTTGCTGGGTGTGTCCCCTCTGTTTGCCCCATGTTTCCAAAAAGGAGGGGAATTCAAAACAAGCGGGAAAATGGATAACTGATTCCCCTCAGGTTGGGAGGTTTACTCCTGTTGTGTTTTTTTGATAGGAAGTGAGGAGAAATGTCCCTATTGGTACACAAATGGCAAAAAAAAAAATTGCGTTGGAGGTTTTTACCCTTTCCTACCTTGTTCAAATCTAAAAAAAAATGTGGGCTATAGATACACAGATGTTTGTTTTCATTTTCTTGCATTTGCCTTAAAGTGGTTGTAAACCCTTACATATACCCAGTGAAGTGACTATCCTCAGTTGATACAGAGATGAAACAAAGCCTCCTACATAAGTTGTATCGGTTTGTCTACAGTCTTCTCATCTCTAGATCCATTCAAAGTGCTGAAATTATAAGCGTGTCTGAGTTCAGAAAAAAGTGGGCGGAGAGCTGAGGTTACACTCTGCAGAGCTCAATAAGGACAGCTCTGAAAGCTGATTGGAGGGAAGAGACACCCCTTCACACAGGAACAGAGCTGAGGCTCTCGATCAGCTGGAGGTCCCTGCCCTCTCACCATTTTTAATTGAGACAAGTACACATTATAGAGGGATATGTTTTGTTCATATTTCATGTCTGAGGTTTACAACCACTTTAAATATTCTAGTTAGAATCTGGTTGTTTGCTGTGGACAACAACTTCACTGTTTATACGGCACAGCTATTGAATTCTGACGACTTTATGGGTGTCCAGTACATTCATACAGAAGTGCACAGTGGTCAATGCTGGTGTCTGGCAGCCCTGACATCTCAGGTTCAGTTCCCACTGGGACTTGTTGGAGTTTGTATGTTTTTCCCATTTGTGTGGATTTACTCAGGGAGCTTTACAGCCCCTGCAAACCTACTGGCCTAAGCTAAACCTTAATTTTGCTTATGTAAATGCAATAGGGATGTTAACATCTTGACTATCTGCTGCTGTGAGCTGTATATATAAATAAAATAAACAGAGTAGAGTATAAAACTGACAGTTATATGGATGGTTTACTCTATTTTTGAGTTGACATCCCTTCATTGCTAGGTATGCAGTGTTCACTTTGTTCTGCCTTATTTCTGTTTTTTTAGACTTGGTATTATCGTGGCATGTCCAACAAATCAAATAATTGTGCACAACATAATGATATGAAACAACATACTAGTTGTCAGATTTTCACTCGTAAGTAATTGGATTGGATGGAATTTGATGGCCGGTGTTGACGTTTATTGTGCTCTATAGACTAATCATGGGCTGTATTTTCTGATGGCTGTATCAATCTTATATAATCACCCTGCACAGACTGTTGCACATAAATTGGAGACAGGACTTTGACAGGATACCATCTGGACAAATGTTCACTGGAACATGGATGTGAGTCTTTTGAAGTCTGCTATTTTCAGAATGTGCTCACTGTTGCAGAGGACAATGCTGTTTAGTCTGTAAACAAAGCAGCACTGTTTGTTATCGCCTTGATTTCTCAACCTCGCTGCCCACTCATAAAAAGGAAAGTGCAACATGAAAGTGTTTTTGAGTGCTGCTTTGTGCTCGGATATTCAGTTGTTTAATGCCAGTTGTGCTGGGCATGCCTCTTAGTACTAAAGTCTAAAATTCACTATGCTTGGATTGTTTTGAACTCTCAACCTGTCTCATTGTAATTTGTTTGGCCAGCTATAGACATTGCCAGAGCCCCAGCACCATTATTATAAATTATCTCATACAGTAGGACGTTTTGTAGTTTTAAAATATTCTTTGTAATATCAAAGCCGCCTATCAAAAGAACAGTGACCACATGGGACCTGAACAAGGTCAGTGGAGTGAGTCTGTTAGATTCAGACATTAAACTTATATGGGGGGAGTATTGCTTCCCTGTTTTCCCTTTTTTATGACTGGTAAAGCCAGATGAGCCTCATACATTAACACACTGGAATTAGGGGCACTTTGCAAACCCCCACACAAGGTAGGTTGCAAAAACAGCCCCCACCTGACGTTGCACAATCTTCCTGCAGTGGAAGGAGGCTGTCTAAAGTTTAAAGGGGGACCTTGTAAAATGCAAGATACGCTTTTTAATTGTGCCCTTTCCTTTGCTAAAACACCAATTTGAAATTCTATATAAAAAAAAATTTCCTGTAGGGGAACGATATTGAATAATATACTCCCTTTTCCTCTGGTGAAGGTTTTATTCTTTGGGCGCAATCCTTGTGAATGTAGAGTTGTGCTCCCAGCACTGTGCTGCAGTGTCTTCTCACAAGGCTTGGAGTACTTACTATTCCCCAGTATCTTGTTTGCAGGATGACGACATCACTCCCAGCACCACAGAAACCAGAGGCATGGTGAATATATTTTAACTTTTTGCCCCCTTACAGTTTTTTTTAAATTTTTACTATTCCATTTTATCAGCATTTTACCAAGGGGGCACATTTAAAATTAGACTATTTCGAGTCCCCAGGTAGCATTCACCCACCTGGTCAGTGAGGACCAAATAAAATCCTTATAGAGCAGGCCTGCACAGTTGCCCTCTCCTGGGAGTGTCTTCTGTGCTAGCCCAGCTCCTCCACCCCTCCCCTCACCTCCCTATATAACTTTTTATGTAACTTGATGGCAGAGAAGCAAACACTATAGAGTGTCACTTGAGTGATAGCTTTGAGTCTACTGGCGGTGCTGACATCACATCAAAGATTGCTGCAGTCTCAGGTTATTTGGATGTCTACACAAGAGAGGATTTCACAAGTAAATAACATGCATAAAATGTTAAAAGCACAACTAACTTACCGTATATACTCGAGTATAAGTCAAATTTTTCAGCACATTTTTTTGTGCTGAAAGTGCCCCCCTCGACTTATACTCGAGTCAAGCACTTTTCTGCAGCAAAAATTTTCATTTTCCGAACCCACTTTGGGGCCCCGTATCTCAGGGCCACTTGGTGCTAGGAGCCCCAAATTTGGTATGCAAACCCAGTGGACCTGGTACCACAACATATCCAAAGCTGAAGTTCCTAGCGCTAAGTGGCCCCGAGATACGGGGCCCCAAAATCGGTTCGGAAAATGTCATTCTCTGCTGCAGAAAAGTGCTTGACATTTTCTGAACCGAATTTGGGGCCCCATATCTCAAAGCCACTTGGTGCTAGGAACCCCAAATTTGGAGTGCAAACCCAGTGGATCTGGTACCATAACATATCCAAAGCTGGGGTTCCTAGCACCAAGTGGCCCTGAGATACGGGGCCCCAAACCTGGTTTGTAAAATGTCATTCTCTACTGCAGAAAAGTGCTTGACATTTTCTGAACTGATTTTTGGGGCCCTGTATCTCGGGGCCACTTGGTGCTAGAAACCCTGGCTTTGGAAATTTTATGGTGCTAGTTCCACTGGGTTTGCACACCAAATTTGGGGTTCTTAGCACTAAGTGGCCCCGAGATACGGGGCCCCAAATTCGGTCAACTGTGTCTATCTGCAGCAATGTCATTTCGGGACACTTTGGGTTCAGAGACCCCAAATTTTGGCTGCAGCTAGGGGGCTTCTAGGAACCCTTAACTACCGAGTTTGAAGTTCAGGGGACCTATGGCTACAAATAGGCACAGTGAGGCATGCAAATGGGCACAGTGATGCTGCAAATGGACATTGTTGACCCTCTTTTCCACTTACAGTAGCTGTGCATTTCTCACCCTCGTCTTATACTCGGGTCAATAAGTTTTTCCCATTTTTTTTTGTGGTAAAATAGGGCCTCGACTTATACTCGGAACGACTTATACTCGAGTATATACGGTACATATCCTATGGGAATATTTTTGTTGAAATGAAGGTGACTATTATACAGTATTTTTTTTTTTATTTGAGGGTGAACTTGAAGCTATATCTCCTGCTTTTCTGGTGCCTGATTTACTGCCATGTTGTGGATCGTCTTTGATACAAATTACACACATACACCTTCCTCCTCCTATCTTTGTAAAGATAAAACCCATCTGGAGTTTCAGGTAGCCAAAGGTTGGCAGCAAGCATTGCAGCAGCGCTTGGCTTACCTTTTAGAAAACTGGTGTCATCTGCTTGTTAAGCTTCATGGGTAAATCCAGTATTAAATGTTTAGTTGTAAAATGTTTTACAAATAATTAAAAAAAAAAGTAAAGTATTGGTTTTTAAACACATACTGTATATTAACATGTTCGTTAATTGTTTTAGAGTTAAGCTTCGCTTCAAGTTACTAAAATATTTCACAGTTGTTTTTTTCTATATTAGATTACTGTAGAATGTTCTAGTTTTACATACAGGAAAATACCTGAGCCACTAACTATATTGGACAAAGAATTGTGCCCTGGGGCTAGAGAATGGTTTATAAAGGTTAGGGTCACATTCAGTTCAAATACTTATACTGGTAAGGGATGTCAAAGAAGCTGAAAGCAAATCTGTCACATATAAAGCGAGATTATAGTGTTGTAAAGTAGGCTGAGACTCTGCACGAATCATTTTTGCTTGTTAGGTTCATGCTGCCATATGTTTGTTTATTTAAAGCGGAAGTCTGCCTAAAACTAAGACACTTCCAACCCTCACCCTCTTTGATTCCCTCCCATGCATTTTCTGTTCAATACATTTTTATTGTTTACAATGTAATGATTATTAAGACAGTGACACTATAATGTAATTTGCAAGAAAAACAAAGAAAGCAAGGTACTAATACAGAGAGACAAAAGTTCTAATGACACTTTAGAGAATCTGGTATGTTCAGCGGATATTTAAAAAAAAAAAAGGGGGGGGGGAGGTTTCTCTGCATATTTTTGAATTGCATGTAATTCAATTAGTCACTATTAACAGAATAACCATAACCTCCCTTGCATTTTAACATGCACTTGAGTACACATACAGACGCATGCACAAAAGTACTGGGGGGGGGGGGGCGCGGCAGCTTTGAATAAACTGTGGCAGCAAATTTTAATTACTATTGGGCTGTTCATTATTTTATTTTTTAAGCACAAATTCAGCTTTAAATCTCCATCACATAGATCCATGCAGCATAGAAGATAGTGATAGTTATTAAGCATGGGCACTCACTGTATCTGTTAAAAGAAAAAAAAAAAAACATGAGCACTCACAGGGCCAATTTAGTTGTTCATGGTAATGATAAAATCCACCTGCCGCACACCTCGCCATTTTATACTTCACATAAAAGAAAATATGCACGCTGTAACCACCAGGAGGGTTCCTTGTGTGCTTGATATTCTGTCATTATTGTATTTGTCTTACTGTAACGTTCTGCGTAGTTGGCACCTGCTGATTTTATGAAATAAAAATAACATTTGGAAAGAAAACATGCAAAAATAAAGGTAGTTGTGCAAATCCCAGTAAACTTGTCACAGATCTGAGCAATACATGTAAACATACACTTTTATTGCCCGTGTCTCTGTAGAATATTGCATCATACCAGCCCTTGGATGTGAACACTGATTTTTCTTTTCTCTGGCTTTTAAACCTTTTATTTTCACCTGGTGAACAATTTCCAGTGCTAGGGTAAAAATGCTCACTCACTATACTGTGATCTATGATAGAGCAGCATGCCACCCTAGTAAAGGAATTGTTGGGACTACAGAACACCTCCTATTCTCCATTATATTGAGGTGTTGGGCTTTGTAGCTCAGACGTAACCTGGGGAGGGCTGATATGGACGCAGTGTTGTCAGCTCGCTACATGAAGTTAGGCAATCGCAATATTTTCTGCTATGATCAACAGGTATGGTTTGCACTTCTCAAAGCATAGGGGTTGCCCTGACAAATTTGAAAAAGTAAGGGCCCCTTGGCTCAATACCCTGGACCTAATAACCAATAGGATCCCTTAAACTACCTAGCTAAGCTGTGAATGTTCCTAGATTTTTCTGTTATTACTTTCTGTAACTAGCTGGAAATTATAATACTTGCTATGTGGTATTATACTATGTAATTGCATCATAGAAAAGCTTGTATCTTGTACTTCTTAAACTGTTTTGGTAGTGTTTGCATGTGAATGCTGTTTGCTCTGGAAGTGTATTCTTTCTGTTCTCAATAAACTTTCTTCTTAACCTAAAAATAAAAAAACAAGTGCGGGGATTACAGCTTTTATGATGGAGCAGGGGGGCAGAATGGTTGGGCATAGTCAATGCTATCTGGGGGAGCAGAGGACTGACGTTCTCAACAAATATAGCAGCCATCAGGACAAGGGACACCTTTCATTCATTCGAAGTACCGTTCTTGGTGTTGATTAAAAAAAAAAAAAAAAAAACGCTAAACTTCAGCTTAGTCTCCAGCTCTGCCCCACTGGCTTCTACCCAAAATTGAACAAATCTTTAGAAAGAATTAACTTAAAAAAAAAAAAAAAAAAAATGTTTTTCGTACGCCACTAAAATTTAAGTTTTTACCAACCAGAATTTCATATTTTGTATGCAAACCCTTCTTGTAACTTTGCTTGCAGAGTGTGAGCCAATTGAAGCCATAGCCAAATTTGATTACATTGGAAGATCTGCACGGGAACTGTCCTTTAAAAAGGGTGCATCACTACTTTTGTATCACCGCGCTTCTGACGACTGGTGGGAAGGAAGACACAATGGAATTGACGGCCTGGTGCCCCACCAGTACATTGTGGTACAGGATATGTAAGTCTTATGAGGCAATCTCAAAATGACAAATGTTGCACAGATTTCTAACGGACTAATGCTATTTTTTTTTTACTGTTTAGGGATGATACATTTTCTGATTCTTTAAGCCAAAAGGCAGATAGTGAAGCTAGCAGTGGGCCAGTAACTGAAGACAAATCGTCAACCAAGGATATCAGTTCACCAACGGACAGACATCCTGATTTATATTCAGGAAGGTAAGAGCCACCACTCCAAAGATTTCTGGAAAAGTCATCTATACAAGTATGTGTCCACATTCTTAAACCAGCTAGAAATATAACTGCAAGATGACTGTTTGCTATTAGGTGTTTCCGAAAGTACCACCATAATGGAGACCAAAAAGAAGAAATGAAAATCGCATAACACATCAGTGGGGTTCAGAAGCAGAGAGACCTATTTAACGGCTAAGGGCCTTACACACAGGCTGATATTGGGCGGCATCATTCAACAGAAACCGCCCGACATTTGGCCTGTGCGTACGGCAGTCGGTCCAACAGAAGCCGGCCATTCGGCTTGACTGAAAAAGGTCTGCCGATCGACATCTGATCAGTGGCTGAGAGCACTGACTGCTGTTTTGTGGGGGGGTTCGTTGGGAGTCCCCCTGTCAGAACAAAATAGCTCAACTGGGAGATCGCTGTACTAACATTGTATAGTTAGTACAGCGGCATCTCCCAAGCTCTTCAGCTTTCTTTTCATTCAGCCCACTGGGTTGAATTATGTGTGTACCAGGCTTAAAGAGGAAGTAAACCCTAGTGGGTTTTACTTCCTCTTTTTTATTTCCCTGCTAATGTGAAGCATAATGAATGGGCTACTATGCATCGCATATTAGCCCATTATGTGTCACTTACCTGAAACCGAAGCCCGCGATGTCTCCGTTGTCCCCACTAGTAGGGAGCAGCCATCTTCGCCCCTCTTCTTTCTGGGGCCGCGAACTCCGGCTCTGTGACTGGCTGGAGTCACGTGACGTCACTCCCGCGCATAGTCACGGCATGATCCCTATTAGAAACGGCACGATGTGCCTTTTCTAAAGGGCGCATGTGCCAATATCATCTGCGCTCGGCTTTTTAGTAAATGTCTCCTAAATCGTGGAGGTTTAGGAGATATTTCAAGCACCTAAAGGTAAGCCTTAATATAGGCTTACCTGTAGGTAAAAGTGGTTGTACAAGGTGTACAAACACTTTAAGTAAATCTAGATTGGCACAAAGTTCATAAGCTAGTTGTAGCAGCAAAACCTTTTGGTGCTACAGTTAGCTGCTGACGAGCTTTGTGTCAATCAATACAACAGTCCCTATATTAAGTAATCTATTTACTACAAAGTGCACTGTTTCTTGTGTTAAAAACCTGATGAAGGGTGCAGGGTGTAGTCCCCTAATGTTTTTGGCTTTATCTAATTCTTCTTTTGGACTTTATGGACTTTTAGTATCACAGTAATGCACTTGAGTTCCAGATTTAATTATTCAAAGCTTTTATTGCTGTCTTTGTTTTTTCTGTGGACCTAAAATAGTGATGGCTCTAGAGCAGGGATATGCAATTAGCAGACCTCCAGCTGTTGCAGAACTACAATTCCCATGAGGCATAGCAAGACTCTGACAGCCACAAGCATGACACCCAGAGGCAGAGGCATGATGGGACTTGTAGTTTTGCAACAGCTGGAGATCCGCTAATTGCATATCCCTGCTCTAGAGTCTACTCTAGAGTTCTCTATGATGGGATGCCAAAGTAAGCCCCAGAGTTAAAGTAACTCTACCCCCACTGTACTTAAGTACACTTACTGGTTTTGCTCCTGTGAGATATTCACTGTGTGGTATGGTGGACGCCATAGCTTTTAAAGGCTTTCTCAAGCTGGTTTCTATTTTTTCCACATATGCACAATGCTAATTTTCATTCATCAACATGTTTTCAATAGTACATGGCCTTTCATAGGGGTTAATGGAGATTGCAGCATGCATTTGTGGAAGAAATAGATCCCTGATGGAAGACTTTTGGCTATGAGGCTGTACGGCTCCCAGCAAAGGTTTTGGGGGTACTTTTTAAGGTATACGGCTACTAAAAGTACAGTCATAGATATGTACTGTGTTTATAGGGCAATCATATTTTACATACTTACTCTAGTTGTAGTGTTTAGTATAGGACTTTCCTGATGAGCAAATTGTTTTGAAAGAACTATAGGAAATTTGCTGAATCCATTCATGGTCAAACACATTTATCAACTATTGTGTAACATTCTGCTTTTAGTAATGAATACATACTTCTGCTTTTAATAACTGACAAACTGGCAAATTTTCATTGCAAATAAAAACATTTAAGAAAAAATGCTTTTCAACAAACTTTTATCTAAAACCATATATTTTCAAATCTTTTTTGTGAAAGACCAAGACGGAGAACTGATCCACCACCTCCCTCTCGGCGCTCAGGAGGGACTAGTGATAGCCACTGTCCAGTTCACCCACCACAGCCCCTTAACACTTCAATGGAAATCGGATCTTCCAATATTTCAAGCCATTGTAGCCCACGTGCCCTCCTACAGAATCGTAACCTCAATACTGACAGTCCAGAACGTAGACGGAAACCAGGTCATGGAAGTCTCACAAATATCAGCAGACATGATTCCCTGAAAAAGATAAACAGCCCTCCAATACGAAGGTCTACATCATCTGGACAGTACACAAACTTTAATGACCACAAGCCTATTGACCCAGAGAGTATTGCTCAGGTATGTAAAGGGAATTAAAGCTGATGTCACTAACAAATCTGCGTTTGCTGCTGTTTCTGCTATATTGTTGAGTACCAATGCAGCTGTTAGGAGGCCCCTTTCACACTGGGGCGTCGGCAGTAAAGCACCGCTATTTTTAGTGGCGTTTTACAGCCGAAAAAGGGTTAAAATGACCCGATGCAGCGGCGCTTTGCTGTTGGTTTGGCAGCAGTGCCCATGCATTTCAATTGGGCAGGAGCGGTGTATACACCGCTCCAAAGATGCGGCTTGTAGGACTTTTTTTTACCTTCCTGCAAGCGCACCGCTCCAGGGTGAAAGCCCTCGGCCTTTTACACTGGAGAGACAGGAGAACCTCTTTTACAGGCACTATTTTTAGCGCTGTAGTGCCTGTAAAGCACCTCAGTGTGAAAGGGGTCTTATTGGAAGTTTTAAAGGAGAACTGAGAATACTACAGCTTGATGAAAGGTTAGGGTGCATTTTTTAATAATTGCCACAAGTTTTTGAGTTGTAAAATGTTGCAATTTAGCAATAAAGCTGTGAGGGATACTGAGCATGTCACAATGTATGACCAGTATGCAGTGCACTCTGGAAAAATCCTGTATGTGTGGTGCCAGTAAACCAGTTGTCAAATCTGCATTTATATGCAGTTAGAGGACATTTCTAAACGCACAAAATGCAGGTAATGATTACTTGGTGCCATTCAAACTGAGTGTTTACCTACATTTAGCTGCAGTCGGTTTAGCTGCTTTAAGAGAAATAGAATTTAGTGGATCCACTAGAAACTCAGGAAAGAAAAAGAAGGAACAGGAGGCACACACCACAAAGAGGCACCCAGCATACCTGGCACATAATATTCCAGGTTGCAATATCATTACTATGAGAAAATAATAATACTGCGCCAACTAAAATATGTCAAGCAGCCGACACAACAATCAGGTTGGTCTTGCTCAATAACGAACATCACGTTCCTCTTAGCGCCACACTTTTTTACGTTTATATCATTACTATGCATTAACCTATTTTATCACCCTCCAGCTGTTAACTGTTACTGTATGCTTTTACTTCACTTCACTGTTCATTAACCTTTTTATTGAACACTTTCCCACTACTTTCCATTTACCTTTTATTTTGATCAGTCCATTCAAATACATAAATCTTTGCTGTGCTTCCTCAAGTTATTGCATGCATTCCAGTCACGATAACTTTACCATTTGTTGTGCACTCCCCTTATGTGTACATTGTATAATGTTGGTTGCTTAACTGTATGCATTATATCAGGGCTGGACAGATCCCAGTCGCCAGGTTACCAGGGCGACAAAATAACTCTACAAACCCAGTATTTGAGCATTTTGTTTGCAGTTTCATTGACTGCAGTTCCATGATCCGCCACTAGATTGCACCGGGTAGAAATAGGATTTCCTTAAAGTGGAACTAAAGGCGAGATACCTTTCCAACTGTCTCTTTGGCACTGGCATCTTCTACTGTGTCTCTTTTCGAATAAAAAGCCTGCCTGCTCGCAATGAGTTAGGCCCCTTTCACATGATCGGACCGTTCAGGTCCGCCTGTTGGTTTTGACGGCGGACCTGAACGGGCACTCCATGTTAGCCTATGGAGCGACAGATGTCAGCGGAGACATGTCCGCTGACATCCGACCCGGTCCGATCCGCAAAAAGCAGACGGATGGCCCTACGTCCAGATCCGTCACTATCGGATCGGGTGAGATCTGATGAAAACGGACATGCTATCCGTTTTCATCCGATCCCTCCATAGGTGGCAGCGGCGCCTGACAAGCCCCTCCCCGCTCAGTGAGCAGAGGGACCTGTCATCCGCCGGCTCAGCGGAGATCAACGGACTGATCTCCCGCTGAGCCGGCGGACCGAGGCGGGCTCCGTGGAAACTGAGTCTGCCTCGTGTGAAAGGGGCCTTACAGTAGAAATTTAGTTCCGCTTTAATCACTAATCGCTCCTAAAACCATAAACCTATATTGCAGACTACCAGGAACAAAACACTTGTGTATTTCAGGGATGTCTCGCTTCCACAAGTTATAGCTTACTAACATGCTTCTGAGCAATCGGGTGATGATCATTTCAACTTTTCAGTGCTAATAATCCGAGATGGAGATCTATATATATAATTTTATACAAACCGCCTCCTCCTGTGGACTTTTCTATATGTGAAAACTTTACATAAACTTATAATCACAAAAGCATCATATGTGATAGACAAGTGTTCAAAGTACAATTTCTATATTTCCAAAAGTGATCTTTCCCAGAAGACAAAAAACTTCAAACGTGAGAAAGTTTTATACATCAAAGAATCCACTCCATGTGAACAAATTCCAGCTTGCCAATATGTTCACTCCACCATCGTGAGTTATAGGTGTGCCCTCATCTTCATAGATAGACCCCACAACATATTCAAGGTAATAGATACCTTTTAGATTACATAGAGTACCAGGCTCGTTTTACAGCATCTTCACTTATTTCCTCTTCTCTTCCTCCTCCTCCTCCACAGCAAAGATTAACACACTTTATTAGAGAGCTAAAAGATCCACTTATAGCATAAAGTTTGTGTGTGGGAGTAGAGTGTTGTATGATTTCTACCCTTTGGAGGTACCATCCCCTAATACAAAAGTTTTATATGGGACTTTAGATGTACCTTCTAGGGTATAATGAATAAATAATACATTTGATCATGTCCATATTTGTCAATGACTTCATTGATTCATGAGATTGTATGGGTCAGTACTGTGCTGTTATCATTATGATCCCTTCTGTGTCCTGAACAAACACTCGTTTGCTGCTAAGTCCTTTTATTTTAACTTCATTAGTATGATACAAGCCATTAAAAGACTGTGAGCAACTAACCTTGTTGTTTTGCCTCCCAAGCAGGATATAGAGGAGACCATGAACACAGCGTTGAATGAGCTGCGTGAGCTTGAGCGACAGAGTACTGCTAAACACGCCCCAGATGTAGTGCTAGATACGCTGGAGCAAATAAAGAACTCTCCCACCTCTTCAACATCAACAGAATCATTAAGTCCTCACCATAATGTCCTGATGAAGAACACAGAGCCACAAATCCGACGTAGTACTAGCACATCTAGTGAAACAATGAGTACATTTAAACCTATGGTAACTCCTAGAATGGGAGTACAACTGAAACCACCAGCTCTAAGACCAAAACCTGCTGTCCTACCAAAAACTAATCCTGGCCTAGGAGCAGCATCACAACCTTCACAAGGGGCAGCAGATAAGTCGTGCACAATGTGACGTTACCCTGCCAAGATTTAAGTAGTAACTGGAGATGCCATGGTTTTACAGGAACATAACACCTGTGACTATTCTAAGACTTTTTTTTTTTTTTTAACTGGACGATATTATGTGTTTACAGCAGTAGAAACACAGATATTACTTGAAGAATTCATGCTGCACAAATTTTATAGTTTGCAACAGATCACAAATTGCTTCCCACTTATAAATTAGATTTTTCCATCTAAAGTGCATAGAGTGTGGGTATATATATAATATATTTTTTTTCCTCAGCGCTCTGTGTCGAGGATTTATGAACAGGGAGGCTTATTTGGTTTGTAGAGCAGCTTAGAATACCGGATAGCAGTAATGTGATAGAGCTATTAAATGACATTCCTTTGCAGCCTTACTGCCTGCTTAATAAAGAATCCTGTGGTGGATCCCAAGCAAGTACACCTCTGGACAGAGTCCAGTACTTAACCACTGTTCATGTTTTTGTAGCTGTATATCTTCCCTATAACAGTGAGACTAACCTGTTAATGTGTACAGTATGCACTGCATGTGGTTCTTATTCTAGGTATATGTGGAATAATCTCTATGTATAGAGATGGCTATATACAGAAGAAACATTTTGCACACGCACTCTGCAGATGTGATGAACAATGTACTGCTGTACAGAAATACTTCTGTGCTTGGCTGGATTGTTCATTAGGAAACCATTAGCTAAAGGCATGTGTCTGCAGGTGCCATTAAGCTATAGGGTGTCTAGTAATCAGCTGTAGTGGAGCTGTTAGAATATAGAGAAACAGTGTTTTTTTTCCCCATAATCTTGTATTTCTTATTGGCGGGGGGGGGGGGGGGGGGCATTAAGCTGTGCAATAGTGCAGAGTTGTGAAATAACACTAATACTTGGTATAAATACAGAATGGTGCCTGAGGAGGTTACATCCTCCCTCTCCCCTTCCGACTGCTCACACGATCCAGTTAGCCACTTGCCAAAGCTAGAAGTTCTTAACCACTTCACAGACTAGCTGAGTGCTGAGCAATAACCACGGCAGATATATTTGGATATGTTTATATAAAATTAGCACAGTATTAATATCCGTTCCATTAGAGATGGTGGTTGGGTGTTCCAGATGTAATATCTTTATTTAACAGTTTACTTGCATCGCATAGTGATGCAATGTTTTTTTTATTATTATTATCTGCCTGTTAATCTACTAATATTGTATGGGTTATGTTTTTCTTGATTTACATGAGAAAACATAGTAGCTGATATTACTTTTCTATCCAAATGTACAAACTGCACAATCTAGGTAACATTGTAGTGTAGCTTAGGTCTAAAATGTCAACAAATGCAGGTACTATCATATTCCTTAATTATATATTTTTTCTTTTTTTTTAATCATTTAGTTGTATATATGACTTGTATATTTCAAAAAGTTACAGTCACCTCATCACGTGAGGGTTTTTGTTTTTATATTTTTTTTTTCAGTCTGTTTCAGGTTAATCCCTTTGTGATAGAATTATGATTTTAGTGTTAGTTCTTCAACTCCATAAATGAGAAGACATTGGCCCAGATAAGTGGTAGAGGCAGCAGACTTTCCTGGCTATTCATCTGGGATTGCACTTGCATACTAGCTATAAACCGCTCAAGGTAATTTCAATCTCGTGGATGAAGCCTTTTTTAGAACTAGATCTGGGAGAATTATTTTAAGATGTGAGCATTGCTCCCATCTTTTAAAGGTGGGGGCAGGTAATATTAACACCTTTTTAGAATGTCTTTTTAATGCAGAGCATTAACATTCCTGTACTAGTACACTACTGTTACCAATAAAAATAGACCCACTGGCACTATGTGTCCACTATGCGGAGGGCCGTCATTGTGTACAAGTGCTATACCTCTTTACTGCAGCCTGTAACTGAAGCTGAGCCCGGGAGCTTGGCTGCTCTAGATACAGCTGTGTCCTCACATGAATATAGATGACACTAGCAACTCAAAGGAACAAACTGGAACTCACTACTGTTCAAACACAGGACTAGCCTGGTACTGTTCGTTTTATTTTTATTTTTTTATTTTTTTCGGTCATTGTGACATCATGAGTTAAATACATGTCTTTAAACAGTTGGAATCGTGTATATTTCTTAATAGATTTAGTGTAGTACAAAAATATATTAGGAGCAATGCATCTGAGTGTACTGCCAGTTACATGTGTAGTTTGATGGTTCTAGGTATTTCCAGTACTGTAGGTGGTTGTGTATAACAGGCCAGTCACATGGTCAGCGTGGCCTTTATGGAGTTATTCCCACTACTGGCATAGCTCCTGCACAGCCAGCTGTTTGTATTGTCTGTTTATTACAGCTAGCATCTTATTTTTTTTGTTGACCGTTATTTAATTTGTGTCAGTGTACATCTGTAGTATGTACATGTGAAAGTGCCTTTAAACATTTAGAGGACCTTCAACTTTTTACTCCACTTATTACATTTCCATAGCATTCAAATCCATTCTCATTGTGAATTCTCATTGTGAATTTCATCAAAAAAGAATTTACTGTTAAACTGTTGTGATTATGCACTTTTATGTACAGTACTATACATTTTGGCATGTGCCATTTACAGGCTTCAACATCCATCCAGGTTTGTTCCTTCATAGGTTTTCTTTATAATAAAGAATACAGTCCTGTCAATCATTTGTCTGATTTTTTTTTTTTTTTTTTTAATAACAGCTGTCTTGTATTGTGAATTTGGAACATATGATCACTTATTGCTATGTGTTCTAAAGGAGATTGTGGAATGTTTAAAAGAAAACCACATTTTTTGTTTTGTAATTGATTTCGGACCAAAGATGACTGACTTGGGATCAGAACTTATAAGACGGGTCTGGCATTCTGCACAGATCTGCTGCTTTTTATACACTCTTTTTCTCGTCCTGGTATGCAATTTATTTTCTTTTCTTTTTCTGTAAATACTAAACCTATGAAAAAGGGGGAACTCTGACATAGTTACTGAATTGTTTCCAGCAACAGAGGTGTTTTCTGATCATCAGCAAACCAGGTCTCGCTATGAGTGTACAGGAAAGGCTAGAATGTCTGGGTAACTCTATCAAATTTTCCAAGATGTCAACAGTTTCTGATCCCAGAGAAATCATCTTTAGGTTATGCTATCTAGTTAGTGTTCCATCAAAATACAAGTTTAAAGTTTTGAATGGTGTTCTTTAATTAACCAATTTAGTTTCAACTTAATAAAGCAAGTATATTCTCAGGTTATGATAATGTGTCAACTTCTTTACAATCATTTTGACAGTACATATGTGCATTTATTATAGTTTATTTACAGCTACCATCTATGAATTGCATCTCAGAGTGGCAGAAAGAGAGTTAAGGCTTCCTTTTTGATATTGAGGTCATACATCTGGCGTGAGTGGAAGTGTAGGTGTGATATGCAACTGATTGTCAGAATGCAGAATGAATGTGAAATCATGGCATGTGCGGGGGTTATAGGAGATAAAGTTGCACACTAAAAGCATATTCCATAAAAAGACATAATGTTCACTGTATAAATGCGTATGACTCATGTTGGAACAAAGCCTGCATCAGCTGTTCATAGAGTCAGACTTAATGTAGCTCAGCACCAGCTGTGATGTTTCTTTATCATCTTATACATCGGGAAAGAAGCTGCATTCAGGGGGAAACTTTGTCCCACTGGCAAGGAGATGTTACTGATGACAAGATGACTGTTGTCGTATCCACTAAAATTTGGTTTGTTAAAGGTCCAGACCCTCCAGGTTTCAGAACCAGTGATCATGATTATTTATTATACAGGCTTTACATAGTGCCAACAGTTTGCGCAGCGCTTTACAACATGACAGAACAGTTACAATCCACATCAATACAGGAGGAATCGGAGGGCCCGGAAAGCTTTTTTTCCTCAACAAAAGTGGTGTTACAAAATTAAGCGGGAGTCGTATATGGGGCATTTCATTTTTACTGTCCATGAACGGGAGAAAAATGGTCAACTATGCAAGTTTAATTACAGGGCAATCAAGAACAACTAAAAGATATCTTATATTGCTGAGACGGCAAAACAGTAGTACCTGATGGCTCTAAAATCTTGAGTCAAACTAAGTTACATAAAACATCATGCTTCCTTTATAATTGGATTTTGCAAAGATACAGAATATCTATCTGAAAAAGATCCCACGCAGGACTTTGAAAGAATTATACTTTTTCACTTATCCAAACATACTACTTGGATTATTTGTGAAAGGGTCATTGGCATTATATCTCATTTGTATTATGGTCGATTTAAAGCAGCGGTCTCCAAACTGCGGCTCAAGGGCCGGGTGCTGCCCTTTGCTTCCCTTTATCTGGCCCATGGGGCACTATTCCATCCAATGACACTAACAATGAGGCACTATTCCTCCCACTGACACGAACAATGGGGCACTATTCCTCCCACTGACACCATCAAAAGGACACAACTCCTCTCACTGATACCAATGATGGTGCACAATTCCTTCCATTGACACCATTGATGGGGCATAATTCCTTCCATTGATACCAACAATGGGACACTTTTTTACTCCCACTGACACCAACGAAAGGGCAAAATTCCTCCGAATGACACCAATGATGTGGCACTATTCCTCCAACTGACATCAACGATGGGGCAATAGTTCTCCCACTGTCACCAAAGATAGGGCATTGTTTAATCCCACTGGATGCTAAGACATTTTCTTCTCCTTGAAAGTCTGGACAGTAGACTGGCCCTTTGTTTAGAAAGTCTGGAGACCCCTGATTTAAAGGATTGGTTCAGCTTTTGTAACATGTTACTCCCATATTCAGGGCCAACCCCCCCATCCCCTATTTTGACAAGCAGGGTAGAATCTTCTCTCCCTGCTCGCTGTCATGTTCTCAAGAAAATGTCGCCAGGCAGGGCTCCGGCCATGTTATTCATTCACAGTGTTCTGTAAATGCGAATGCCTTTTCTAGTTCTCCATGAACTCCCAGGGCTCTAAGCGCTGTAGGTAGTTCATTGAGCTTCCTGTCAGAGTAACTTCCTGCCCGTATCAGAGGTAGACAGTCTGCAGGACTATGGAATTACACCCACAATCTGCTGATCATGGGTGCAATGCTTTACAGCAGGGATATGCAATTAGCGGACCTCCAGCTGTTGCAAAACTACACGTCCCATCATGCCTCTGCCTCTAGGTGTCATGTTTGTGGCTGCCAGAGTCTTATTATGCCTCATGGGACTTGTAGTTCTGCAACAGCTGGAGGTCCGCTAATTGCATATCCCTGCTTTACAGGCTCCTAACAAAAAATAAATGCATTGTTTTTACCTGCAAAAAAATGTTTAATTATCCTGTACGGGGCAGTAGTGTGTTGTACTTCTATGGTGCATTCTGGAAACTTCTGAGAGCATGGGTTGGTGGGAGTTTGAGAATGAGACCATGTCTGGAGATATCTGGGGCTGAATCGCTGAGTGCGCTGTCTCTGCTTGGGAGACCTAGTCATTCTCAGAACTATGAATACCCCTTCTGCGTGTAAAAGCCCAGAGTTTGTGAAACACGATCTTGTTTTATATGTGCTGAAGAAAACTTTTTTGGTGGAGGATACAGACACATTGCTGATGCTAGGAAAACTGTTTAAGTTGTTGAAACTGACATTTATAGAGACAGGTTCCCCAGTGCAAAGGAGGAAATATTCTGTTAGCTGGTGCAGGCCAATCAGCTGCAAATACAGGCTAACCAAAGACAGACCCAAAAGGTATAAGGACCAGCAAGAGAATACCTGCTTGGTGGCAGCCTAGCTTGTTGCGCAGCAAGATTCCAAGTAAGCACAGCTAACTGCCTTTCCGGGGGTGGTGTCGCAGCTCTCTCAAGGATGTTTGCAGGCAGGTGTTACCTCTAGTAACCCGGAAACTGAGGGCCAACCACTACCTGCAAAACAGACTCCAAACTGATAACTCAGGCCTCACCATGTTTGAGAGGGGACCCCAAGAACAATGGGCTCGCCTCATGGTCCCTTTTCTCACTGGAGGTCCCCACCTGATAAAGCAGAGGTTTTGGCCCACCTTGGGGTGGCTACTTCTGTCCTAGCACAAAGAGTGCATAGCTGGAGTTATTAACCAGACCAGCCACCAAGGTCCTAAATGCACAACCTAGTGCAAGTTGCTAAAAAGTGACTGCTGCTGGAGGCTCTATCTAGCCCCAAAATTGTTGACTGGGTCATGATGGACTTGTATCTGAGGTCCCCGCCTGGCGATCTCCAGCACTGGGTCAGCCATTGAGACCCTAAATCTGCAGACCAGTTAGTGAACTAGTGGAAAAATCAAAGTTGTACTTCGGCCTTTCACTCAGAGACCCTATTTCATTACACGCATCAGTCTCCTACAGCTTCCAAGAAAGTAGCCCTGTGAATCCCAGAACCAGCACCCATGATGGCAGAAATGTCCCTATCCCTCATTCCCAAATCCTCTTCCCCTCCAAATATCCCCATCACAAATACTCCAATCCACTCTTCTAGCACAAATCATCTCCCTACAAATCCCCCACATATCCCTCCTCCTAGCAAAGGTCCTTTTGCCCCCAAATGCTCCTCCCCAAAATCCTGCCTTCTGGCACACATTTTTTTCAGATATGCAGCTCTTCCAAATGTCATTGGACGATATATAATCATGGAGCCCAGTGTAAAGATCCATGTAAAACCGTATCGCAACCCAGAGGCTCATAGAATGACTGTCTCAGAAGTTAGTAAAATGCTAGAACTAGACTTCATTAAAAACCAGTAAATGATCAAGCCTAATTCTGTTGATACCAGCCCAACAGCACGCTATAATTCTACAATGACTTCGTAAAACTAAATTGTCAAATTCTTGCACTTATTTTTTGTGAAAGCTTGCTAGAAATATACACGGGTGTATAGCAGTGTGCAATGGGTTAATTCTGAATTTTCAGTGTTAACATGCGGTCTAACGCCTTTAGCATCTGTTGTGTTTTACATATTATTTATTATTATTATTCAGGATTTATATAGCGCCAACAGTTTACGCAGCGCTTTACAATATAAAAGGAAGACAATACAGTTACAATACAATACAATAAGAGGGCCCTGCTCAGAAGAGCTTACAATCTAATAGGGTGGGGCAGGTGGTACAAAAGGTTGTAACTGTGGGGAATGAGCTGGTGGAAGTGGTAGGAGATTAGTTGGAGACGTGATAGGCTTTCCTGAAGAGATGAGTTTTCAGGGATTGCCTGAAGGTAGCAAGAGTAGGGGATAGCCGGATAGATGGAGGTAGCGAGTTCCAGAGGATGGGAGAGGCTCTGGAGAAATCCTGGAGACGAGCATGGGAGGAGGAGATGAGAGAGCTTGAAAGCAGGAGGTCTTGAGAAGAGCGGAGAGGTCGATTTGGGTGATATTTGGAGACAAGATTAGTGATGTAGCTTGGGGCAGAGTTGTGAATGGCTTTGTATGTTGTGGTTAGAATTTTGAATTTAATTAGCTGGGTGATTGGGAGCCAGTGTAGGGATTGAAGTAGAGGGTTGGCAGACACTGAGAAGTTGGTAAGGTGGATAAGTCTGGCAGCAGCATTCATGATAGACTGAAGAGGGGATAGCCTATGGAGCGGTAGGCCAATGAGAAGGGAGTTGCAATAGTCAAGGCGAGAGATAACAAGGGAGTGAATGAGGAGCTTGGTGGTTTCATTTGTTAAAAAAGGGCGAATTTTAGAGATGTTACGGAGGTGAATTCTTATATATATGCAAGCTATATGGATTTGGGAGCGGATATATATCTTTAATTCTTTTGCATAGTGCATGTCAGTGACCAGAGTCTGTGGCTCCCCTCCAACTTTGTCTGTCTGCCCTATATTGGAATTATACAGTTGTGCTCATAAGTTTACATACCCTGGCAGAATGTATTATTTCTTGCCCATTTTTTAGAGAATATGAATGATAACACAAACTTTTCTTTCACTCGTGGTTAGTTTTTGGCTGAAGCCATTTATTATCAATCAACTGTTTACTCTTTTTTTTTTTTTTTTTTTTTTTTAAATCATAATGGCAACAAACTACCCAAATGACCCTGATCAAAAGTTTACATACCCCAGTTCTTAATACCATGTATTGCCTCCTTTAACATCAATGACAGCTTGAAGTTTGGTTGGTTGGATGGTTTCTGCAGGACAGGTAGAACAAAGTTTGGGTCCCAAGGAAGCTCAGGATATTACAAGGAAGACCTGATCTGAAATCCACCTTGGTTAAAAGTTTTGACAAGGGAAAGCGTAGCTAGAGGTTTTTGAAAAAAGACATATCTAGCCTTTCAGAGTGCCTAAGGCCAAGTTTTGACTGCAGGAAGGTATTATGTGAGGTACAGAGTAATCACTGGGGTTGAAGTACCTGTGGTCACACCAGACAAAGAAGGATTTCCAGGTACAATAAAAGATCTTTTTCAGGGTAGGAGTGACACAACTACATCTTAAGACCAGGGCTTCAACAACCATGCTGTTAAAGCTATTGGCTGAGAAGCAGGATGGAACTGAGAGCACCAAGACAGTCTTAAGTATGTGTACTAGGTTCTTCTGGGCCAGTTGAGTTCAATGAGAATCACCAGCTTCTTCTCTTGCTTTATGTTGTGGGGCAGATGAAGTAGAATTTGCACTTGAGGGAAGGCATTGAGTAGTCTCAACTGAGACCAGGTAATTATCCAGTGCCAGCGCTAGAGGGTCTTTGGTTGTGGCCACAAACAGAGGTAGATTGTTATTGAATCTGGAGGCCTGGATATCTACATTCAGCATCCTCTATCTCTGACATATCAAGTTGAAGACCCATTCCCCTTGAACCAGGAGGTGGTGGCTGAGTTAATACACCTTCTAGTTGTCAACTCCTGAGATGTGGACCGCAGAGATTGCTGGATTACTGGACAGTGAGTCTCTGTCCATGAGATAATCTGGCTTGATTCCTCAAAACTGCATGACTCCTGTTGCACCCTTGCTGGTTGATGTAGGTCACAGCTCCTCCCCCTCCCCCCAGCCCAAAGGCCCGTACACAGAAAATACAAAAAAATACCACTTTTGAATCGATCGTACAATAATCTGATCGTTGGTGCACAGCTTTCGTCTGAAATTGTCCGAAGGGATAAAGGCAAAAAAACTTCTCATATGATACCAGATCATACGATCTTCATTTAATTTAATTAGTACGGTTTTCATGCGAACATACAATACCTTACATCACTTCCAAATTTTTATTCTGTCGTACAAGAATTTTTTAACTTTAGTAACACCTTCGTTTTCAATATGGAGTCTAGCATGCAAAAAAAAAAAACGATCATTCATCCGATAATCTCATTGTGTGTTCCAGGCTTTAACAGCTTCCCACCCAGCCATTGTACATAAACGGCTGGGTGGGAGCTTCCCCGTTCTGAGTGGATGTACGTCACTCAGAATGGGTGCCCGCGGATCCTGTAGAGGCTGTCGTCCTCGGATACAGCCCATCTCAGATCAGGATATGGGCACTGTGATTGGCCCTGCCAATCACGTGATGGCTGTGTCCAATCACAGCCCTCACCGTGTAAACAGAGACATGTGTCTCTGTCAGTTCTCCCCCTGCTCGTGTGCAAAGTTGAATCATTAAAGTTGGTCCCGTACGCATACCTAAATGGCGCTCGCACCACACGTGAGGTATTGCCGCGAATGTCAGAGCAAGAGCAATAATTCTAGCACCAGACCTTCCGTGTAACGCTAAACTGGTAACCAAGAAAGGCTTATAATGTGTCGCCTGTGAAGATTTTTAAATACTGCAGTTTGGCGCCATTTCACAAGCGTGCACAATTTTAAAATATGGGTATTATATTGTCTTTGTGTGCATGTATTTATGCGTTAGTGTGTAAAATTGCGTTAGAAAAACTGCTTTGCAAATACCGTTTGACATAAAAATGTGCAAATCCCACCATTTTATTCTCTAGAGCAGTGGTTCTCAACCTGGAGGCCGGGACCCCCTCGGGGTTCGAATGACGATTTGCCAGGGGTCACCGAATTCTGGCCTGTTCCTGAAGCCCGCACCGCTCTACCAACCTTTTTGTGACCGCCCAGCTGGGCTGTTCCTGGAGCCCGCGGCCACTCACTCAGCCTCTTCGCAGCCGCCCATTCAGTTCACGGCATGGCTGGGGGGCAGAGACTAGAGGTCAGCTGACTGGTGAGGAATGTGAAGTGGGAGAGGCTGGAGGAGACCCTATCTACTGATTTCGGCATAGGCATCACTGCTGCGAGACACCACAGAGCTGGAGACACAGTGAAGCTGGAGACACGCAGTGAGTAACACTACCTGTGATTAGAGTTGCCATTAAAAGTCCCCACTACGGTTTTCAGATCAGCAGAGGAATAAAAATAGAGAATACATGAAAGGGAGAGGAAAAGAGGGGGAGGAACAAAGAAAAAGGGAGAGAAAGAACAAGAAACACGTCTAGAGAAAGGGAAGGGGGAAAAAACAAGAAATTAGGACAAAAAGAGAGAGCGGTACATCCTAAAATGTACCATAAGGGGTTTTAATACTGTACAAAGTGGAAGGGACTCGGGGAGCGCTAAATGTCTGTGGGTTAGGGGCGCAAATTACTTGTCTTGACTTGGGTACTGACAATACACGCTATGAAAATAATTTTACTGTTAGGGGTCCCCACAACTTGGGAAATTTTATCAAGGGGTCACGGCACTAGAGGGATTGAGAACCACTGCTCCAGAGCCTCTACTACAAAAATATATAATGTTTGGGGGTTCTAAATAATTTTCTAGCAAAAATACAGATTTTTACTTGTAAACAAAAAGTGTCGGAAGAAGGCCTTGTCTTAAAATGGATATTGTCTGAAGGTTCTCCCTGGATGTTGCACCCCTCTATGTGGCTAGGCTATGAAAAAGTCTCAGTACATATCGCCATACTCAGAAGTAGCAGAATGTGTTTTGGGGTGTAGTTGCAAGTATGCTTATGCAGTGTGTTCATTTTTTTTCTTTCACAAAAATGTCATATTTAATTTTTACATTTTCCAAAGAATTGCCAGAAAAAATTGCAACTTCAAAAAACTCGCCATCCTCTTACTAAATACCATGGATTGTCTACTTTCCAAAAAGGGGTCATTTGGAGATATTTGTACTGTCTTGGCATGTTGGGGCTTTAAGATATGACATAGGTCATCAGTATATCAGGTGTGATCAATTTTCACTGATTTGTACCATAGCTTGCAGACTCTAACTTTCACACAGACCAAATAATATACACTGATTTGAGTTATTTTTACCAAAGAAATGTAACTGTATACATTTTGGTCCAAATATATGAGGAAAAATTACCAGTACTTATTTGCAAAAATGTATAACTATAAGAAAAACACATTTTTTTTTCAACATTTTGGGTCTTTTTTTCATTTGTAGTGCAAAAAATAAAAAAAGCAGTGATGATTAAATACCACCAAAAGAAAGCTTTGTGTGAAATAAATGATAAAAATTACCTATGGGTACAGTGTTGCATGACTGAGTAATCATGATTCAATATGCGACAGCACTGAAAGCTGAAAATTGGCCTGGACAGGAAGGGGGTGAAAGCGCCCAGTATTGAGGGTGTTAAAGGGTGGCATCTGTTATCACTTTCCAGTGATAAGGAAGGAAAGACATCCTCATTGTAAAGGCTGGGCTGGAGATCACCAAGCTTGGGAATTTCTTGGCTGGATTAAAGCATGGGCAGGTTGAAGGGAGCATGTTTGTTCCTGGTAGATAATATTGTGCTGAAGAGGTTTCAAGTTAAATTGGACAAATGGCACAGTCTTGAAGGAAGCTACCATGCGGCCTAGACCTCTCATTGAGAATCTCATTGCAGAATGCCTTTGACCTTAAAGTGATTATAAAGTCTTGTTTTAAAAAAATAATAAAAATAACAAACCTGTTATACTTATCTGCTCTGTGCAGTGGTTTTGTACAGAGCAGCCCCGAGCCTCCTCTTCTCGGGTCCCTCTTCACTTCTCCTGGCCCCTCCCTCCTGTCAAGTGCCCCCAAGCAGCTTGCTATGGGGGCACCCGAACTGAGCTGCAACTCCGTGTGCCCATTCCCCCTTTCTCCTGATTGGCTAACTGAATTTGACAGCCACAGGAGCCAATGGTGCCGCTGCTGTGTCTCACCCAATCAGGAGGGAGAGTCTTGGATGGCCAAGGGACTCGTAGACATCGCCGGACAGAGATGGGGCTCAGGTAAGTATTAGAGGGTGCTGGGGAGGCTGCTGCACACAGAAGGCTTTTTATCTTAAAGTTGAGTTCCACCCTCTTTTTCAACTTTGTCTTACAGGAATGACAACCCCTCCCCCACTCGATTTACTTGCCTTTTATTAAATATCTTGTGTACTTCTGCCCCACCCCTGCCGCGGCCCAGTGCATCATGTCCTCTTCTCCCCCGCTGCCAGAAGATGACGGGGGCCATTCAGGAGCACCGCGCGACTCGCAGTAGGAAATCGGCAAGGCTCCACTGCCGATTTCTCTTAGTTGGAATGGCGGCACCTGCACCCGACCCGTTGGATGGATCGGCCTCATGGGGCCGACATCATGGGCTCCCTGGACAGGTAAGTGTCCTTATTAAAAGTCAGCATCTACAGTGTTTGTAGCTGCTGACTTTTAGAAAAAAAAATTTGCAGCTGCAACTGTGCTTTAATGCATAGAATGCATTAAGATAAAAAAAACTTCTGCCTTTACAACTCCTTTAATTCCCCAGCATGAGCTCTGAAAGTGAGAATTTTCCTCACTGGAAGGAGAATCTTTGATTGAGATGTCCAGGACCGGACCCATGTATTCCAGGCAAAGAGAAGGCTGGAGAGCAGATTTGGAAACTGATCACCCAACCAAAACCAGAAGCATCTGAATTGTCCTGTGGAAGTTTGCAGACAGCTGAAAGGTGGAGCAGTCCTTCAGGAGAAGATCGTTCAGATAACCTGTGACCTGGATGTTATGAGTCCTTAGAAGGGTAAGAAGAGGTGCGTTACGAGATAAACAGGATGTCTGAATGAATTGAGAACATCTTAACTAACTATATTTTTCTATTTCAATATTTTTATTATTTTAAATCAAATCATGATAGATTCGTGTAAGTAAGCTTTCAGTACAGAGGTTGAGAAAGGAAGAGTGATCATAAATTGTAAGTCTTTAAAGCCCATTATATATAATATTATTATTATTATTATTATATAGGATTTATATAGCGCCGACAGTTTACGCAGCCCTTTACAACATTAGGGCAGACAGTACAATAACAATACAATTCAATACAGGAGGAATCGGAGAGCCCTGCTCATTAGAGCTTACAATCTAGGAGGGAGGGTCAAGTTATACAAAAGGGGGGTAATAGCTGTGGGGGATGAGCTAATGGAGAAAATGGTGCAGTTGTTAGATGGAGGCAGGATAGGCTTCTCTGAAGAGGAAAGTTTTCAGGGATCACCTAAAAGTGGATAAATTTGGAGACAGTCTGACAGATTGGGGTAGGGAATTCCAGAGGATGGTCGAGGCTTGGGAGAAGTTCTGGAGGCAGATATGGGAGGAGGTGATGAGGGAACTAGAGCAGGAGGTCTTGGGAGGAACGAAGAGGGCGATTAGGTTGGTATTTTGAGACTAGGCTAGTGATGTAACTGGGGGCAGAGTTGTGGATGGCTTTGTAACTTATCGTTAGTATTTTTAATTTAATTTGTTGGGTGAGTGGCAGCCAATGGAGGGATTGGCAGAGAGGGGTAGCAGACACTGAGCGGTCTGTAAGGTGGATGAGTCTGGCAGCAGCATTCATGATGAACTGAAGGGGGGATAGTCTATTTAAAGGCAAGCCAATGAGGAGTGAGTTGCAGTAGTCAAGCCGAGAGATAACCATGGAGTAAATCATATATTGAATATATATATATATATTTAAAAAAAGAACGAGAAAGCTTATTACAAAAGCCCCCGGCTCTCGGCACCCTCAAGGTAGCGAGAGGTAATGGGTATTACTATAATCTTACTTATTACTATATCCTAAAAAAAATTAAATGCACAAAAAAGAACCTTTGTTCTACACATGCGGAAAGACTGAGAGCTTACAAAAAAAATACTAAGAGAATAATGGAGAAATAGAGAAGAGAAAAGAAAGGTAAAAATACCAAGGTAAATTAAAAAAAAAATTAAAAAAAGAGGATAAAGAGTGTAAGGAATAGTCCTTCCTCAGACTGTGTCTCACCATTCCCTTCCCCCAAGCCTACTCTGTGGATTGTAGGTAACGTAACAAGAGGTTCCAAATCTTTTCAAACTTGGAGTATTTGTGTTGAAGAATACTAGCCAATTTTCATGTAACATTATCCACGAGAGGTTATTTTTCATTACACCAAAGTCAACGACAGCTGACTTCCAGGCCTTTGTAATGTTCATTTTGGCCACCAGATAAAAATTGAAGATGTAAGAGACTGGGTATATTTTTCATTTTTTTTTTATAATCTATATTTAATTATATTTCTATCTCTCACTGACTTTTTTTTGTCTTCAGATGCTCAGATAGTTTGTTTTTAGATTAGGATAGATTCTTTGGCTCACATTCTTTAGGAGGCTATAAATTGTTCCTGCAGTATGTTCTTTTGTTAATTTTTTTTCTGCCCTTTATGTATGATTCTTATATCAGGACAAACTTTTGATCTATATTCTGGAATAGGTATTTGTATACTCCTGCAGTATGTTTTTATTTTGTTGCAGAAGTAGCTGCTAATCTCTGCAGAGCGCCATGGAGAGTAACTGATTCATCCTTTGGTGGGCTAGGTATTGCATCACTTGGTTCTCTGAAGGGTTTTTTCTACATTTAAATCTAATTTACTGCTTTTACACCATATGCAATTTTAATAAAGTTACACAGTGAGCACTATGGATGTTTTACCATTCTTTTTTTGAGTGCTGGTGGCCTGTGAGGCTGTTTGATTCTTAACCCTTCATATTCCTCATGCTGGTCTGGATCAAGTTTGGAGGCAGTTGTAAATATCAGATGTTTATATAAACTGCTTACAGACTTCCTATAATTTAATGCCCCGTACACACGGTCGGACTTTGTTCGGACATTCCGACAACAAAATCCTAGGATTTTTTCCGACGGATGTTGGCTCAAACTTGTCTTGCATACACACGGTCACACAAAGTTGTCGGAAAATCCGATTGTTCTAAACGCGGTGACGTAAAACACGTACGTCGGGACTATAAACGGGGCAGTGGCCAATAGCTTTCATCTCTTTATTTATTCTGAGCATGCGTGGCACTTTGTCCGTCGGATTTGTGTACACACGATCAGAATTTCCGACAACGGATTTTGTTGTCGGAAAATTTTATATCTTGCTCTCAAACTTTGTGTGTCGGAAAATCCGATGGAAAATGTGTGATGGAGCCTACACACGGTCGGAATTTCCGACAACAAGGTCCTATCACACATTTTCCATCGGGGCATTAGAGCTCTATACTACAAGTAAGCATTCTGCATGACAGGTGGTTGGGATCTCATGTGTGAAGTTGAATGCACAATAATACTATTCAGCTTTTATGGACACTTGGTGAGTTGTTTCATATGACTGTGGGACACTTTTGGCAATAACAGATTTTATTTAACCCTCTCTTGGAAATAAGTTCATATTACACGAAGGAACACTTTCACAACTTTGAATATTTGCACAGTGTGTGCACATAAGTCATCTTGTGGTGTTTGGTTTGCTCTTTAGGTCACATTTGTGTTGAGGTTTTGTTAAACCACATTTTGTTCATATACACATGTGTTTATTTCAGTATATCTCTGAAGTTGTATCACTAATTTGTTATAGCGCTGCACTTAGCAAATTTGTCATAGATTACATGAGTGTGAACCACTTTTATTGGTGCTAGCTGGCTGTTTGTTGTCTAGGAATCTAGAAATCTACTTGCGCACACACAGTGTACTGTATTTAAACTGGAAATGATTGTCTTCCACTGCAAAGTTCATAAAACACTGATGAGGTGGATAACTGGAATATGCAGATAGGGAACTTAGATGTCTATGAATGCCTGGTATTCTATCTTTCCTCATAGAGGAAATAATCAACCTTGCAGATTCTTGTGAAATTTTGGAATTTGAAGGTTTTTGTTGACGAATTTTGGGTGCAAAATAGGATGAATGTCCCGCTGGGTAACATCTAATAATAATTACTCCAAGTTGAGATTTATTGGTCTTCTCCAGGGTAGCGAGGTTAGACCCTCTTCTTGATATGTTGTTATGTGAATGGGTGCAAATGATATTTAACTTGGAGAGATATCACTGGACTAACTGAAAAAAAACATAAAATTAAAGTGAGCATGACCTTGTCTAAAAAGTGCTGTTGTGCAGCCACCTTATTGTGCCTACAAATACCTATATTTATCCCCTCTTGGATCCTAGGCCCAGTTAAGGCATGTCTAAATAATGGACTGTTGAAGAGAATATCACATTGTTTTCCCAAACTTTACATTTACTAATCATAAAAATAAAAACTAATTTACAATGCAGGGATTTCAAGAATGAATTCCTTTGCATGTGGAGACAGCCTGGTAAATTTAGAGAAATAAGAAATGATCCATGGACATAGTCACTTTGCTGTGTAATGTCTTGAATCTCACCTTCTTCTTTTATTATTGATGCAGCCACTACATAATTTATAAAGCTCCTGTATTTTAAACCTTACATTGTGTGCTCAAAATTATCTAGAAATAAAAATAGACCTGTACACAAACTCCTAATGACTCACAAGCTTTTAATAGAATGACTAGCTTTGTGTGGTTCGTGATGCATAACTAGATGGATGGATGCTCTAGGCCCCGGCAGGAAAGCATATTTTTATAATGAGAAGAGGTCATTTATAGATCAAAAAAAAATAAAGTATTAGAGAATGTGTGAACAGCAACCTTCACAGAAGCTTTTAATAGTATATAAAAATGTATGACTGGAGGAGCCTTGTTTGCATATAGTTTACATATCATGTTGGCTATGCAGACAGATTCAGAGCAGCTGTCAGATAAAAGGTGATATGGCACTCATTCATACGGTTAGGTGTCTCAGGTGGAATGATGAACAAGAGATTATGTGAGGACTAGATTCTTCATGAGCCAAGGTAGAACTGTCAATCACTACCAGCATTTACAGTATAGCATAACAGAAATCAGTTGTTTCTATTGCAGCAAGTGGATAATAATTTAGAGATATTCGTGCATCTCCTAAAATAGTCATCTATGAACATTGTCATTTTTAGTAAACACAACCAAAAGGTTTTGTATATTCTGACCAAAAACATTAAAAAGTGATTATCTCATGGTGATGCTATTTGTGTAGCTTCCTCTTTCAGGGCCACAGTTGTTCCAGCAATCAAATTGAATAGAATATAAAATATTTAATTTCAGCAGGGGGTATCCCATGTTAGGGGTCCTGTATTGGAGCTGCTTACATCTTTTCCAAAGAATACCAGCTGTATGCTTTCAAGCAGCTCCAGTGCTTTGAGTCACTGACCTGGAGCAAACATCTTGATTAAGCTGGCCAAACACTGTGAAAATTCTAGTTACTGATGAACCATTTAAAATGTTCTTTGTGGCTGGCCCTGGTGGCTCCTTCCCACCTGACACCCTTCGAAAGTAAAATTCCGACAGCACTGTTACAAAACTACATTTTATAAATCACGATAGTGAATAAATAAATCTTCATTTGAATTATAAAAAATACATAAAAATGGTCCATGTATAAATCGTGAATAACGTCCTCAGTTGAGTATATGAAAGGTTCCTCTCCACCAGCATGCAGACACACAATGCACTCACCAGACTAAATTGACCCCTATTACCGGAAGTCAAATTAGGCATATGGGAAAATGTCACAGGAATGAATACAAACCTCTGCTGTCATCCAATATATATGGAGATAGCGTTTTCAAAGCTCCAGTGTTGCCATATAGAGAGGGAGAGGACAGAACGCTCTCATGGTGCAGTAATTCCAATAATTTATTTTAAAAAAAGGTTGTATAGCACTTACATCAAAGAAGACAGGGATCAGCATGTTTTGTATAGGAATCTTTTCTTAGCGCTCCACCTGCGTAACCCCTGAAGACGTCAAATGTAGGCTGACGAAATCGCGTTAGGTTGTGTTTACGATACGTTATTTCCGCTCAGCTGGAACGCAGGTGGAGCGCTAACCTGCAATTCCTATACAATATATGCTGATCCTTGTTTTCTTTGATGTACGTGCAAAACAACCTTATTTTGCGTAAAAGATTTGAATTACTGCACCATGAGAGCATTCTTTCCTCTCCCTCTCCATATGGCAAAACTGAAGCTTTGAATTGGCTAACTATATAAATATTGGAACCTTTTGGCTCCTAAATTTTCTTTTACTGTTACAAAACTGTTTCTTGTTTTATTGGTCCCAACTTGGCTATTGTGAACTTGCCTGCTATCCCTAATGGTAAATCCAGCGCTGAATAAAAATGATAGATGTCTGCATTGTATTTGTGTAATTGCTTTCTGATGAGTATGACAACCCCCTTACTCATTTTTAAACACTGACATAATTGTAGATGAAATCTTCAAATAATCAAATCCAGCATATTACTTGCTCCACGATCAATTTCCATCATTGTGTGATCAGACACCATCACACCCATTATAAGTCATACATTAAACATAATACAGTCCAAGAATTAAATGTTTCCTGTGTCATATGCAATGAGTGCGGCCAGCCATATGTTGTGTAATGATGCAGAGTGACAGTCCCAGAGAGAATTCATTCCTGAGCTTTTGTTGTGAGATAAAAGGAATGAAAAATGCAAGCCTGAGCAGCAACTGCTGGGTGTATTACAGGGTGATTCAATGATCATGCCTTTTTTTTTATACATGACCCATAATAAGACATGATACTAATATAGCAGAGCAGTGTTCAGTTGTACAGACATTTTATGATATTTTTAGACTTGGTTAATATAATAGAATGAACACAATATGACCATATAACTACCATCCACTATGAACTGCCAGCTTCAGACTAAATAAAAAATAAAATATTACTCTCAAACCCTTAGACCCAAAGTATCCTGCATACATTACTTTCTTTTAAAATAGTGTTTGCTTTACCAACAACGGTTTTCACCATACTATGACAGCGAAAATCTCCCAAAGTGAGGGAGGGTGATTTCTCCCTTAGGAAGTTATCCCTGAAACAAGTGTCTCTGTGTCCCCATTAGAAGTTCTTCCCCTCGCCGTTTCTTGTTCTGGGGACAGTGCTAAAATGTAGCATTTGCCCTCGGTTTCCTTCTTAGTGACAATGATCACAGTACCAATAGATGAGAAAAAGTTGACAGAAAATCTAACCTTACCCACTCTTTCCAAAACTAGTAAAAAGTAGGTTTTGCCTATTGATGTGGTTTTAGAACTATCTACACAAGAGCAATTTAACTCAACATTTCGAGAGATATGTCATTGCATTGGAGCTATGAATGAAAATAACCACCAGAAATACAAAGTAACTAAAGTATAAAAAAAGGCTTATGCAAAGGCCAGTGGATTTTTTTTTTTTTTTTTCGTTCAGATTCCCCCATCCAAACAAGCAAGGTGGATGGAGGAACCCTACCCGCTGTGCCATTGTATTCTGACAGCAGGACTCCTCCCCTATCAGAATACACTAATAAGTGGCTGCAGCTGCCAATTGACAAAAATGTCCAACATTTCTGTTCAACAGAAGTCGATCATTAGATCAACCTCTCTCAAGCTGAAACGGACATGAAAGGAAATGGCTGCATTTTGATCCATCTATGTATGGCCAGCTTAGTGTAGAACAGTCATCAGCTTACACCACTCTGCACAAAGGCAGAGGATAGAGGAAAATTGTATACTTACCTGACGGTATTTTTCCTTTCCTCATGCAAAGCATGACAGCGTATGGGTAGGCTCCGCCCCCTGCCCTATTCCAGGACTGGTTATACTATATAAGTAAGCCTCCTCCCTGCAGGCAGCATTCTCGTAACTTAGGATCACTGCAAAGCCCTTTAGGAAGGGACCTATATCCCGTCATGCTTTGCATTAGGAAAGGAAAATTACCTTCCAGTAAGTATAAAATTTTCCTCTTTCCTGACACAAGCATGACAGCATATACGTATGGGATGTACCAATCACCAGACAACAAGGGTGGGTAATGCTGAAGTGTTTAAATCGAGGATTAGACCTATCCCCACTAACGACTGAAATGTATTGTAGCTAAGGCTGCTGGGTCCATTTTAAAATGGACCCCCAACGTGTTGAATGTAGACCAGGTCGCAGTTTACATATCAGTTCTGGAGGGACTCCTTTAAGTTCCGTCCATGGATGCGCAATCCGTCCTGGACAGCGGTATCTGCCCTAAATTGATGGATTTGTCCTAGCCATCTACGCCCCTCAACTAACTTGATCCGTACCACTGCGATTGTTATTAATGGCCAGTGATTGTCCACTTCTGATGCCGCTAGGCCTGAAAAGCCTATTGTTTGCTCTTTGAAGAAGGGTCATTTCTATGTCTCTCTTCAACCTTGAATCTATTTCCAATGCTTGTGGTACTTCAAACACTTTAGTTTGGATATGCCAGAAGGATGATGTCCTAACCCAGATGCAAAGATGCAGACCTCTGTATAGTGCTGAGGAAGAGACTAGAGCCATTTTGCCTGATGATTTCAGCAACAAGGTAGTTTACGGCTTGACACTTGGATGTCTGAGATCCTTCTAGACCTATTAGCCATACAAAATACTTCTTCAGTGTTACTGGCCATATTGAGGGTGATCCCTCTGAATGGAGAGTGAGACAATGTGTCCCACACCATTTGAAAGACCCCAGGGGAGGTCTTTCGGAATTGGTTTGTCAATTTGCCAGTTACTGGATCCCAGAGAGTGAGGACACGACCGAGCCTCATCTATCCTTTAATGCAGTCTCTAGTCTTACTTGTATACAATTCAATCCTTACAGCTGGGAACAAAGGATTCCATCCTTTAAATTCTGTAGGGTTTCCTATGATCTGATATACTTGATGTTTGGAGTAAGTGCCCTGACCTCCATAGGAATTCAAACACTAAAGGTGAGACCTCCAGGTGAGTCTTCACTTCTTGGTCTCCAGCATCTAGATATAAAACTTGTTAGAATTTGGAAGATACCGTTGGCCACTCTGTATGAGGTATTGGATCTCAGGAAGTAGAATAGGAGGTTCCCGGATCAGAGACTGTACCTGCGGATATCATGGCCTGCTTGTGGACCAAATCTTACTTTTGACCAAAGAAAATGCAATCAAAACCCTTGACATCTTCTTTGGCTGGATGGCTCACCCTTAAAACAGGCATGGGAGTACTTGTTTTCCAGCGTTAATTGCTCTAATGTGTCATGGAGGGAATGCAATAAGTTGGAGGAGAGGAACTAAATTCTAATGGCTTCCTTAATGCACAGGACCCACGGATCCTAAAGCTCAAAATTTACATATTATTCTGCCGGCCGACCCTACTGGGCGACTTGGGTAGACTCGGCTTTAGGCAAATAAAGATGATCATCGATTCTTTAGTCTCCTCTATAGTTTTCCCAGGTTTAACCTGTCATTCAATCTTCATTACTTCATTAGTGTTGGCTATCCTCTGGTCATTGGCAATAAGCATAAGGGATTAATCCCACTTCTAGATATCACTGGATCTGACTTGAATAGTCGCCACTCCGACTTAAAAGCGGTATGTATTCCTTGTGGCATAAGCCATAAGGGTTAACTGACCACAACTGACTGACTAGAGAAACAGCATACAGTCTTGTATCCACAGTAGCTGAACTGCATCACTGGCTACTTCATTTTCACTCTAGAATCAGCCATCATAGAGCGTTTATCATGGGTCAGAGCTCTGCTTTCATCTTGTCTGAGATCCTGACAGTCTGGCTACCGAAGTGAGCTCAACCGCAGATCACAAAACACTACTTAGTGGAGTTCCACACAAAAGTGGAACTTCCGCTCATCTGATTCCTCCCCCCCTCCGGTGCCACAATTGGCACCTTTTAGGGAGGAGGGGGTGCAGATACCTGTACTAGACAGGTATCTGCACCCACTTCCGGGAATAGACTCCCGCGGGAGTCATGGCCCCTCCCGCACCCCCCCACTGTCTCCTGGGAAACGCACAGGTCCCAGGAGATAGCGGGGACCACTTAGGATGCGCAGCGCGACTCGCGCATGCGCAGTAGGGAACCGGGAAGTGAAGCCGCAATGCTTCACTTCCTTATTCCCTCACCGAGAATGGCGGCGGCAGCAGCCGAGAGCCGAGCCATTGCTCGGCTTCGGCTGCTGACATCGCTGGACTCCTGGACAGGTAAGTGTCTGTTTATTAAAAGTCAGCAGCTGCAGTATTTGTAGCTGCTGGCGTTTTAATTTTTTTTTTTCAGGTGGACTCCCTCTTTAAAGTGGAGTTCCACCCATTTAAAAGTCAGCAGCTACAAAAAGTGTAGCTTCTGACTTTTAATAATCAAACACTCACCTGTCCCATGGTCCAGCGATGGGGTCGTACAAAGCCCTGTTCCTCTCCCGCTCCTCTCCGCGGCACCAGCATTCTAACTCTGGGCACCCGGCTGTGTCATTTCCTGATATAATTCTGTTCAACTCTGCTTTGATGTCATTCAGTAATGGGAGGAAGTTTACTTGATATAGTCCTACATTAGATTTGGTTATCTTATCTCCAAGGTACTTCAGTTCTTTTTTACCCCATACAAATGGAAAGTTTTTTTGAAATACAAGTTCTTCCTTTTTTGATATATTGAAGTTTAAGGTCTCTGATTTAGTCGGGTTCATCTTGAAGTTGGAAATCTCAGCATATTCTTTTAGGGCTTTCATTAACCGGTTCCCGACCGGCGCACGCCGATGTACGTTGGCAGAATGGCACGGCTGGGCAAATGGACTTACAGGTACATCCCGGGAGCTCCGTGAGTCGGGTCGCGGGTCCCGTGGACTAGATCGCCGTGGGGATACCCGCGATTGCCTCACGGAGAGGATGAACAGGGAAATGCCGTTGTAAACAGCATCTCCCCGTTCTGCCTAGTGACAAGTGTCACTCGATCTCTGCTCCCTGTCATCGGAGCAGAGATCAGTGACGTCACACACACACACAGCCCATCCCCCTACAGTTAGTAATCACTCCCCTAGGACATACTTAACTCCTTCCCGCCCCCTAGTGGTTAACCCCTTCACTGCCAGTGTCATTTACACAGTAATCAGTGCATTTTTAATCGCACTGATCGCTGTATAAATGACAATGGTCCCAAAAATGTGTCAAATGTCCGACATGTCCGCCATAACGTCGCAGTCACAATAAAAATCGCTGATCGCCGCCATTACTAGTAAAAAAAAAATTATTAATAAAAATGCCATAAAACTATCCCCTATTTAGTAAACGCTATAACTTTTGCGCAAACCAATCAATAAACGCTTATCGCGATTTTTTTTTTACAAAAATATGTAGAAGAATACGATCGGCCTAAACTGAGGAAAAAAAATATTTTTTTTATATATATTTGGGGGATATTTATTCTAGCAAAATGTAAAAAATAATGTGTTTTTTTCAAAATTGTCGCTCTTATTTTGTTTATAGCGCAAAAAATAAAAATCGCAGAGGCGATCAAATACCACCAAAAGAAAGCTCTATTTGTGGGAAAAAATGGACGTCAATTTTGTTTGGGAGCCAAGTCGCACAACCGCGCAATTGTCAGTTAAAGCGACGCAGTGGCGAATCACAAAAAGGAAGGGGGTAAAATCTTCCGGGGCTGAAGCGGTTACGTTTGGGAGAGTTATCGTGGGGCGGGTTATATAGAACAATATGTCGTCTGCATAGGCCGCTAGTTTATGGATTTCCTCCCCTACCTTTATCCCCCTAATGTCTGGGTTCTGTCTTATGCTGATTAGAAGGGGTTCCAGAGCCAGCACGAACAGGGGGGAAAGTGGGCACCCCTGTCTTGTTCCGTTGAACATTTCGAACGGTGCTGAGACTGTCCCATTTACCTTTACCCTTGCTGTGGGTCTGTTATATAGTGCCTTTATGCGTCTGATCATTTTCGCTCCCAGCCCTATTTCTTCCCACGTACCCTGCATAAGGCCCCAGTCTACCCTGTCGAAAGCTTTCTCAGCATCAACCGACAGGAGTAGTCCTGGGGCCCCGCTGTCTTTCATCTTCTGTATTGCTAGCAAGGTTCTGGTTCCATTGTCTCTCCCCTCCCCCTAGAGAAAGGAAATTTCTCTATCATACTCTATCATACTAGACTTGTGCACAACGGAAAATTTTGTTTAGTTTCGGTTCGTTGTCATTCGTAAAATACATAATTTCGTTCTGTTAGATCCGTTATGTTACGTTAATACGTTTTCAGATAATTCGTTATTTCTGTAGAGTGTTGATATTTGTTATACTAAATCTCGAATCATGTCAAATTCATTCGTTATATGCACTATAATTTCGTTAATATTAGTTGAAATTCGATATTTATGCATGTATATATATTCGTGATAATGATTCGTAGTTTGGAAAGTCATTTGTTTATTGAATCTTTTAACACACACATTGATAATATCTCTTCTCCTCTGCTCATAATGCAATACAACACCCTTCTCAGGAATGCACTTTGCCAGTAATCCAACCTCCAGCACAAAATTAATCAGCTGATTGGACTGTAAGATTTACTTTGAGTTGACCTTTTGTTTCATTAGATCTTTAACGAATTACCGAATCATGTTGAATTCATTCGTTATATCCGCTATAATTTCTTTCGTATTATTTGAAATTCGTTATTTTTTTATTCGGACATTCGGATGCATCCGAATGTTCGAAAGATGCAAAATTTGCCGAATTTCGATTCGTTACGAAATGAATTGCACAAGCCTATATCATACCACAGTAATAGAGGAGAACCATTGCCCCTATTAATTTGTAGCTTTCCTGGTAGATTCCCATTTCTCTGTTTTCCCGTTTTTCCTACCATCCCGGGATTTCCATCATTGGGACCTCTAAGTAATTACAGAATTTAGGCGTGTCTTCTGGGAATCTTAAAATTGCCGATTTACCCTCTTTACGTCCTATTAAGCAGGCAGGAAATCCCCACGTATATTGGATATTGTGCACCTTCAGCTGTCCCAACAGGGGTTTTAGAGTTCTTCTCCTAGCGAAGGTCTCCGCGGCTAGGTCTGGAAAAATTTGTAAGGTGGTCTCTCCATATTTAACGGGTTGGTTAGTTTTCATAAATGCCTCTGTTCTTTATCCTGGAAATTATGGAATCTTGCAATGACGTCTCTTGGGACATCTCCTGTTATTTCGGCAGGCTTCCTAATCCGATGGATTCTTTCGAACTTAATTTTAGTGTTTGCTCCCGGTACATTTACCATATGGCCAAAAATTTTGTCCATTTTTTTTCTTGTAAGTCATCGTTTTCCCCTCGTATCTCCGGTAGACCTCTAATCTGGAAGTTTTTTCTTCTATTTTGATTTTCTTGGTCCTCAATTTTATATAGTATGTTCCTTTGATCTCTTTGCATCTCGGCCATCTGTACCGTAAGCTTTTTTATCTCATCCCCTTGTGTGACCAACCTTTCTTCCGTATCCTCTACCCTTTTCAATATATGATTCATATCTTCATGTAGAGTTGCTATTTCTCCTTTTATTGTCGCTTCCAGTTTCGCAAACATTTCCGCCATTTCATCCTTTGATAGTAACTGTTTTTTTTTGCCTAGTATCCATTATGGGTTCTTCCTCTGGTACCTCCTTTCCTCCTGCGAGGTTATAACTGTTTCTTCTAATTGGTTCCTCAGTTCGTTCTTTTGTATGCTCTCTGTTACTTTATTTTTGGGCCCTGTTTGTCTCCCTGGGCTTTCTTTTGCGCCCTCCTGGGTCCTATATTTTTTAATGGTTCCCGTGCTGGCACTTACACTGGGTAGGTTACCTGATGCCCCCCGCCCAGATTTGCCCCTCATTTCTCCCCTTCCTCCTGTCTCTCGGGATGTCTACAACCAAGTGTACTACTCTGGGATGAGAAATGGGGAAAAGTGGAGTACTCCCCCAATATGCTAGTATTTTGCAGGAGTCGCCTAAGTCACCAGAGCGTGAGCTACTACTAATGGAACACCCCGTTTTTCCCATGCAGTTGAGTGGGGTATAGATCCTCTATAGTTATAATATCAATTCTGTTCCATCCCCTCCATCAGGTGATATTATTTGTGTTGGAAGACGGTGGGGGGCATTAAGTTTTAGGTTAGTTGTTATGATTTATAACCTTAGGGGGGGTCTACTGTAAACCCTTAGGCTCCTCTCCCTCAATCCGTATCCCTCAATGTAAACCTCAGGTTTACTCCGGTTTACTCTTCCTTGAGGGTACTTTTCCATAAGAGTAGCAAAATGTAATAAAAGTGGTAGTAAAATATGTAAAATCGCAATACAATGCGCTATGTTCACTGAAAATCGCAAAGTTCCCCTTATATACAGTTCAGATAAAGGTAAGGTTCAGATATGTGTGTATATCTATGCATTGCTATGTGTGCTAAATATATTTATATGTAGACACGGACCGACTAATGACAGGTGGACAGCCAGAGGTTTATCTTCCTCTGCGTGTTCTGAATTTTTTTTTTTCCTAAGCAGTTCTTGCAGCTGCGGCTCATCCGCTACTACTGCTACTACTGTCCATATACTTTGGGACTTATTGTGACCTATAATAAACAAAGGTAAAGGTATGTCCGTTAATTGTTTTGGGAAAAAAAAATGTGCCTTAATAGGTTGTCTTCCTGTGTAGTCCAGCGACCAACCACCACCTTCGTTAGGCTAATGCAGAGTCTTAGCGTTGTGGGCTGTTTGACATGCTTTCTGTGGTGCAAGTTAACAACATGCTTGCAGCAGTAACTGAATACTATAGATTTTTGCACCATGTGTTGCCTAACCACCATGTAGGCTTCATGGCCAAACAGGGAGTCCAATGAATGTCCATCCATGGAGTCATGAAGGAGCAATCCCTAGAGACCAGATGCCATCACCCCCCGCATCCTGGATCCTGAGGGGGGAGTCTTCCCCCATATAGGAGATTTACAGCCTGTACAGCGGGGAGCTTCGTCACAGGAGAGGTTTGAACCTGTGCGGCTTGGCCAGATGAATCCGGAAAGGTGAGGGGAAAAAATCCTGCTTTCAGCAGCAGCAGCATAACCGGCTGTAGCAGTGAGGGAAAAAAAGAGAATGCTGCCTGCAGGGAGGAGACTTGCTGTCCTGGAATAGGGCAGGGGGCGGAGCTTACCCATACATATATGCTGTCATGCTTGCGTCAGGAAAGGAGTGTTTTCATATCACACTCATATCCTTGATCACAGGCCATAAAATTCAAATTTTTAAAATTATACTTTTAGAAACCATTCCTAGGTATTATAGGCAATGAAAAATAATCACATGGGGCGCATGCGCGGCAGCGTCCAAGATGGCCGCTTAGCCCGGGAGCTCCGCGCCAGTCAGATCTAACGCCGCCTATAGCGGCGGTGCAAGCCCTCGTTCCGGCCCGGCTCCTATCCCAGCAGCTGGGGGACACCTCCAGCCACACCTGGATGTCCCTTTCTTCCTCCAGGCGGAATCTCACGGACGCCATGAACGGATCCCTGGAGCGGCCTGGCCATCCCAAAATGGCGGCCGTCTCCTCACACAGCCAGCACAGCCTGTCAGAATCTATCGCTGATCAGGATGAAGGGGCCTCACCGTCCTCACAGGCTTCGGATGCCACAGTGAGTACCCTCATGGGGTTCCCCTCTCCAGCATCCACTGACTCTCTGTTAAGGAGGACATTTGGAGGGGCAGCCCTCACCCCCCAGCTGGATTCACCTCACAGTCCTGACTCCTGGGACTTACAGGCCAGAGATCTCTCTCCCTCCCCCACTGATTTCCCCTCCATGATAGCTGCTTTCTCCCAGATGTTATCTAGAGGCCTATCCCACACAGCCACACAGATCACTGCTTCCATACATGCAGATCTGCAGCAGATTGGTGCCAGGATTGAAGCGATCGAACATAAATCTGACCAGGCCATACTGCGACTTAACCAAAACACTTCCAGAATCCAGGATCTCCAGGATCAACTGGAATCCGCCACCTCCAAAATTGATGACCTCGAGAACAGGTCGAGACGTTACAATTTTCGCCTCAGGGGGCTCCCCGAATCTATTAAAGACACCCACACGGCAGTTCAGGACTTCATCAAAAGTTTAATCCCCAATATTCCGGCTCATCGCTTGGAGCTTGACAGAGCCCACAGGGCGCTACAACCACCTCGCTCAGACGGTCTGCCACGAGACATCATCGTGAAACCGCATTTCTATGCAGTCAAGGAAGAAGTGATGAAGCTCTCCAGGTCAGCAGAGAAACTGATGTTCCAAGGTCATCAGGTCCAAATCTTCGCTGATATATCTCCATATACCGTTCAAAAAAGAAGAGCCCTGAAACCGCTCCTACAAGTTCTGGCGGACAAAGAGATCACCTACAGATGGTCCTTCCCGCTGAGATTAAACTTCTCTTACCGCAACAAACCATACAATTTTTCAACGTTTCAAGAAGGGGAACGTCTGCTTCTTCATCTGGGTCTGATCACTCAGGACGTCCCACAGTCTTCTGCATCTCGAGGGGCATCGTCAGTCAAGAGAACATCCCCCACCAGCCCAGTCTCGCCGGTGTGGCAGAAACAGTTCTCCAAGCGACCGAAAGAGTCCTTCCCCCCATGAGTGGGCCCGCAGCATCAGCAGTCTCCGCTCTTGATCCTCCCCGGGGTCGACGCTGACGACAAACTTGATGTCAGCTTTTTGGTGACTTTCCTCTTCTGAGTTATCCCCAGGACTTCCTTTCGGATCCCCATGGGTCCAGATTTTCCGGGGAATAGGTTGTTCTGTTCAGTTTCTCATAATGTTTTCTTTTTTTTTTTGTTTTTCTATTTCTCTTTCCCTTCCACAATTTCCGAAGCTTTTTGCTCACTAATACCAGGTGATAGCAGGGCTTGCATTGCATTGTTTATGTACTGACACGATTTTAATCAGAGGCGGCGTTGACCGGAGTGGTGGTAGTGCGCCTCTCTCTGGCTCCGATAGCTGAACCCTTGTTCATTCACCTATCGGACCCAGACTCTCTCGACCCTTGGGTCGCAGAATTTTTGCTTTGTTCTGGGTGTCGGTCCAGCCAGGGGAGGGCCCCTCGCTGGTCCGTTGGGTTATGGGTAAAAACTTTTGGTCACGATATCTAATGGTTCTCTTTTTCACTCCTCTCTACCTCTTTTCTCTACTCTTCTCTCCTTTCTCCTTCCCTCCCCCTCTCCTCCCCCCTCCTCCTCACCTACAGGTTCCCACTGGATCTCCCGTCTGCGGTACCACAGGTCGAGCCCGTCTTGCTGCTGGGGATGTCTCCTATCTGCCAGGGACATTTGGGACATCAGGTAAGAATCACAAACACTTAGCACCACACACCTTGCCTCCCCATGACTGACTCCACCACACTGATTGGGACACTTAAGATCCTATCCCACAACGTACAAGGCCTTAACTCCCCTGTGAAGAGACGCAAAATACTGCAACAGCTTCACACTCTGAAGGCTGACGTAGTTCTGCTTCAGGAAACTCATTTTCCCACCTCCTATCAGCCCAAATTCCTTCACAAAAGCTTCATGAACTTCCACCTGGCTAATGCTGACAACAAAACGAGAGGCGTGGCAGTCTGCTTCTCCAACAGAACTCAATTCGTACATACTAACACTATCAAAGATCCAGAGGGACGTTACATACTAGTCTCCGGTATGATTAATGGTGAGGCTTACACGTTTGTCTCATACTACACGCCCAACACACACCAAGACACCTTTTTTGACACCACACTAAAGGTACTCAAACCGCATTTCGTGGGCACAGTAATTTTGGGGGGAGACTCCAATACCCCATTTGACTATTCCTCTGACAAATCAAACCCCCTGCGGCCCAAATCAAAACGGCCTCCCAAACGTAGCCTTCGGGTGGCGCAAATAGTCCGATCTTTTGGCCTGATTGATATCTGATGGGAAATGAACCCCCAAACTAGAGATTACACGCACTACTCGGTCCCCCACCACACCTTCTCTAGGATTGACCACATATTTGTCCCACCACACGTAATACCGAGAGTGACCGCCTCTAAAATTTATGACACTCCACTGTCCGACCACTCGATAATGTCTATGTCACTCAGGGGTGGGTCGGGGGTGAAGGGCTCCTTCCAATGGCGCCTTAATGAAACTCTTCTAAGCAACCCTACCCATTGCACGCTTCTAGACAAAGCTCTTTCCGACTACTTCAGTGAGAATGACACGGGATCAGTCTCCCCGGGATGTCTTTGGGCAGCACACAAGGCGGTGTTGAGGGGCAGGATCCTACAACTCTCCTCACAACTTAAAAAAGAAAGCAGGGAGGAGGTCTCGCGCCTCACTGCGGATTTCCGCTTGCTGAGTAAAGCCCACAAACAACACCCTACTCCGGATAACCTGGCCAAACTTGACTCTGCTAGAGTGAAACTCAATCTCTCGCTCACTACTTCCGCGGAGAAACACTTACGGTGGTCCGGCGCGCGTTTCTATTACCAATCGGATAGGATTGGCGCTAAGCTAGCTACTAAGCTTAGCCCGAGGATTCGTACCTTGGTATTTCCCAAGATTCGTGCCTCGTCGGGTAATCTAACGCAAAACCCCACCATCATTATGAAATCATTCCACGATTACTACTCACAGCTTTATGAGACAGTACCCCACACTCATTCCACGGCCAGAGAGCGTTTTCTCCAAGACATTAACCTACCCCAATTACAGCAAACACACCGCGACCTGCTAGACGCCCCCTTCTCCTCCGACGAAATCTTGGAAACGATTAAATCCTTGAAAATAAACTCTGCCCCGGGTCCAGACGGTTTTTCGGTATGTTATTACAAGAAGTTTGGCCCTCGACTGGCTCCTTACATGGCTTGGTTCTTCAACTCCCTCCGGGATGGAGCCCCTATCCCTAGCGACTTAAACTCGGCTTTTATCTCGGTTATACCTAAACAGGGTAGGGACCCAGGCGAGGTGGGCAACTACCGCCCTATTTCTTTAATCAATAACGATCTCAAAATAATGACTAAAATCCTGGCAAACAGGATGTCTAACTTTATCGCTCATTATATACATAGGGACCAAGTGGGCTTCATCCCGGGGAGACAGGGACCGGACCAGGTTCGCAGAGCTATTGACTTGATTTCCCTTCTGCAGTCCCGGTGGGACGGAGGCCCTGCACAAGAAGGCTTCTTGCTGTCGCTGGACCTGCAGAAGGCCTTCGACTCCGTGTCGTGGCCCTACATTTTTGACATTCTAGAACGCTGGGGGTTTGGCGACGGTTTCCGCACGATTATTAACACGTTATATTCTTCACCATCAGCACAGGTGCGACTAATGGGCCATTACTCGGAACCCTTCAATATTCGTAGGGGAACTAGACAGGGCTGTCCCCTCTCACCCTTGATTTTCGCTATAGCAATCGAGACACTGGCGATAGCCATCAGATCGAACGAGAATATCCAGGGAGTGAAGTGTGGTCCTGACGTTCACAAATGCGCCCTATTTGCTGACGACATGCTCTTGTTCCTCACTGCTCCTCTCACATCCACTCCTAATGTCCTCAGACTTTTGAGAGACTTCGGTCTCATCTCTGGTCTTCAGGTGAATGTGACCAAATCGGTGGCCCTAAATGTTTCGGTACCAGTACCTCTCATAGACCAACTACGACCACACTTTCCCTTCACATGGGCTAGCCACTCCATCCCCTATTTGGGTATCAAGCTGACGAAAAACATTGGAGACCTATATGCCGCTAACTACCCCCCCATGTTCCGTTCCCTGGAGCAGGACCTACGGAAATGGTCGGGGGAGGGCCTGTCATGGTTAGGTAGACTCAACGCAGTCAAAATGACTCTCCTGCCACGCCTACTATACCTGTTCAGATCACTTCCTATACCGATTAAAAAATCTTGACCAAATTTCAGTCCGGGGTGATTAAGTTTGTCTGGGGGGACAGGGGCCATCGCTTTGCTAAAGAAATATTATTCAGACTTCGGTCTCAAGGGGGCCTGGGACTACCAAACTTGTGGCTATATTACCAGGCAGCACAGTTAGCACAATTCTCAGCCATTTACACTAAATCCTGCAGACCAGATTGGATCTCCATTGAGAGACAAGCGGTACCACATTTCACTCTCGACTTCTTAACATGGAGACCTCCCAAACACAGACCGGCCATCTTAGCCCCCACTTTATCTCACTCCCTAGCCCTCTGCGACCAATTGCATACCCACGCCAACTTGATTTCCCCCTTAAGGCCTCTCACACACCTATTTCACAATCCTGACTTTCCCCCTGGGATGAACATTCATGCATTTCATTGGTGGCTGAACAAGGGCCTTTTCCGAATAGGACACTTCCTTACCCCCAATGGCCCTATTTCATTAGGCCATTGTTTGAGCTCTCTGGAAATGCCTACCTCGGAAAAGTTTCGACTCTCACAAATACGCCACTTTCTCCAATCACTTTGTACTGATAAGACGAACACTCCTAAGGCCACGATGTATGAGCTATGGTGTTCTTCATCTGCCCCCCAAAGGGGTGGGATATCCATTATCTATGCGTCCCTGGCGGATAGGACGGACACCCCGGCTTACGCTCGATCCTGGGAATCGGACCTGGACATCCAGTGGGAACCTGCGAAGTGGTTCCAAGCCTTCAGCAGATCATCGAAAGGTATCTTAAATATAGCCTTAATTGAAGCTAACATTAAACTCTTTACTAAATGGTACTACGTCCCGGCCAGGCTTGCCAGGATATTCCCAGACTCTTCCCCCCTATGCTACAGAGGTTGCGGTCATGTTGGCACGATGCATCACATCTGGTGGACCTGCCCCCGCATACGGAGCTTCTGGAACAAATTCCTCCATATCATAAGGAAAGTATCTGGGGCAGTGGTTCCACAGGACCCCACATACATTCTATTTAATTGCAAAATACCCAACACTTCTAAAAACACACAACAACTTATATTCTTTATGTGCTTGGGAGCCAAAGTTACTCTAGCGAAAGCCTGGAAAACTCCTTCGGTGTCCATATCGGCCACCAAACGGAAGATCTCTTGGATAATGTCACAGGAACAAATAGTCGCTAAACTGCGTGACACAGTCCCACGTTTTGAAGGGATTTGGGAACCTTGGGCTCGGTATGTCGGTATTTCACTTTACCCAGGTCATCTGCTAGCGTAGGGGAGAGTCCGGCAAGATTACCACCTCTCTCCTTCGACCCCACCCCTCCTCCCTCCCTCACTTTACCTTTGGCTCCCTTTCTCCTCTTCTTCTTTCATCTCTACTCTTTCTTTTCCTGCTCCAACCTCATCTCTCTTATACCAGCTACTGGCTAATAACGGTCTTTCTAGGCCAAAACCTCCGCGTTGGCTCTTTTAGGTTGTCCTAAACTACTCACATAAGGTACCAGCCTAAATGGCAGCCAGTTACCCTTAGGTTACTACCCTGGACGATGTGTCTGTCGGATCCGTCCGGGGGAGCTGCTGCGCCTGGGTTCCTTTCCAGTGCGAGCGCTTTCCCGGAGGATCTGACAGGAGGTGGGGAGACGCCCCCTTTGGTGGGAACCCTGAAGCTCTCGCACTCCACAGTGTGCTCCCATGGGGGTGGAGTGATGATCTCGGGGCCTTCCTGGGGGGAGCCTCTAGCTTAAACTTCTTCTCAGGTTGACCGTTCTTCTAACGGAATTTAACAGTTCTTTTCTAAGACAGTAAACTAGCCAGGTACTTTGCTCTACCTTGATACATCTTCTGTGTAAGTGCTATGTTGTTTCTACTATGTATCGCCCTCTTTTGACTGCCTTGGTCATCGAGGAGTATTAAGTGGTATATTTTGTTCTTGATATACTTGTATTGCAAAATTTTCAATAAAAACATTGAAACAGAAAAATAATCACATAATTTCCTGTTAATAAAGCAGAGATAACAGGTCTACCTTGAAAAACAGAGAAGACTTGAAATGGACCTAAACCCTGACTTTGACCAAGGGCTAGGCAAGTGCAGAAGAGGCACCGACCTCAGGTGTTCCAGACACCAGAGGTTGTCAGTTTTACAAAAGAGGAGGTATCCTGCTCTGTATCAGAAATGATGACGGTGTCCGACAGATGTGGCAAGCTTTACTTATAAATACATTGTAACAATATTGTTAATGTGTTTTGGTTAGTGCACATGTGCAAATCAAAAATGTGTGCTTCATGTGCACAATAAGATCAAAAAACTAATTTCAGAAAATGTGCCAAGGATATAATTTAGCTGTAATGAAGTTTACCCCTGACAGTTCCTGTAGAAATGCTTCCATTAGTGATGTCAATCCTCTTCACAACGGTGAATTTCAGCATTGCATGGGTAAACTGCTTGGATGTCTGTGTGAATATCCCACCTAGACACTCTGATTATGCCCTACTCTTCTGCCCCCCCCCCCCACAGAATTCCTTACATTCCATTCTGTAAGTAGAGGAAGAGGGGGATCCTGTCATTCATCTTTCTCTCCTCCACTCTCAGAACGCTTTGAATTGTTTGCAAAGAATGCAAGGTACTCGTACAGTGCTGGAAGTTCACCACTTTGAAAAGCATCGGCATTGTGAAAGGAAGTGGAAGTAATATTTCTACCAGAACCATCAGCCTGCAGGATGTGGGAGTCGCTTGATTACAAGTAAATTATATCCCTAGTGCCCCCCCCCCAAAAAAAAAACAAAATGTCACTAAACTTCAGCTTTAAGGCTAATTCATTATTTTTATGTTTTCTGTATTTTGTAGCACTGCAGTACAAATTTGAAAAGGCACTATAAGCTTTATTCTTGCACCGAAGAAAAAAAAAAGTTTGGTTTTCATAATGTTCATGAAAGCTTGATTCGAATTCAACATCCTCATTATGATTAAATCATATTGGTTTTACCATGTATGCCAACACCACTTTCTACAAGCTACATGCACTCCTCATTACAGGGACCATATGCCAACAGCTTCCCATTAGGTTTTTCATGGAACAGAAGGGGACAACTTTGGGGCCAGCCCCTGGTACCCCCACCACCACCACCTTGACAAGCCTTAGTTTAGTAGGAAGAACATTGGCACATAAGCTTGAGTGCTAAAGTGGAGCTACTTTAAACTTGGAGCCAGCCAATCGGCAGATCTGCGTAAACACTGTTTAATCTCCGTTATCTGACACGAGCATCCCACCAATGGTTGAGAATCGCAATATTTTTATTTCACCATAGCATATCCAAAAGAAGCAAGTCATCATGTTTTGGGGACTCTAAGAAACCCCTCTTCATCCTGACTTGGATGGTGTCGGGCTCAAATGGATTAAAAAGTTAAAAAATAGAGTAGGCGTATTTGTAATAAAACATGCTTCAGCAGATGTTTTAAGCAAAGTGTTTGAATCTGCTGCTGAAAGGCTGTTTGAATCCCATTGCATACCATGGTAGAAGGCTGTGAAACTCTAGCAGCAAACCAAAACTACAGACAATATGGCTGCAGATATGCCATCCCAGTTTAAGTACCAATCTATGATCTATATTTCACCGCATGTTTGGAAGATCTGTAATTATCACCTATTAAAGTGCATTAACAATCATAAAAATTTTCCCGGCAACATATTCTATATATATATTCAGGTTGCCAAAAATTGCAGCAGCGCATTACACAACAGATATCCTCAAACAATCTTATCAAGACAGCTAAAGCAGTATTTTGCAATTGCTGTTTAGAATATTTTCAGCTCTCTGATAAGTAAATGATTGTGTGATTGATTTTTTTTTCTTCTTCTTCTTTTTACATTTCTGCTTGGCTTAAAAACAACAGCAATCTGATTCTTTTCAACTTGGGAAAAAGGCTTTTTAAGTCATTTTGACTGAGACACCTGATTTATTTTTTATCCAGGGATAATAGGCCTGAATTGAATGATGACAGTAGCAGCCACCACTGATCTAAAAGTTATAGGAGAGTTTACTCTTAAATAAGGATAAAGCCCTCAATTTCATACCAATTGACGGTTTTAATATTATAGCTTATAATATTCTTTATTTGCAGTGCCACACTGTTTTTTATCCTGAAATCACAATCAGAGTGCATTATTTCAGGGAAAATAGTGAGAAATAGAGTAAAGACTTTGATATACACCATGGGGTTTATTTAATAAAGGAAAATCCACTGTGCACTGCAAGTGCACTTAGAAGCGGTGTCGCTGTAGATCTGAGGGGTACATACAAGGAAAATTAAAAAAACAACATTTTTTTTTTAGGGGGGCGTGGCTTGGATGGCTTCCCGAGCGGACGTGTTTCACTGAGGCTCCCGCTCCGGCCTGCCTGCATAGAGCTGGGACCTGCACCTTACCGCCACTAAACATGGGCAAACCGCGCAAAAACAAGGAAACGGACCCCAGAGGACACACCACCCGTTCTTCCTCGGTCCCCCCGCCACTCATTACTGAGTACTTCGGGTAAGGAGCTACGGCCGGACACCACGAGGCCAAGATGGCGCCGGCGCCACATACAGCAACCTCACCATCCTCCTCCCTCCGAGCTTCGGCGGACCGCAGAAGCGACAGGTACGGATCCGAGGGTGACTTACCCTCTACCCACCCTCCGACCCCCCCTGCTGAACTTTCGATCGCCCCCTCCTCTGGAGGCCACATGCTGGGCAGTCTATCGCAGACTTTTCCCCCATGCCTCATAGGGCCTGCGCCCTCTATGTCATCTGGCCAATCATCCCCCCCTTGGGACTCATATGCTCCAGAATGGGACCCCCGCTCCCTGCCACAACGCTCCCACCCACACAGGGACAGAGCCCCTTCTCTCTCCCCTCTCCAGAGGGACACAGTCCAGGCTCCGGCACCATCCCAGGCCCTGAAGACACCAGGATCACAGGGGGCCCATCCACACATGGGGACTTCACAAGGCCCATTGCTAGCCAAACACTCCAGCATTACTACCCCATCACCACCACCTCAGAGGGGACCCCCCACGCCAGCTTCCTACTCTGCGGTAGTGCAGGGCTCTCATGCCCACGCTGCACCAGACCTTGACCCTGACCCTGAAACATGTACATCATGGCGAGACTACGTCCGCTGCATGCCCACAAAACAGGACTTCCGAATGCTAATTCAAGAAGTGCGTGACACATGTAGAACAGAGATAAATATGCTTCGCACTGATCTTCATCAGCTGTCCACTAAAGTCGCATCCTTAGAAGAAGAAACAACTGACACGAAAATTGAAATCTCACAAATACACGACCGCTTAGCTTCACAAGCTGCCACCCTCAGGGACTTCCAACGCCACCTTGAGGACCTCGACAACAGAGGCAGACGTAACAATATTAGGGTCAGGGGTCTACCAGAGGCGACACAAGAGGAAGACCTAAATGTGACTCTACAAGCCATTTTCAATAGCATTCTAGGTCGCCCAGAACACCAGCGGGTTAAACTGGACCGTGCACACCGAGCTCTGCGTCCCCGTGGGCCAGGATCTCGTCCACGAGACGTGATCTGCAGAGTCCACAACTATACCCTCAAGGAGGACATTATGAGAAAGGCGCGAAATATGCATGCTATTGATTTTGACGGGGCTTCCCTGCAACTTTTTCCAGACCTCTCATGGATCACCCTCCAACAGAGAAGATCTTTGCAACCACTCCTCACCCTGCTCAGAGAGCACGACTTCCGCTATCATTGGGGTTTCCCCTTCAGCCTCACGGCAAAAAAAGACGGAAAGTCCACCACCCTCCGTTACCCGGAGGATCTTCAATTTTTCTGCAGAGAACTGGACATACCGGTACCACCTACCCCTGGATGGGAACCGTTGCCACCTCCCCCACCTCGCCCAGACCCTTGGATCCAGGTTACAGGTCGGAAACGCACAAGACCACGATCCGCCGGTCCGTCTCCTCCACCTCGTCAGCGCTGAACTGTTGCTCATCTGAACTCTCATCTTGCCCAGATGTATCACTTCAGTTTCGTATGGTTTGTCCTTTTCTGTTATTTTTTACCTGTGAACCCGGAGACATATCCTGTTCACCCTACTCATATATAGTATGGACTTACTCAGCAAACGGATTCTCTCTTGACTTAGCAACGCATGTTTGAATGTGATTATAAAGTTTAGATAAGACTTATGTAACTAGTTGGGTTGTGCCTTCTCCCCCCCCCATGTTCCCCCTCTCTCTCCCACACCCTCTTCTTCTCTACCCTCTCCCCCTCCTCCCCCCCTCTTTTTTCCTCTCCCCCCCCCCTCCCTCTCTCCTTCTCCCTTCTCCTACCTCCATCTGCACCTACTCCCCACTCTCACTCTCTCCTCTCTTTCTCACTGTTTGTCTGTTTCAGGGGAGGGACATGGCACCCCCTCTCTGTTTTGCCTCCCCCCTTGTTGGAGGTTAAATTATAGGAGAATACTATTACATAGAGGAAATTTCATATACGTATACCTCTATACCATCATTTTTGAACCCATAGAAGTTATCTTACTTTTGCTTCAACTTCCACGAATCAAAAGCCTCATGGGTTTATTCTCTCATTCTGACCAGTGACATAAGTATAGACATGTCGGCTGCCATTTTTATGCATGCAGGTTCCCTGTTTTTTCTGTTACTTAAGTTTTCATAAAATTTTTCTTAGATGCAGGCAGGCCCGGAGGGAGGTTCTCCTCTCCCCTTTGGGTCCGTCCTTTCCTCCCCCCCGGGACTCTCCGAATGGCTCCCTTTTTTATTTTCTCTGACGTTGGTATTTTTGGCCCCGACGTCGGAGGGGGCCCTTCGGAGTCTCCCATCCCATCACTCTGTGTAGGTGGGTTATATTGTGAACGGTTGAATAACCTTAATGTTGCACTAACCTTTGTGTTCTTTTTCTCTTTTTTGTACCTTTTCTTATGTTTCTCTCCCACTGCTATTCTTATCTCTCACTCCCTTCCCAACTCCCTGGCCGTCGCCCGTCTCCGGGACCAGGTTCATGTTCAGGGGGCCATAGGCTTTCATACCGCAACCACCATGGAGACCCACTATAGGGACTTCCTATACTTCACGGCTCTGCTGCACCTGCTAGGTAAGCGACTGTACCTTTCCACTAAACACCCACCATGATTAATATATTTTCACTAAATGTAAAGGGCCTTAACTCAAACGTTAAGAGAAGCCTAGCGCTACGAGAGTTCAAACGGTCTAAAGCGGACATTATTTTCATTCAAGAGACCCACCTTGATAAAACAGGCACCATGACATTCGCACGACAGCAATACCCTCATATATATCAGACCTCTGGCCCACATAAACGGGCAGGGGTGGCAATCCTTCTTAAGCAAGGCTCCCCCCTCCAGTTGCAATCCCAATACTCTGACCCTCGGGGACACTACCTCATCCTCCGAGGCCTTTGGAGAGGAGTGAGTATCACTCTATGCAATATCTATGCCCCAAACACGAATCAAATCCCTTTCTTGTCTAGGGTCTTTGACCGCCTGTTTAAAGCCCCCCATCAATACCTGGTGATCGGAGGAGACTTTAATCTTGTCCATTCTCCAGGTCTTGATAAACACTCAATGGGCCGGGGGAAATCTCAGGCTAACACCAACAGAACAGCCACTCAGTTTCGCCAACTTACTAGGAAATATGCCCTGTTTGACACCTGGCGCACCACATATCCATCAGCTAAACAATTCACTTTTTATTCCCATCCCCATATGTCCCACTCACGACTAGACTATTTCTTTGTTAATGCCCCGACGCTGCGAACATGTACGAAATCAGACATTCAGGCCATCTCCTGGTCGGACCATGCACCGATTACATTATCTCTGACACTCTCCCCGAGCTCCCTTCGCAAATGCCACTGGCGCCTAAACGACTTCCTACTTAAACATGACCCATCCAGACTGGAACTAGAACAAACTTTGAAGCAATACTTTGTGGAAAATTGCTCCTCCGAGATCTCCGCCCCATCTTTGTGGGAGGCCCATAAGGCGGTCCTACGAGGCCAATGTATCTCACTTTCCACGGCCTTAAAAAGAAACGCTAATGCTACACGCAGCGCTCTTCTGGGCAAACTCAAGCATCTAGAAATGCGCCTGCTCAAGTCCCCATCACTGACAACCCTTAGAGAACTCACTAGTGTAAGGGCTGGACTGAGAGATATCGAAATAGGGAAGATAGAAAAGGCGTTAGTCAGGCTTAGACAGACTTACTACGACAAAGCCAACAAACCACACACACTCTTGGCGAAACAGCTTCGCGATCAGGCAGCAACCGCTTCCATTACACAACTTAGGGAGGCAAATGGCGTCCTCCACTCCCACCCTGACAAAATAGCACAACTTTTTCACGATTTTTATTCCGCATTGTATAACGACCCGAGTGTCCCGCACAACCCACCTCCTCCTGACCTAACCCAGGCTATCTACACCTATTTAGCAGAAGCAGACACACCCAAGCTCACTCCCTCTGCCCTGGAGACTCTTAACGCCTCCATCACAGAGGAGGAAATAACAGAAACAATTAAACTGCTACCAAATAATAAGGCCCCTGGGCCTGACGGACTACCGTACCTCTATTATAAGACGTTTCTAACACACTTACTCCCCCATATGACAAACCTCTTTAATTCATTTCTTTCTAACGCACCCATCCCCAGAGATATGCAAAACTCCTACCTGACACTAATCCCAAAACTAGGGAAAGACCACACCCTCCCATCCAATTACAGGCCGATAGCACTTCTAAATACCGACTTAAAAATCTTTACGAAAATACTGGCCAATAGATTAAACAACTTTATGCCGTCTCTGATCCATAGAGACCAGGTAGGCTTTATTCCTTGTCGACAGGCTGGGGATAACACCCGGAGGGTCATTGACCTGGTTGAGGTCGCGAACAGGAACAAATTAGAGGCAATACTGCTCAGTTTGGATGCCGAGAAAGCCTTTGATAGGCTGGGCTGGCCCTTCCTGTTCGCGACTCTCAACCGGGCTGGTATTGAGGGCCCGTTCCTTCGAGCTATCACCCACCTATACTCGGCCCCAACAGCCCAGGTTCGCACTAACTTTGCAACTTCCCCTACTTTTTTAATTTCCAATGGGACCCGCCAAGGCTGCCCACTCTCCCCTCTTTTATATGCCCTATGCATTGAACCACTGGCAGCACATATCAGAAACAACCCAAATGTACACGGTATACCAGTCCGTACTAGAGATTTCAAAATCTCCTTATTTGCAGATGATGTCCTCCTCACTCTCACCCAACCCCGCATATCTCTTCCGAATTTACAAGCAGAGCTGGAGAGATATAGCACCCTCTCGGGTTATAAAATTAATAGCTCCAAGACAGAGGTTCTCCCTCTTAATTTAACACCCCAGACATTCTCAACGCTTTCACAAACTTTTCCATACTCTTGGCGGACCTCTTCCTTAAAATATCTGGGGGTGCATATCACTCCCACATACGACACTCTATACAAGGCCAACTTCCCCCAAATATTCGCTTCTATTAGAACCTCCTTAAATAAATGGAGATCACTGAAATTGTCCCTTTTTGGTAGACTGGCAACCTTGAAGATGACGATACTACCTAGACTTCTATATTTGTTCGAGACGCTCCCTATCCCCATCCCGAGTTCACACCTAAAAAAACTTCAGGGTGACCTAATAAACTTCTTTTGGAATTATAAAAGACACCGTGTTGCTAGATCAGTTCTATACGCCCCGCGTACCCAAGGAGGACTGGCGTTCCCCAATATAGCTAAGTACTATCTAGCAGCCCAACTAAGACCTATAGCCTCCTGGTGTACCCTACACGCTTACAATAGGTGGACACAGATAGAAAAGTTATGGCTAGCCCCTATACACCCAAATTCCATGCTTTGGAGTTCTGATATACCCCCAAACAGCGTACAATTGCTAGGACCAATGGCTCTTCTACGTACACTATGGCGACGGGCCAAACTGAAATATCCACTCACCACAATGACATCCCCAGTCACCTCATTTCTATTCACACCCAATATCCCTGACAGCTTAACCTCACAGATGTCCCATTTCTGGATGGACAAGGCTATATTTCGGTATGGACAACTAATTGACCCTAAAACTAGAATGCTACGATCCTTTCAAGAACTACAAAAAATTTTTGATCTTCCCAAACAGGCTTTTTTCAGTTACCTACAAATACGCCATTATGCACAATCGCTGAGGTCGAATTTAAGATTCTCTCCCCTGACAGACTTCGAAAAACTATGTTTAGAGGGCTCGTCCCCTAAAGGCATGATTTCACGTTCCTACCAAATACTGGTCACTGATTTCTCACCAGATGGGCCACGACACCCATATATGGCTAAGTGGGAGCAGGCTTTGGGCTCAGATCTATCCCTTAAGACCTGGCAATTTATATGGAACCAGGCAATCAGACCCCTGACCTGCTCCACTCTATATATCCCACAGCCGACTCTCGCTGTTGGAGATGCTATAAGGATAGGGGAACACTATTTCATGTCTATTGGACCTGCCCGTTAATCAGCCCTTACTGGAGTATGGTACAATCCCTACTCCAGTCTATCTTTGATACTGGAGTGCTTCTAGATCCGAAGATCTTTCTCTTAGGCCTTCCGCCTACCACCTTCTCAAAAACCTCCAAAAAACTTTTAGCGCATGTGCTTACTGCAGCACGCTGCCTGGTGGCTCTAAAATGGAAAAAAAGGGAGACTCCTTCACTGACTGAGCTGCACTCCAGGATTAGAGATGTTAAAAGAATGGAATATCTTACGGCCTCATTAAATGATACTCTTGAGAAACATAACCGTATTTGGGAACCCTGGGTTCTGTTTGAGACCCCTGTGACTTAATGATATAGGTCATTCATGTACCTATAACCCGTCCCCCACAGACGTACCCCGGGTTTGGTGATGGGTGGCGACCTCCCCCCCCCCCCCTTTTCTCTCCCCCCTCTATCTACTCTCTTTTTTCTCTCTTTTTTACTGTTTTAAATTTTTTTCCTTTTTGTGAAACTATATACATATGTAAAGGGTACTAATGGATACAAAGTATGAAACGTTTAACTGTCTAGTTAACCTACTCCGCTTCATTACTAACTGTTTATATTACCAGGCTTAACCGTCCAATGTTTGGATGACTATGTGCCAAATTGAAATGTGACACTATGACTTCTTTTTATTCCTGTACTCAATACTATAATGCTGTAATTGTTAATTTTTTTTTCTGTTGAAAAATAATAAAAATTGTCAATTATAAAAAAAAAAACAACATTTTTGCTTGTACATGATTGGATGGATGATAGAAATCAGCAGAGCTTCCCCTCTTTTCAGAACTTCCCCTCAGATCTACAGCGACTGCACTTCCAAGTGCACTTGCCTTTAGTAAATCAATCCCTATGTAAGCAGCTATAGTTGGCCTGAATTTAAGGCAGAGACCAGACAAATTTTTATCATGAAATAAAAATTAGAGTGGAATATTTCAGAGACAGCAGCCAGAAATATTTACAGAGGGGGGGATTTTTTTTACTGCTCTAACAATAAAGAACCCTTTTTAAAATCTAAGGTTATACTTCTTTTCTCCTAACTTCAAATCATGGCCATGTGTCATCTTCAGGGACTTTAGCTTAAACAGTTTGTTAAAGCTACGGAGTCACCTTTGTTATATTTGTACATTATATTCTTATCGTTTCTTAAGTGCCTCTTCTCCAGAGTGAATGACCGTAATCAATTCTCATAACCCTTATTAATTTTGTTGTCCTTTGGTGAACTCTTTAAATTTAAATAATGTCTTTCCTGAGAACGATGACTACATTTTGGCAAGTTTTGACTTTAGATCTACTTTAACTTATTTGCAGGTGAGGCCTTCCTGGTCTTCCAAACACTCTTACCACCCTTCCAAACCTACTTTAAACACTTGATCAGTTTGCTCAACTTTTGGGCTTTACAGTAAATCAGGATAAATAGACATTCTTGATTGTCACACGAGAAGGCTTGCCCATTCTTCCTAAGCCCATAATGCTACATAACCTGAGGCTTTGGCACTTGGTTTAACTCTTGGGCAATTGATGTCCTGTTTTTTTACCCTTAATGCTGGTCCCCAACAACCCATTCTTCCCACCGGGGTTTGGAGCATCTGAGGTCCTTTTTCTGGTTGACTGTCCATGGCTTTACCTGTGTACACTATTTCTTAAACTCCCCCAAATTTTTCTTTTTGAGCAACCTTGCAAGAACACCATAAGGTGCTACAGCAATATCCTATTGGTATCTTCAACTTAGACATTGAATCTTAACCCCTACAAGGAACATGGAGATCAGTTTACAAACTGGTCTTTGAGCATGTTTGCTTGCACTTTCTGGGATCTTTCAGACTCCTATATCTCCTCTACTCCACCCTGAATTCTCAGGGACCCCACTCCACTATTTTCTTTCTTATGTCCACAAGTGGGAGCAGGATCTTAATAACTCACTGGAACCATCGAACTAGAGCAATCTTTGTTCCAGAATAATGAAATGCTCCTTTAACAAGACTAATTTGAAAGTAGTTTATTACCTTCTCTTTTGGTGGTGTTGTGGACCAGCATGAATAGGTCATGCTGTCCCCAATTGCAGTGATAGGTGTTTTGGGGGTGTGGTCAATGTGATGCATTATACATTTGGTGGTCCTTGGTGGTGGGCTCATTCATACATTTATATGAAAAATTCAGCTTCTGGTTCATCCATATGTAAATCATGTTGCAATTTGCAAATGATTTGGCCAGAGTCTTTTTGGGGAGAGTATTTGTACACAGCACTCTGGGACTATGATGAAAATGCAGGACAGTCCTGCACAGCCTGTGAGTATTGGGAGGTATCATTCAAATGCTGGCACTAAAACCTTCAAGTATGACTTCAACTTCAGCATTTGCAGAAAGATCTGCAGTAACAGATTAAGGTAAGGGTTGTCCGTTCAAACCAACCAATTTTGATGGAGCTGCAAAATTGAAACTAGTCACCATAGAATCTTTCCCCATGTTAGGCAGTAAAAAAAAAGTAGACTTGGCTTAAAACAGAGATATCCATGGCTTTTGAACTTAACTACCTTTCCCAGTACCCATTATGTATTCCTTTGTTGAGCACATCTGCTTCTAAAGGCCGGTACACACGATACGAACGATCTGCCAATTTTCTGATTTGTTAGTAAGGTGCTTTTGACAGCCGATTCAGATATTTGTATGACAAAAGCTGGATGTGCAGACGATAAAATTTTAATTGTATGTGAACACAATGTCCGATTTTCATTTAATTAGTACAGTTTTCGTCCAAAAAAAAACATAAGAGCAAGACTTTGCATGCTCAGAAACGAAAGAACACATTTAAAACTATTCAACACATTACGTCACTTCTGAAGTTGAATTCTGTTGTACGAGAATTTTCGTATGGTGAGTAACCTCTTCACTTTTGATATGAGACTAGCATGCCACGAAAAAAGGACGAACATCTGATCATGTGTACGAGGCTTTAGAATATGGTTTTCAAAAGTGCAGCAAGTTGCTGAAGAAATGCCATTTGTTATTGCCACTATAGCTCTGTCCATAATTAACAGAAGACATATAGTGAGAGCCAATAACAGAGATCTCAGTTCAGTGCACAGGAAGATACAAGCAAAACAGAATAATTAATACAGCCACCACATCAAAAGGCTGGTAAGCTGCAATATATTACTTTTTTTTCTTGGGTTTAGATATCCTTAAGCATTCAAATAGAGTAGAGTTGAGTCTCACAGGGGGATAGGTGGGGGTAGAACAGTTTATTTTTTGGCGCATAGTTCCTTAACCACTTTTATAGGATTGCTCTGGAAACATGGTCTTAATTAGTCAATTGTCCCAGAGCAGTATGAAACTACTTAAGCGAAAGTCACCCAAGCAACAACATTTTTCGGGAAGAGGTCAGCAAATGTGGACCCCGTATTTCTCTTAATACAGAGGTATTCTATTTGGTATTGTAAATGGAAATATAAGGGATGTACAAGAGGAGAGTAGAAAATAATGTAGTATAGAGGTGCATGAATTGATGGGGTTAAAGGGCTATGGGTCTGTCCTGGAGACTGTCATTTCTGAAGACAGAAGTTGTTATACGGGTGGAACTGTTTGTATAGGAAGTCTGTCACAGATCCTCCAGTGTTATAAGAATAAAAACAGAACAGTAATATCCTGGGAAACCTCCTTCATGTTGTTTTGGAAACTTGACTGATCTTTGGATTTATGATCATCATTTGGAGTAACAGTTCTCTGGATTAGTACTTGTAGATTGTGTCTGGATTGGAATTTGTTCCAGGAGATCCTGTTTATCTGTCACTAGAGAAATATGTAAATACTGAGTGTCCTATGGCTCACGACATAACCTCATGAGTGTTCAACACAGAAACATATTTAGTCTTAAAAGCCACACATGTATATCATGTGGCCTAGACGCAGAATAAAATTATTACATCTAAAAAAATAACAGCAGTAACTACATAAATCATACTACAAATGTGGTATAAGAATGTAAATAGTATTTAAGGGATTCCGATAAAAAGTTATCACCATCTGCAGTGGCATAGGAATAGGGGTTGCAGTGGTGGAGCTACAATTGAGCGCATGCTCAGGGGGTGTGGTGCAAATCAACTTAAAAATAACTGTATAGCATGCGAAGTGAGAATGTGCTTCCAAATCATACTTTGCAACGGAGCTGCACAGACAATCCAAAGGGTCCGGGTGCAGGGTGCAGTCATGCTCCCCTATACATCCCCTGCACATCACCATGAGTCATCACAGAGGATGTATGGAATAGCATCACTATTTGCTCTTCTGGTCCTTTGAAGTTTCCTTGTAAAACTTTGTTATGAAGGATGGTTTGACAGCACCAATACACTCTACAGTAATTTAGGTCATTTTGTGGATTACCAAACAGGGTGCATTCCAAATTTAGTGCGGGGACTGTACTTCTCAAACTACCACTAGTCATCAAAAAAGTTTTGTGAGCCATATTAGACTGAATCCAGACATCACCGGCATTGAGGTAGACGGGACCCCACACAAGGTTTCGGCATACGCTGACGATATGATGTTCTCACTCACAAACCCTACCATATCCATACCAAACCTACTACGGGAATTTGCAAAATATGGAGAACTTTCAAACCTAAAAATTAACCTCTCTAAATCGGAAGCAATGAGTGTCGAGATACCCCAACCACAACTTAAACACCTCCAATCAAGTTTCAACCTAAAATGGACCAATACAGCACTGAAATATTTAGGCACATTAATCCCACAAAACTTTTTTTAAATATAAGAACTTAATTTCCCACCCCTCCTAAAAAAGGTCAAAACACTACTAAGTCAATGGCACACTGGACTCCACTCATGGTTGGGTCGCGGCAACATCCTAAAAATGACCATACTTCCCAAATTAATGTAATCTCCTGCAGGCTCTACCTATCCAGATACCTGCGTTTTATTTTAAGCAAGTGCAATCGATCTTTACAGAATTCATCTGGGCCAGGAAGAGACCTAGACTCGCAAAAAAAATACTTATCCTCCCTAAACCTCACGGAGGACTGGCATTGCCAGATATCCGCACTTATTACCACGCAATTCATCTGAGTAGATTAGTGGACTGGAGCCGACATCACAAGACTAAACTGTGGACACAAATTGAACAGGCGCAAAGCAAGGTGCCCCTAGGTAGAGCCCCATGGTGTTATACCGCATTACCAGCACAGATTAAACAGCATCCTCTGATTGGCACCGCTGCCAGAATCAGCACTCGCCTCCTGTCTCAAGCTTCTCTTTCTACCCAAAACTCCCCACTACGCCCTATACTGGGCAACCCTCAATTTACCCCAGGCCTCAATGATGGGGTCTTTCGTTGTTTAAGCGGGGCGGGCCTGTATCAGGCGTCGCATTTCAGCTCCGGAGGAAAATGGAAGTCGATTGCGGAACTCATTGACCCGGCGGGGCCGTTCCGCTTGGACTTCCTGAGATCACATCAATTGAAACACTTTCTCCATACTATGGAACCCCCGCCTGCAAACGACCAACCACTCACGACACTAGAGGAAATGTGCACTGATAACGGAGTACTACCACATACTCTCTCATTGACATACCAACTCCTGATTACACCCCCGGTAGTCTCAACCCCCCCGGGACTTCTCAAATGGGAAAGGGAACTGGACCGACAGTTTGACAATTCCACAAGAAACCGAATACTTAGATTCACACAAGTCCTCCATATGCGCAAAAACCCAAGAAACTAACTACAAAATCATATCTCGATGGTATAGAACCCCGGTAGTCCTACACACGTTATACCCGACAACATCGGACCAATGTTGGAGATGTCAATCCAATAAGGGAACCCTTCTACACATTTTTTGGACATGTCCCAAACTAACACATTTCTGGCAAACAATTAGAGAGACAGTCCAAAGATTCACTGAACGTACAATAACAGACGACCCAGCATTTTTCCTTCTACACGCGTCGAATATACCAGAACGAACACAAAAAATCTGTGATCAGACACTTACTGGATGCAGCTAAAGCCTGCATTCCACTAAACTGGAAATCCCCACACCCTCCCTCGATTGAACTTTGGTTCACAAAGGTTGAGGAAATCAGAAACATGGAGGATCTCATCCTCACAGCCCAAAACAGACAGGAGACATTTTCTAAAACATGGCAACTGTGGAACATGTTCTTTTACTCAGCAGAAGGCCAATCACTGAGAGGCATTACTCCCTCACCTCAACCAAATACAACCACAATCTGACTTAACAAATTGCCCACATGTTAATCAAACACAATCTAGAAGGTAACTGATATCACTCCATACAAGTGGGGACCTTTTACCCCCCACCCCAACCCCCCCCTCCCATTCCTACCCCCTCTCCGTCTTATTTCTTCTTTCGTTTCTTCTAACACCTTAATACTCTTTATCTCTTCCAACTATCCAAAATAACAAAAAGAAGTGGAGTTGGTCCAGAGGGACTGCTTGATATCATAATTATGCTCAGCAGGGTTATAATAGCCCTGCCTCCATAAAGTCAGAAACAGTAACCACAAGAATAACTTTGCACAATGATGTTATACGAGTTTTAACAGGAAACAAAGAACTTACCTCCTACACACGACACAAATGCTAGTTACAATGATTGTATGTTCTCGTGTGACAAGATATATACCTGTTGATACGTGTTAATTTCTTTTTCTTGTTTGTATGTAACAATGTTCATTTGCGGTCCGTGTGGACCTTTTTCGCTAAATAAATAAACAATTAAAAAAAAAAAAAAAGTTTTGTGAATTAATTGTCAAGTCCTGAAAGGTCAAATAAATTTTGCCAGGCGTATTTACCACGGTACACCATTTGCAAGTATGAAAGCACTTTTACAGATAGACCTATAATTACATGACAGACATATTTTTAAAGCATATGCTCGTCAATTACAATGTCTTCAAGACTCGAGCCTGAATAGATCAGCACATTTGCAAGTGTAGTTTTAAATTGTGTAGAGCGGGATTGCAGACAGGTGACTGGTAGATCTCGGTCTGGGCTTGCTGAACCGCCATTCCAGAGCATCAAACAGAGTGCAATACAGAGGGACTACTTGTAAACTTGGAGCTGTAGTAGGGAACAAGAGCCGCATAAGCTGATGCCTCCTCTGTAGTCCTGGCTCCTGTCCCATGCAGAGTGATACCAACTGCACTCCACCTCTTACCCCGGATAGCGGTCTCCAGAGTGGTACCAGCAGCAGCAAAGAAGAGATCTTCAGGTCAGTGTGAAGCAATACACCGGGCATAATAGTATAGGGCTGCCACAGCGCAGTGTACCTGCAGCTTTGCTGGGCTTGGCCATAGACCTCTATTATATCCTGCAGGTTTAGTGCGCTTTCAGAAAGTTCACCACACCTGCAGGATATAATAGAAGTCTATGGCAAAACTCAGCTAACCCAGGAAAGTTGCATATGCACCCACGGTGCAGGTAAACCATAGCTCATCAGTGTGAAAGCAGCCTTATAGGGAGCTCAAAACAGGGTTCATTTACACTTGCAGTTTGTGGGGTGGTAAAACCCCATAGTTAAGATGTGTTTTTACGACCCCTGCCCCAATCACACCCCCTTTAGCTGTAGTGGCCAGGGGTATACACATGTCGCAGCAGGAGTTTTACGCCCTGTCATGGTTGGTGGGTGTAGCACCTGCCAAGCATAACCCATTCAAGTAAATGAGGCCACTCTGCAAGTGCCCTGCAACCTTGTGCAGTACAGCAAACAAGGTGTTAAAGCAGGCAGTGTTGTGTTGCTTTCTCATGACCTTTAACCCTTTGGACTCCCAGAAGCATGCAGTGGTCCCATTTACATGACTGGGTCATGATTGGCAGGCAGTAGCACCCACCAAAAGCAACATTCCTGCTGCAGCATGTGTACATCTTTGGCTGCTGTCTCATCAGCTAAATGGGGGTAGGGATTGGAGGGTGGTAAACCACCCCCCAACATTATGCGTGAACGAGCCCTAAGGGTGCCGCTGCTGACTGCAACTAAGGGCTCGTTCACAAGTGCAGCAGACACTGCTGATCCACTGAAACGGGATCCAAGTGTGTTTTACAGGGGGTAAGGAGGCAATATGTTGCCTCCTCACCATCTGATTTAAACCCATGATTATAGTGCAATCCACATGATTGTGACACAGTAGTACAGCAATTAGAGGTTTAAATCAGGTGTGAGGAGGAGACACTGTGCCTGGTGATCTTTGACTTCTCCCATGTTGTTCACTTAGATCTCGACCTCTTTAAGTTTGCCTACTACTGGTGTTGAGTGAAGAGAGCGCCAGTTGTATGGTTAACAGGTTACATTTTTGTCATAGGAGCAAAACCTTTAACCATCACATATCAGGGGCTTTAGCAATCTCCATCACTAAATGTAAAAAAGGATTGGTTAAAAAAAGCTGGACCGAGGGGGTATCCTGGAGCAGATTTCTCTAGCATAGGTTAAGGACCTGTTAAGTTTTCCTTATGGTAAAACCACTTGAAATGCCTATTGAAAAATGATATTTATTACTTTTTTTTTTTTACCAAACCTCATCAACATTGCCATAGAATAAATGTATCACTACTAGCAATGTCTTATAACAAGATCAACTATATTTATTTTTATTATTATATCTAAGACAGACTGTACGTGCAATATCTATCATGGCATGAAATTCTGCCCAGGGTCAATTTTACTGGGCCTTTTGCATATATTAGCAATTTAGAATATGCTGAACCTAAACAATTTGTTACTGGACACTTACCATGAACAACCAAAATAATGCCTCGTTTCCACTGAGCGGATCGGTTCAGTTCGGTACGCTATTTTGGGTGTTTCCATTATGAAAGCGGCCCATACAACCGAACCGAACTGTTCCATTTAGGGTCCTGCTTCAGATGTGGGGCCATAGAAAATGGTTCGGTTAGGGCGGAGCTACGATACATTACACTGATTGGTGGACGTGTGACGCCATGACGGCATTTTTTCTAAACCCACGTATGGCCCCTGTCGGTCCGACTTGCAGTGGAAACGCTCGCCGAATAGGCCGGACCACTCTAGGCCTTCCAAACCGATCCGACCCGAACCGATCGGTGGAAACGAGGCATAAGTGGTCAAATAGGGATACTACACTGTATGTGAAAGCACTTGGTGAGCATAATGCTCAGGGCTGCATTAGACATCATGAAACCTTTAACACGTTCTAATGATTATAAGGTTCACCCTTTGTATAGTGCCATTATTTGAGTAAAAGGTGGTGTATGTAAACCCCAACAGTAGACCTTGATCACAATTTGTACATAATGAGACCTGGTACTGACCACTTACACTACTGCTCTAGGCACTGCAGGTTCAGTAAAAGCATCAGTATGGTGTATTGACCAGAACAGAGGTTCTTATGCATGTGATATAAACCCACTATGATCTCAAGGCTGTAGGTGGGCCCCCTGGCGCCAGCTTGTTTAGCCAGTTCAAAGTGCCTTTAAGTCTCACATAGACCTTACAGCTAGTGTTACTTCTCCTACAATCACTTCTTGTAGATTCTTAGCCCACTGAGCTCCCAGTCTCTCTCGCTAGACTTGCTGATTCATTGCCATTGAATCCCGTGAGCTCTTCCAAACTTCTTAATCAGTATTTCCCTCAAGCGTCACCCCCACTTCCCTGCTGGGTCCCTGACTTGGCACTCCAGATATTCCTCAAGCTGGCTGGGTCCCTGGCTTGGCACCTACTGAAGTTTCCCGATTCTTCACCATCTCCAGCAGAACTGTCACTTCTGGTTGGACCGCGAGCCGCAGTCCCAACCCTGCTCTGCTCTCTTGCTTCTGTATAGGCCCTCAGACAGCCTAGCAGCCAGATGTCCCCAGGATAGGCCTCAGGCTCTGGCCTAGCAGCCCAGGTCAGTACAACACACGTCCACCCAGACAACCATCCAGGTGGCACAGAACCCCGATCACCGAACTCCACCCAAATATATAGGTTCTCCCAGCAGGCTAAGGGGCCCAAGAAAATCCCTGCCCATTGGCTGAGACACCCCATATACTCCTAATCTGTCCTTGCATCGCCCTTGTCTCATCTAATGTCACCAGGTACCCGGCCACCCAGCAACAGAAGAGAGAAGTGCAGCAATTCCAGACTTAGGGTGAAATCAATTGATCCCTAACAATTGGCCAACAATAGGCAACTATACCTGGCAAGTAAATTTAGGAGCAACCCTGCCTAAACTTCAGAGTGCTACATTCAAATGAAAGGAATGCAAATCTAGTGCTCTCTGCATACTATTTTTTTTTTAAACGGCATAAAATACTACTCACAAAATAGTAGAGGTATACGGCTTTAAGAATACATGCAGCGATCTGGCATCGGCTCTCACAGGTTCTCCACACTTGCACCGCTGGTGGCTTCTGGGAAGCGTGATGACATCATGAGCCTGTCCCCACCTTATGTGGTACATCTTCTGGGTGGGGCTTCATCAGTGGTACAGCAGAGGTGCAGCATTATTGTCACACCATCACAGGAAGCTTCATTAGGTGGATTTCACTGGCAGGATCAATAGGTATTTGTGGCACTTTGTAGGATAATTCTGAAAAAAACATTGTTAGCAAAGATGTACATATAATCTTTTTCTATTGGGAGGCCATTGTTCTACTTTTATCATATGACCAGGACTGGGAACAAACAAGGCATCAGGAGTCCCGTTGATGTGTATTCTGCTTTCCACAAATGGCTTTCTGGAATCACAAGTGACGTGGAAGATTTTAGCAAAATATACACGGAGTTGGTAAACTCCAGAAATTACATAAGTGTGTTACAGTATAAAATCAACTATGAGTCCTATCTCTGAAGACAAATAATCAAATGGGTATGTGGAGCAGATGCCTTCATTGTCCACACTGCTTGTCACATAAACTTAATTAAAAAGGGAAATGTGTAGCCTGGCCTGGGCCTGTGATTGCAGCTCTCAAAGTAAGAAAGAAAAAAGCAGTGGTATGAGGTGATATTTGCAAGGCTGATTGCTATCTCTGGATATTAAAAAATATATATAAAATAACTCCTTTCACCCCCCCCTTTTTTTTCTCCCCCCTACTCTTCAGACTTTTTCGATAAGCCTGCTCCTCTAACTTGACCCACACCAGAAGGCCAATACGACCCACTATTCTAACACCTACATGATACGAGGTGCAGGTTATCCTCTATATCCTCACACTTGTACTTTCTCTACAAAACTAGTGGGATGGATGAAGAGATATATCCACCCACAGACCTTCTCCCCACGTCATACCTTGTACACGACCTTGGGGATAAGGCCACACCACACCCTGGCAACTCTATACGGAGGAGCCCCTCTGAACAAATTATAGTGTATAGCTTCAAGAGCTTTACTCACTGTTATCTACAAGTTCACCCCTTTTAACGGTCCACTACTGACCTACTATGTTAGAAACAAGCCTACCATTAGGTAAGGCCCCCTGAGCTATATCACTCCCCTTTCTTGAAGGTCATGTGTACTCCTCTTCTTTTATATAGACTGTTTTTTGTTTATAACTAACCTGTTTCAAAATGTAAGGCTCTCTTGTTTTACTGTATTGAATTGTTCCAGCAATAAAATATTTGAATGAGATAAAAAATATATAAAATAAATAAAATGTAGCGCTCAAACATATAAATATACTATCAAAACTGTATACCGTATATACTTGAGTATAAGTCGAGATTTTCAGCCTTTTTTTTTTAGGCTGAAAGTGCCCCCCTGGACCGTACTCGAGTCACCGCCGTCTGCCTACATGATCAGCTTGTCATGCAGACGGCGGCCAGCGTGTGATAATACAGTTCGAAGGCTATTCCAGCTTTCAAAAGCCGTGCCTGCTCCTCGTCTGTGATAGGCTGAACACTCCATTTCCCAGCAGTCGGTGTACAGCCTATCACGAACATTCTCTCTTCCTCGTCCATGGTATGAGAATGAGAGAATGTCTGTGATAGGCTGCCCGCTGACTGCTGGGAAATGGAGTGTTCTGCCTATCACAGACGAGGAGGAGGCGCGGCTTTTGAACAGTGGAATGGCCGCCGAATGGTATTATCGCACGCTAATCGGAGGATGGAGTTTGCCACAGGGAGGATGGAGATCGCCACACGGAGGCTGCACAGGACACAGGTAGGCTGCACAGGGACACAGGACACATGCACAGGATACAGGTAGGCTGCACAGGACACAGTGAGGCATGCAGCTGCAGATGGGCATTGTTGACCCTCTTTTTACACTTACAGTAGCTGCTGCATTTCTCACCCTTGTCTTATACTCGGGTCAATACGTTTTTCCCAGTTTTTTGTGGTAAATTAGGGGCCGCGACTTATATTCGGGTCGACTTATACTCGAGTATGTGAAAAAAATTGTGTCATATAAATGTCCAAGTATTGTCCCACAAACTTTTAGAGTAACAAAAGCGTCTGTGATTAATATGTAGCACCCTCCTAGATGGGTACTAGGATTAGTTAGGTTTAGTGCTGGCTCACTGTGTTCAGTGGAGCTGGGTATATTTTTGTTAGGTACATTTAGTTGCTTACTGTGGTCAGTGCAACTGCCTTTGACTAGTTAGGTCTGCTCAGTGTTCTTCGCTGCTGCCAGTCTGATGGCTCCCTCTGCTTTCCAGTGAACTTTGAGAATTCTCTGGAACATGGTAAGGAGCTATGCAGATGGCAGTATGCCTATCTATGCAGCCTTGTCCAATCCCAGAGAGCAGGGCTGTGAAGGCTGCTGGGAGACTGTATATATTCTGAGCTTGAAGCACACTTTTTCCTGGAGATGATCAGTCAAGCCTGGAGGGCTTGCTGCCCTCCAGGGCAATGCTGCCATGTGCTTGCTGTTCATGAGGCGCCAACCTGTGGGCCTTGATGCTTAAGCTACTGAGTGCTGACCAAGGGGCTGTCTACTGAAGATCTGATATCACTGGAGAAATGTGTCACTTGGAAGTTGGAAGAAGGCAACCAGCTTTCCCTAGAAATTTTGTGAGTACAGACTGCTGAGAGATCTTAGAGACTTTTGGGATGCTGTCACTCCTGTGGTGCTAGAGAGTCAGCTGTGTGTTTGCTAAAGAGGACTGGTGTACTCAAGAGCTTGGTTTATATAATTCCTTGTGAACAGACTATGCTCTTAGGGCTCTAAAGAAAGAAGTCTGCTTTTAACTGCAGCATTACAAATCAAGCCCACAGATTGCTATATGCAAGGACTTCTGCTTCAGCTTTACAGAAAGGAGTTCACTGTCCTCAACATGTACATAGTTTCTGTTTTTGGAGTATTCCACTCAATTGCTTCAACATTATCCAAGTTCTCCAAAAAAAAAAAAAAAACACCCCTGAACTGCTTATTGAGGAGACCTGTGGCTGAGGTTGTGTGCCTGGCTGCGTAGAATGGGTAGAATGGAGACAGCAAAACTCCAGATATATGCATCAATGAACATGATGTCTGTACAATAAGCTGTGTATTTTATTGTTTGTCTCTTTTCATTTTCGGAATCTTTTTAACATGTAACAATGAATTGATATTTTTTTTTTTTACATATGATTGTGGTGTACTGGTTGCCCTTTAAAGTCCCAATTTTCAGTGGGGTGTTTTTATTTTTCTATTTTTAACCGGGATGTTGGCAACAGGCACCTGGTTTTGCAATAGTGGAAACATTCTCCCATTGATTGACTTGGGTACAACCACCCTGTCGAATCATGCAATTACTGCCAGCGGGAAGGCTCCCCGCTCCTCTTTCCAGAATACGATAGCACTGCGGGAGGCATTCCCTTATCAACACTGAATGTGTTGATGGGGGAATTGAGCGATTTTCTTTCCTTCCACCCATGGTCGAGTAATCTATGGCCTGCTTAAGTGTTCTAAATCATATACTTGGAATAATCGCGCAGCCATTAAAGATGGAGTGAAATCTGTGTTCATGATCTGCATATTTTTTATGGGTCCGTGACTTTATAAAGCTATTGGATAAGCATGTGATTTACACTGGAACAAACTAACATTGAGGAGGCACTGGAAGAGCCAGACACCATTTTTAATAAATATAAAGTTGATCGGATGACTGCATTTTGATAAATGACAACTTCTTTATTGCAACAAACTCATTTACATGATCCACAATTATACAATGGGAGAAATTAGACTACTAACACATTTCAGCATAGTTGAATTTGCTATAAAAAAGTTGACTTTTACCAGATTGCAGGCATCCATTCAACTTTATATCTACCCTGCAGTGGTAAGCTGAACTAGCATCTGAGATTTTAGGGACAGTTTGGGTGTAGACCAACCTGGAGCTGTATTTTGCCATTACTACCATTTTTATTAAGAAGCTGTGTGGCACTGAGCAGGCCACACAGGGAAGATATTGGGATAGTGGAGACATATACTGTATATGGCTCTTAAGGGTTTCTGTTTAGCTGGCAACATGAAAATCCTGCTTAAAAGCAGGCATCACAAGAACACTGCTACTATTGTATTACCTTCTTTTGTGCACTCAAGTAGAAGTGGGGTCACAGTTTTAAAAGAAATGGCTAGTTCACTGTCCTTCAGACTTTAGCTGGGCCAGTCCATGAACAGTGTGTGCAGACCCATCATTGCTGTCATTGGGAGGAAGTATACTCCATCCTTTATTTCAGTGAAAGGAATAATGACTCATTGTTGCTATCAGTGGGAGGAATGGGGAAGAAAAGTGCCCCATTGTGTCGGGGAAGAATAGTGCTTCAAGGGCCATGTAAAGGCAAGCAAAGGGCTGCATATGGTCTGTGAGCTGCAGTTTGGAGACCACTGCTCCACGGATTTGACTTCTCTAACTTTTCAGACAAGCTCCACCCACTTACAACCCTACTGCTTAAAGACAGTTCCTTTATTGGCCAACAAGGCAGCTCTAAGTTGGAGATGTTAAATCCATCATATATAATGTGTGTAAGGGAAAAATCAAGGACCTTGTAGTGCCATTGACACCAGAACGCGTTTTGTGTGCATTTTCCGCACTGTGTACAAAACGCACTGAAGTGGGTGTCAACACTAAGTTAATGAAATCACAAATGCAGTATCACAATCGCATTTGGTTTGCCTGCACAGAATCACATGGTACAGAAGTACCATGTGATCCGGTTCCAGTGTGTTTATTAAAGTAGTTCATGCACTATTTTGCTGCGGTCCGGCGTGATTCAGCCCATTCAAAATGAATGGGATTAAAACACACTTCATTGCACCGCATGTGTATCTCAGAGGAACATGCAGCGCGTTCCTGTGCAATACCCAGTGTGAATCAGCCCTAAAAGACACAAAAAAAAGTGTACCTGCCTCTTGCAAAATTTACTTTATAAATAAATACTTCTCACAGATGCAGCAAGGTCCCGGACCTCCAAAGGCCTAATGATGACCTCCAGAGTCAGGAATAGCTGACATTCGTCTTTGTAGAGTAGGTTACAAGGCATGGTGGGTGTGATGCAAGAAGGAGTGATGGGCGCCAGACACTTTTTGAATGCAAAAGAGATTTATTGTCTCTTAACAGAATTGTGGGAGAGCTGGTTAGGGCCAGGACACCCTTAGTAGATGCAATGGTAATTGGCAAACTCCGACACTTCTAAAGATAGACAGCTATATATAGGAGAAGGCCTCCAGCCGGATACCACTTCTGTATAGGTAGGACCGCTGTCTCCTATGACCACAAATCTTGTAACAATCACAGTAGTTGTACTTAACTATTGGTAACACAGAATAGTTCTTCTCTTACACTACAGTCTCTCACTGTAGACTTTTACTCACTGAGCTCCCAGTCTCTCACTAGACTTCCAGATCCAATAGCCACTGAAGCTCCGGAGCGCATCCACTTCCATAACTCGTTATCTTACTCAAGGGTCACTCCCATTTCCCTGCTGGGTCCCTGGCTTGGCACTCACAGATACTCCTCAAGCATCATCCCTGCTGACCTGCTAGGTCCCTGGCTTGGCACTCACTGATGCTCCTCAAGCCTCACCTCTGCTGTCCTGTTGGGTCCCTGACTTGGCACTTGCTGAAGTTTTCCCATTTCTTCACCGTCCCCGGCTGGTGAGAAGACTGCTCTGGTACTGGTCACTTAGTGGCGACAGCTTCCCCTCTACCTCCGACCAAAACTGGTTCCCTGTCCAGCTGAACGGTTACTCTCGGTTGGACTCCAATCCTGCAGTCCCAACCTTGCACTGCTTCTCTTGCTTTGGATAGGCCCTCAGACAGCCTAGCACCAGATGCCCCGGGATAGGCCTCAGGATTCTGGCCTAGCAGCCCAGGACAGCATAACACATGTCCACCCAGACAGCTGTCCAGGGGGCACAGAACCCTGATCACCTAACTCCACCCAAATAAATAGGCTCTCCCAGTAGGCCAAGGGACTAAAGAAACCCCCACCTATTGGCTGAGACACCGAATCCATTCATAACCTGATATTGCTAAGCCCTTGTCTATCTAATGTCACCAGCATAACGCTACCTAGCGACAAAAGAGAGAAGGTGCAGCAAGTCCAGAACTAGAGAGGAATCAGTGGATCTACTAACAATTAACCAGTGCAACTACCGCCTGGCAAACTAAATTTACTAGCAACCCTGCCTAAACACCAGGGTGCTACACAAAGATGCTTGCAAAAACAAGATTTAAAACGGGTTTAGCTGGAATACCCTTATGTTATCCTGGTGTGTTGGTGACAATCAATGTATGGTGGATGCTGATTAGGATAGTACATTGGTTATTCTTCATAATTCTGTATGTACAATATAAGCACAAGGCTCTATGAATGAAGTGGTGAAATTACTGTATGCCTGTGGACAGTACACTGGAAAGTTGCGAAAGTAATTCATATGAAGGAGTTTTGATGACAGCCACGATTGTACTGCTGTGTTATTAATACAATGTGCTGTATTTTATGACTAATGTTTAATGTTATCACTTTTGGGATATCATTTATTAAGGATGTATACTGTCTGTCTCTACATATGAATTATTCATTAACAATGGGAATACTAGTTAGGCTGGGTTCACACTTATGCAAATTGGATGTGGGTTTCCCTGCATCCAATTCCCCTGACAGGAGACTGTGACCGTCTCTCTATGGAGCCGGTTCACACATCTCTGGGGCGGCTACGGTCCGCACTGGAAAAGGTGTGTCTTTGATTCCGTTTCAGGTCTGAATTCAGGCAAAAATGCAGACCTAAGTCACCCCTGAAATGGAGAACAAAGATGCACCAGACCCCCTGCTCCGAGCCGCGGCCCCACCTAGTGTGAACCCAGCCTAAAGGCTTATTTACGCTTGCAGTGCCCTCTGAAGAGTTATCCGCTGTGGATCTCACCTCAGAGGGTGTTTGACAGGCAGTGAGGAGTCGTTATGTTGCCTCCTTACCGCCTGTTTTAACCCCTAAAAACCTACACCACTGCGCCGCAACCGCAGGTGAATGGGTTGTGCTCGGTAGGCAGTACTGCGTAAATTTTTGCTGCAGGTGTACACCCCTGTCTGCTGCCTTTGCAGTTTACGTGGGAGTGATAAGAATGTGGCAGTCCTATTGGATTATTTGAATATACTTTGGATAATTGTCCACCAGTGGGATTGTATCCTTTAACACTTGAGCACTGCATTTTTTTATTTGTAACTCTGAAAAGCCTGACTGGGACTTTGAATGTGTTTGATATATATTTATAATGGTAATGAACCTTACGGTAGAACTTTAGGTTACCTTTAAAACATTTTTAAAAAAACGTCAACTATTAGATATATAGGGAAAAAAAATGACTACAGAATTACTAGCAACGCTACATCAAAGTATACTATAACACTTATATAATACATGTACTGTAAATAGTATAAATAGTATAAAGTGATAATAGTATAAAGTGATATCTGTGAATCACTAGGATTTTGCAATATTGTATTGATTGACTATTTTTTATGTTTGACAATATAAAATGCATTGGTGAGAAGATAATATGCATGGTGACTTATTTGACACTTTTGGCCATGGAGTATATACATTTATATGCATTTGATGCATGTGGGAAAATTGATAGTGTTGACTAGCTAGTGATGGTAGATAGGGTGTTCTTACACATTTTAGTAATGCTACCTCACTCTTTACTTCATTAATAGGTTTGGTAAGTCGAAAAATCCTGGCATGCAAGGTGATGCTAGCACTTTTTTTTAGTCACAGGATTACAGCACAGTTTTGCCCCCAATTTACTAACTCATCCCACTCATGCTGAGCCATGGAGTGTCCAGTCCATCTCAGCTTTATGCAAATAGAGAAAAGAATGATGGGTCATGTAGTTTATCTAGGGCTTTTGACTACAATAAGGAAGCAATGAACAACCCCATTCACTGTACTCTTAGAACCTGGGCGATGGGAGCGTGGACATCAACTTAAGCTTTGATTTTAATAATTATGAAGATAAGTAGGTAAGTATTTGGGCATATGTTTTAGTACATATTTAGAGCTATGAATGGGCGTGGAGGTGTGTTTCTTTGTAGCGTTAAGTTGGTGTGTTGTTATGCGTCAAAGGGTGTTTAATTTTTGCGCTGACTTTGTTTTCGATGCATTTTCAATTTAAAGCGTAACTCCACTTTTGTTCAGAAAAAAAACATTCCGCTTTGGGTGATATATGTACATTGCAAGGATTATAACAACCTTTGTTGCAGATTCCTACCATTTGTTATTCTGAAGAAATCCATGTATTTGTCTGTGCCTCTGTACTGAGTGGGTCTAGCCGGGACTCAGGTTTCTAGGCCCAGTGCACGGACTGGGCCTGCAAACCTTCCTATGATGATGACACTAGTGCGGGCTTTGGCCCGGGCCTGAAAAAGATGGTCGCCGCGGCTGCAAGTTTCCAGCAGGCGGCACCGGCGGCACCGGCGGGCCCCCTTCCTTCATCGACCCGTCAGTCCTCCCCTGGCTAAAAAACTGACAGATGGACCGTATCGGAATGGCCGTGTGAACGGGGCCTTTAGTTTTACTTCGAATGTAGCAAAGTAACACTTTTTTAACACTCACCCTATGAATTTGTATTAATCAGATCAATATCCTTAAGACCAAGAAAATCTTTTCATAGTGGGGATCTAGCGTACTCCTGAAACTTAAACCTCTTCAATAAATGATGCAACAGTGTGGACCCTCATGATGACGTCACTGATTAAGGCGTTTTTCTTTGACACAGGACATGCTCCAATCCCCTGACAATGTTCTGTCAATGAAACACTTTTGGCCTGGCTTAATCTGTGACATCATCACATCCGCTTACTGCCGGAAGTGCGGCTTTTTTTTTTTGCTTGTTTCTGTATCCTCATTGTAAGTACCTTTCTTTTACTCAATAAAGACAATATACAGTAGCTTTACACTAATGTATGTGGGCTTCTGCTCTTTTTTGATGTTTCAGGGAATTGGTTTATACAGTTTTGGTTGCCTTCTGCTGGTGGTGATCTGGAAGTTGGATGTACGGGTTTGGATTGCCTTTCAAGTGATCTATTACACAAGCGTTCCATGATCTCTAGTTATTTGTAGATTATGGGGATCTGGCAAGAGGCTTTGTGAATGGTGGTGGAGGACTCCTGTTTTGAATACTCACCTGCTGGCTTAATCTTCACATTTGAACATTTGCATGGACATTTATGATTCACATTTTTGTGAAACAATTGGAAAACTATGTTTTGCACTGTCTGAGCATGTCTTGTAGTAATTTGTTTGCATTTATGTGTATTTACATTTAATTTGCAAAATTTATAGGAGATGCACCCAAAAGTTTATATAGTTTCACGTTTTTTTATTCTAGGGTGGCATTCCTGCCAGACGTCATCTAAGCCATATGCTTGGAGGAGAGAGAGCACATCTGGGCTTCCTGTAACATGTCAGAGGATGAGTCCAGTCTTGGAGGGTATTGTCTACCCATAGCAGAGTTTAGGGTGTAGGCAGGTGCAGTCTACTTTCTCCACTGCATGCCCTTCCGTAATGGTACCGCAGATGGAGAGGATGTCGAGAGGAACACTATGGTTTCCTGGAGTCACAGGGAAACACCCAATTGGATGCTGCCACCATATGTGACTATGGCAGCCATTTTGGGTCGGGCAGAGCCAACTTAGGGCCCTGGCTCCAGGTTTTGGTGTGCATTTTGTGAGTGGGCAGAGTAGGGAAAGGTACCCCATTGGTTAGGGACAGTACTAACATTAGGGAAAAGTTCCTAATGAAGAGGGAAGGCGTAGCGTTGCATGTCTTCCGACTGGGTACTAGACGGCCGGGCTGCATTCTGTCCCCTCTCAACAGGTGCCATCAGTCTGGCTGGAATTTGCTTTTTTCACACTGCTGGGTAGCCTTCCCACCAGGTTTGTTGTGAACTATTACTGCATTATCTTAATGCAGGTCTTCTATTGCACCTGCCTGTGGGAATTATTGCCTCCGCACCACACTGCATCATCCCTAACCTGGTAATATTAGAGTCACCCATCAGAAAAAAAGGCCCTCACGGTGATGTGCAATAACATTACAAAAAGATAGCAGAAGAACTCAAGAGCATAGTAGGTGATAATGGTGATCCTTTGGTCGCACAACTTACCCCGTAGAAGCAAGTATCTCCCTGTAGGCTTAACAATCTCAAGTGTACAAGAGAATGGTAGAGTGCGATGGAAGGTGATCAAGACCCCACCTTATGTTTACCCTGAGAGGCCATGTAGAAGGAGGTGAAGTGGGGAGATAAAAAAAATGAGACGAGGACTTGGAGGAAAACCTGGTCTCTTAAAGGCAGACAATATCCAAATAGTAGGATTTAAGGTAGTGAAAAACATAAGTTCTCTTCACGGGGGAATTTAGGATGTTCTGTGAATAAATCACTAGAGGTTTTAAAGCCATAGCTTCAAAAAAATGAAGCAGGGCAGTGAGGTGTTCAAGGACCGTGGATGCCTGACAAACTTACAGGTTAAGGGGGACCTGAGACTGTGGGGATGAAAGCAGGAGGGAAAGGGAAAGAGGAACAGGGAGATAAACAAAAGCAGTGAACTTTATGCGAAAAAGCATCCCAGAATTACACTTTAAATGTTGCATACATTGTCATGTTGGTTGATGGCAGTGTGGTGTTGGATGAGAATATATTCACTGCCTTTTAAAAATCCGGCTTCCTTATATAAATACATACTGTATATAAATGCATAATTTTGGTTTTGCTTAATGTGGGGAAGGGTTAAGACATACACAAGGCAACTTTCTTTTCTTCATTCACAGGTTACAGGAAAGAAATTTGCACAATTCCCCTATTAACACAGACAGTGCTGACAGGGGAATCCCTTCTGCCGAGACATGTCTCGGCGGGAAGGGGAAGCTATCCCCGCTGGGAGAAGACAGTGATAATTGCAAGAAAGTCCAGCAGGCTGGTTGTATCCAAGTTGATTGATCAACTTAGTACATTCAGCCTGCCCATTAATGGTTCGAATCTCAGCCGGTTCCTGCTAAACCAGCCAAGATTAAAACCGCGAATGGCCAGCCTAAGCTGACAAATTACAACCATTTTTTTTACCCCATATTTCTTGCAGAATTCTACCTGCAGCATGTCTGTGTTGTACATATGACTCATACGGTACCTCCAAACTGCACCTACAGTATTTTGCAACTAGTGGCCTATACAAAAACAAACAGATTCATTCAAATTTGGATGGATTGCGTATGTAGTAGATTTAAATGGTCTTGAGTTTAAAATAAGTTGACTTGGTAATCACTACCCACCTGCTCTCCTGTACTACTTAGTGTGGGTTATTATCTCTGATGGTGTTTACAGCTACAGTGCCTTGAAAAATTATTCATACCCCTTGAAATTTTCCACATTTTGTCATGTTACAACGAAAAACTTAAATGTATTTTATTGGGATTTTATGTGATAGACCAACACAAAGTGGCACATAATTGTGAAGTGGAAGGAAAATGATAAATGGTTTTCAATTTTTTTTACAACTAAATATGTGAAAAGTGTGGCGTGTATTTGTATTCAGCCCCCTGAGTCAATACTTTGTAGAACCCCCTTTCGCTGCAATTACAGTTGCAAGTCTTTTTGGTTATGTCTCTACCAGCTTTGCACAGCTAGAGCGTGCCATTTTTGCCCATTCTTCTTTGCAAAATAGCTCAAGCTCTGTCAGAGTGCACGAAGAGCGTCTGTGAACAGCAATTTTCAAGTCTTGCCTCAGATTCTCAATTAGAATGGCCCATTCAAAGTCCAGACCTAAATCCAACACTTGAATATACTTTGATCTAAACCATTCCATTGTAGCTCTGGCTGTATGTTTAGGGTCGTTCTCCTGTTGAAAGGTGAACCTTTACCCCAGTCTCAAGTCTTTTACAGACTCCAACAGGTTTTCTTCTAAGATTGCCCTGTATTTGGCGCCATCCATCTTCCCATCAACTCTGACCAGCTTCCCTGTCCCTGCTGTAGAAAAGCATCCCCACATCATGATGCTGCCACCACCATGTTTCACGGTGGGGATGGTGTGTTCAGCGTGATGTGCAGTGTTAGTTTTCCGCCACACATAGCTTTTGCTTTAGGCCAAAAAAGTTAAATTTTGGTCTCATCTGACCAGAGTACATTCTTCCACATGTTCACTGTGTCCCCCACATGGCTTCTCGCAAACTGCAAATGGGACTTCTTATGGCTTTCTTTTAACAATGGCTTTCTTCTTGCCACTCTTCCATAAAGGCCAGATTTGTGGAATGCACAACTAATAGTTGTCCTGAGGACAGATTCTCCCACCTTAGCTGTGGATATCTGCAGCTTCTCTAGAGTTACCATGGGTCTCTTGGCTACTTATCTGATTAATGCTCTCCGTGCCCAGCCTGTCGGTTTAGGTGGACAGCCATGTCTTGGTCGGTTTGCAGTTGTGCCATACTCTGTCCATTTTTGGAGAAAGGATTGAACAGTGCTCTGTGAGATGTTCAAAGCTTGGGATAGTTTTTTTTATAACCTAACCCTGCTTTAAAATTATACACAACTTTATCCCTGACCTGTCTGGTGTGTTCCTTGGCCTTCATTATGCAGTTTGTTCACTAAGGTTCTCTAACAAACCTGTGAGGGCTTTGCAGAACAGCTGTATTTATACTGAGATGAAATTACACACAGGTGGACTCTACTAAATTAGGTGACCACTGAAGGCAATTGGTTCCTCTCGATTTTAGTTAGGGGTATCAGAGTAAAGGGGGCTGAATACAAATGCACGCCACGCTTTTCAGATAATTATTTGTAAAAAAAATTAAATTTATTTTTCTTCCACTTCACAATTGGTCCATCACAAAAAAAAAATTAAGTACATTTATGTTTTTGGTTGTAACATGACAAAATGTTTTTTTTTTTTTTTTTTTTTTTAGCCTTTGATGTATGTCCCTTTTTCGTCTAAAGCAATGCTATTGCTCATGTATTTGATACCATTACTATCTTTATCTTTACTTTGTTACCTGGTAACAAGTAGCATACACCTCTGTTTAAATAATGCCTTACATAATTGATCTCTATGCATTTGCTGCTAATTTTCTTTATTTTTGGTTGTAGTTCTACAATATGCCCCCTAGGGGGCAACAAGCCTGTTCGGTTTGCCAGATATACTACACAGATTGGAGGTATTTTATTTTGTTTCACGTATCCTGTTACCCCACACTACTTTGGGCTGTCATTCACGTGGGCCTTATTATTCCTCCTTTCCCCGTTTTGAGTTAGTCACCTGGCACGCAAAGCCGCATGGGTAGTTCACCCATAGCAGATATTTGGAGCACAGTGACCTTCTGGTCGGCTGCCCTCCATCTTGCTACCCCGGCGGACATGTGCAGTCCGCCGGTGAAACTGTCCGTTTCAGTGGGCGGCGCACGTGGCTCTCCTCTCTGCCGCTCTGACATCATGCACGTGCGTTTTGGGCGGTGTGCGCATACCTGGCCCAGCAGGCCGTTAGGAGGGCAGACCTACAAGGAAACACAGCTGACACTGGTCAGCTGTGTTGATTTAACAATCAGCAAATACTTATAAGCACACAGCAGTCCCAGTATATCATCCGCTCCACTGTAGCTGGATGTCAGGACGCTGTGTGCAGCTCTTTGCAGGTAAATAACTTAACTCTATAACTTCTATTAACTGCCTTATTTTTCATGTACCCCCCTCAGCACTCTATATATTTTAATAAATTGATTTATCAGAGTCAAACTGACTTTAATCAATTTATATTTATTACATAGATATTGGTCATCCATATGGCTTTTGTAATTGCTAAAGTTTCCACTCTGGCCTCCCATAAGGTATAAACTTTTATGGCTTATATTTACATTTCCTTTATAGATCTGTATAGCCCAATTCTGGGGCATATATATGCAATATTACATAGATACTATTTACCGTTATCTTTTTCATATTCAGGCTGACCCTCCAGGCCTCAGTGCTCCTGTCTGCTCGGCCCTGGTGTTTTTTTCTCTGTGGGGGGAGGAGAGATCTGCCATCTTTGACTCCCCTACCTAGGTTCAATCTAGAGATAATTACCTTGGTGGGGCCTTCAGGATAATTTTTTTAAAAAAGCACAATCCCTTTTTCCTTTTTTACTTTGGAATCATCTGTGACACCATTTCAGCACATGTAAGTGCATCCACTATACACAAACTTAATATATGTTTATGGATTCATATGTATTTCATGTACTCATATTGTATAGTTTTAAACAATACTATAGATGCAGAGTTGTGAGTTCTTGAAGAACACCCCTGAGGAAAGAATGTAATTGAAACGCGTCGAGTGAAGGACCGCATTTGATCGTGCGCTGCCATTTTGGTATTTCTTTTACAGATTTGTATACATTCCTATCTACTATTTGGTCCTCAGTGACCATGTTTTTAATGATGTGTTTTGTATAATAAATATATATTTTTGCAACATCTCTTGTATATCTCCTAATCTATTTTTGTTGTGTACGGTAGATATTAATGCCTTTAAAGTCCACTTAGGTGTACCCATTCTTTTACTTCAAAAAATGTTGGATGTGGCATTATATCTAAGTGAGCACTTTGCCGACCTCACCATTTTTTCTAGATTTTAGTTAGGGGTATCAGAGTAAAGGGGGCTGAATACAAATGCATGCCACACTTTTCACATATTTATTTGTAAAAAAATGTAATTCATTTTCCTTCCACTTCACAATTATGTGCCACTTTGTGTTGGTCCATCACATAAAACCCCAATAAAGTACATTTATGATTTTGGTTGTAACATGACAAAATGTTGAAAATGTAAAGGGATACGAATACTTTTTCTAGGCACTGTATGTGTAGTATTAGTGAGCCTCAGAGAATTTTGCCAAAGGTCACATAAATAAGTCTTACATATAGCTGTATAATGTTTAGGATTATCCCTACTTATCCAGCTAGCAGAGCACAGGATGTACTTGATATGTTGAGCAATGACTTTCAATACATGACATCATTAACAGGAAGCACTTGGGCTCCATCACCAGAAACAGCTGCAGGGTAATTATATTAAAATAAAAAAATAAAAAACACATGGAGGAGAGAGATATTTTTGCCGCCTATAGCAGTTATTTTATTATGTATGTTGAAACTGTGTTATGACATCAAACAGGTTGTGAATGAATTGTACAGAGGTTTAGACGTGTGCACAATGGGAAATTTAGTTTAGTTTCGGTTTGTTGTCATTCGTAAAATACATAATTTCGTTATGTTATGTTAATTCGTTTTCGGATAATTCGTTGTTATTCGCAGAGTGTCGATATTCGTTATACTGAATCTCGAATCATGTCAAATTCATTCGTTTTATCCGCTATAATATCACTAATATATATACATACATAAATATCTAATTTTGTTGAAATTAGATATTTATGTATGTATATATATTAGTGATAATGATTTGTAGTTTGGAAAGTCGTTTGTTTATTGAATCTATTAACACACACAATGACTATATCTCTTCTCCTCTGCTCAAATACAATACAACACCCTTCTCACTCAGTTCTCAGGAATGCACTTTGCCAGTAATCCAACCTCCAGCACAAAATTAATCAGCTGATTGGACTGTAAGATTTACTGTGAGTTGACCTTTTGTTTCATTAGATCTTTAACGAATTACCGAATCATGTTGAATTCATTTGTTATATTCGCTATAATTTCTTTCGTATTAGTTGAAATTTGTTATTTTTTTCATTCGGATGCATCCGAATGTCCGAAAGATGCAAAATTCGGCCGAATTTCGATTTGTTACGTAACGAATTGCGCATGTCTAGTATTTATAACAACTGTAAAAACAAGTAAATATATCCTCTAAATCCTAGCAGAGGAAATACACAAAGCAGAAATTAATCAAACAGAAGTATAAGGCTCTCTTTAAGGCAACTTTCACACTAGCAGTCTAAAAAAAAGTGACAGGCGGATCTGATTGGACCCTCCATTCTCCTCTCTGGAGCGACAGTTGTAAACGGACATGTGTCCATTTGTCAGCTTACATTCAATCCAATCCACTAAAAACAGATGGATGGGAATCTGGTCCCTTCTGTCTAGTGGATTGGATGAAAGTAAACAGACAGGAAGCCCATTTTACATCCGACTGCCCATAAAAGAGAATGGGTGGTGTCTGCTCTGCATAAGAGGAGCAGACACAGGCTAGTCATCTGCCTGCCCAGCAGGGATCAGCAGACAGATCCCCTGCTGAGCAAGTGGACTCCTTTCCAAGTGAAAGGGACCTAAAGAGTCTCCTTCTCAAATGCTTTTCTGTATAAAAGCAAATAGTAAAATTCCACTTTTAAAGTGTGCTGTATCTAAAGTCATATTTTAGTTTTGGATAGATTGGATAGATAGATAGAGGATTAGAACCCCTGTGAAGTTTTTTTATTGCAGTCTGTTTGGAGAAAATCCCCCTCTCTATATGTCCTGGGACTGAAAGGCAGGGAAGATCCAACTTTGAGTTGTTTGTTTTTTTTTTTCCCCCTTCAAATTGAGTTGTTACTGGAAAAGAAATTAAAAAGAAATATTCAAATGGAGACACTTTTTCCAGTGCCAAGAGTTTAAAGACTGAAGATATTTGTCTGGGAGATGATGTAGATTGCCATTGCAGAAAGCTCTACATATGGCAGTTGCCTGTCTCTCTTGCTGATGCTCTGCCTTTGCTAATTTGCATACTGGTTTTAGAAATGTTAGGCTTGCACTAGTAGTTGGGGTGGGGCAGTAAACCAAGTGGTTGAGTTGCGGTTATACCACTCCCCCACCCCTGGAGATATACACGTTGCAGCCACGATGCTTTGTGGTTGTAGCAGGAGTTTTATCTCCTGTTGTATTCAGCAGACGCTGATCCATTCAACAGAATGAGAGCTTCCCACAACCAAGTGCAGTGCATGCAGTTGCAGCATCTTACTGTGGGGTGCAAGGTGTTAAAGCAGGCAATAAGGCGACGCAACGCCTCCTCTTGGTCTGTTAAATGCTCTCTGAAGAGCGATCCTGAACATGCATCGTTCTTCAGACAGCAACACAAGTGTAAACGAGCCCCTTCTTACAAAGCCATACTTCCCAACGTTACAAGATAAAGAGGGACATTGGAACACAGATGGCATGCTGGTGGCTTTGTGCAGGAGTCTTCAGGGCACTTAAAGCAGTTTAAAAATCCCTAACATTGGTGGCCAGTGGTTCTATAAATAGCTCTGCATTGGTGATCAGTGGCAGAATAAAGAAGTCCTCTTTCTCCCCTGCAATCGGTAGGCAGTGCCAAGAAGAAATAGTCATTCTTTCATTGCATAGTTGCCAACTGTCCCGGATTTCCCGGGACATTCCCGGGATTTAGACGCTATTCCCGAAATTTGTGGTGTCCCGGTAAATGTCCCGAGAAATCCGGTTCTTCACGATTTTCGCCGCCGCCGCCGCTAGAGGTCCGCGGCCAGCGGATACATTGTCTCCGCCGGCCGCCATTTTAACGAGGATCAGGAAGACGGCTGGGGGGGCTAGACGGAGCTCCTGCGTCGCCGCCTTGCCCCGCCTACCCCCTGCCCCGCTGCCAGTCTGTTATGGAAAGGAGCGGGTGTTCTAGCCATGCGGCCGGCGGACACCTCTGAGGTAGGGTGGGTGCACCGCTCTGGGAATCTGATGTAAGGGGGGCTCCACTGGGGACACCTGATGCAAGGGGGGCTCTACTGGGGACACCTGATGTGAGGGGGGCTCCGCCGGGGACACCTAATGTGAGGGGGGGCTCCGCTGGGGACACCTAATGTGAGGGGGGGCTCCGCTGGGGACACCTGATGTGAGGGTCGCTCCGCTGGGGACACCTGATGTGAGGGTCGCTCCGCTGGGAACTCCTGATGTGAGGGGGGGCTCCGCTGGGGACATCTGATGTAAGGGGGGCTCCGCTGGGGGCACCTGATGCAAGGACGGACTCTGCTGGGACATCTGACGCAGGCGACGTGGCTAGTGACACGCTCAGGGATCCCACTGATTCTGCATTATGGTGAGTTGAATGATTTCATTTTATATTACAATGTAATAATAGAAATAATGCACTTCAATCATCCTGACACCATAACAACCATGGTGCCGGGATGATTTTTTTTATTTAATTTTTTTAATATACATTTCTCTTTCTGGAATACAAAATATAAGAAAAAGCCACAGAGGCAGTTTGCATAGGAAAAATACAATTAAAAATTCAACATGAAAATGTGCGCACAAAGTATGTATTTGTACTCTAAGCAACAAACACAATAGATATCTGCTATATGTCAGGTCTAAAGTAGCCTACGCCGTATCCTGGATGGTAATAGCTAACAATGGATAAAAAATATTTTAACACAACACATCTGGAATGTTGTAACGATCACATAACCGTTTCAGATATGAACAGTGGTACTAAAATGAAATACCAAAGTATACTCAAGAGGGCAATAGCAAAGTCACAGACAGAAATAGAAGCTTTTATCCCTATAACGTTTACACAGAGAAACATTGTTAAATCCCATAACGGTGTACTTTTCAAATTCATTGTACTGGTCTACTGCCAGCTGCTGACTGTTTTAAGTACAGCCTAAAGAATGTGATGCGAAACAATGGGGTTGATTTACTAAGGGCAAATCCACTTTGCACAACAAGTGCACTTGGAAGTGCAGTCACTGTAGATCTGAGGGGAAGATCTGAAATGAGGTGAAGCTCTGCTGATTTTATCATCCAATCATGCGCAAGCTAAAATACTGTTTTTTACTTTCCTTGCATGTCCCCCTCAGATCAACAACAATTTTACTTCCAAGTGCACTTGTAGTGCAAAGTGGATTTGCTTTTAGTAAAGAACCCCCAATATCCCTATTCTCCAAAAAGTACATACACATTCACTACTTTATGGCCCTGTAATCTATTTTCATGATACTGTTACTTAGTGTTTTTCTGCATCCTTGTAATGTCCTGCATAAGCTCCTGAACCTCAGCTTTTCTTCCCTCACTTCGTTTGGAGTGAGCTGGTGGGCTTGCATGAGATCCAAAGCCACTGGGTGCCTGCTCAGTCCCCACTTGCAATCAGTAGAAATAGAAAACTAGAATGTGTGAAACACATTTACTGGCTGTCCTGGAGTTGTGTTTTTGTCTTTTTATCTGTATGGATTGAAAAACTAAAGAAGCCTGCATCATGGAGTGCCACTATTCTTGTCTTTTATCAGTACACTGCTCTATGCACACGATAAATCTCAGTTCATAGTCCCTAATCCATCTTGGGATCAAACGAGAGGGTGGCTACATGCCTACATACAGTGGGACCACAGAGGATGAACAAAGCCACCCTCTAACAGGAAGTCAGATCACAGCAGCATAAGGAGATTGGAGATTTTTTTTAAAAATCAGAGTTTAATGTCAGTTTAATTTAGAAGTAGGGCCAAAGCTTTTTTGGTTAAACTTCTGCTATAGATCACAGGAGTGCAGTTTGTTCTGAACTCCTGTGCAGTGGTGTATTTTGGTTTTCTGCTACCCTAGGCAAGACTAAAAGCGGGCGCCCCCCCATCTAAGTTTGTCCCACCCCTTCCTTCTCAAGTGGCTATTCGGGGTCTCTGATGGCTGTACGAGATCCTCTGGTGCCTGTGCAGTCCAAGCATAAATGAACCCTGGGCCCTGAGATCTAAGGGGTCACATCCTTAGATCTCAGGAGTTCATGCTTGGACTTGTAGTCCTTCACTAGTTGGGGGGGGGGTGTCATGTCCTCAGCTCTGAGGGGTACATGCTGGGACCTGTAGTCCTTCACTTCCCCCAAAAATGAAAGACTACAAGTCTCAGCTCAGCGCTCCAGTTGGCACTGGAGGGGTGAAGCAGAGGGCCGGTGCCTGACATTCAAGGCTCTCTGCTCTGGGGGGAGGGGAAAACTGAGCGATCAGCGGTGTATGATCGCTCAGTTATTACTGCAGAACCAGCATCGGATTCATGTTGCGTCAACTTGGGCAAGTATAGTTAGTCATTTGTTTTTTAAATCCTGAACGTCTCTTTTAAACTCCAACAAATCTGCCATTAAATGATATTTGTTAAAGCGGTAGTGAAGTTTACTTTTTCATATGTACCTGCCAGTAAGCCTGTGCTAAAGCTTAACCTGTAGGTACAGTGAATATCTCCTAAACGTGCACTGTTTAGGAGATATTCACATTTGTAGCAGCTGGTGATGTCACCGACGCAAGCACACTGCACATAAATGGACAACACATTGGAGTGTGCCATCCATTCAGAGCACTGTGCTGTGATCATGACTCTTGTGCGCATATGTGGGGGAGTGATGTCAATGGGGCCCATCCATTCAAATGTCCAGAGCGTGCAAACCCAGAAGTAAGACCAGGTAAAGATGAAAGCCCTGTCCATGGTGACAGCACACTTATGGAGGGATCAGCTTTACAGGCAAGTTTGGCATAACGTGCTAATATGCCATTCATACTACATTATGGCATTAACCTGCAAGGGGACTATTTATTTTTATTTTTTTAACAAGAGAATGTTTTTTACCGCTGTACTATTGTCAGGAAGGGCATGCCAGCAACCAAGATGGTAGCCATAGAAGACGTCCACCAACAAATCACCATCAGTGCGCCTTCGCCTTTCAAACTATACGCTCACCTCATGGATAGACCTAACATAGGTCAATATAAGCCTTCCCATGAGGAATATGCGCTCTAATGGCTGGCAGCTGGACTCATTATAGGGACACTCGCTCCAGTACACTGCAGTCCTCATATGTATGGTAAATTAAAGAATTTCCAAGCTCAACTTACCAACCAGCCTGCGACCAACCAAATTAACCTGTCTAACAGTATGCGTTAAAAACAGGGGTTTAGTTGCACACATTTGCAAATACATGCATAAGCTGCAGGCCACAGCAAGGCACCCTGTATCCTGCAGACCCTAACTCTAACTTTGAAGAGTCTCCACAGTGGGAGCACAGGTATTCTAATGGATAGATGAAGGGCACATGACTGGAGGGAGTCCAACCGATGCCTTGCCATGGCCTGCAGCTTATGCATGTATCTGCAAACTAAACCTCTGTTTTTAACGCATACTGTTAGACAGGCTAATTCGGTTGGTCGCAGGCTGGTTGGTAATTTGAGCTTGAAAATTCTTTGGTTTTATTTGACATGCGTCTGCCCTTCCAGTGCTCCTTGCTGCGAAGACCAGTTATAGGTGGGGGCAGTGATCTTTTTTGTATTGTTGACATATTGGTCAGGCAACGCACTGACACCTTTGCTGCTATTGTACAATGTGCTGGGTGTTCAGTGTGTTCCTGCGCCTTTAAGGAGGATTGGGTTCCCTCCAGTCATCTGCCCTTCATCTATCCATTAGAATACATGTGCTCCCACTGTGGAGACTCTTCAAAGTTAGAGTTAGGGTCTGCGGGATACAGGGTGCCTTGCCTTGGCCTGCAGCTTATGCATGTATTTGCAAATGTGTGCAATTAAACCCCTGTTTTAACGCATACTGTTAGACAGGTTAATTTGGTTGGTCGCAGGCTGGTTGGTAAGTTGAGCTTGGAAGTTCTTTGGTTTTATTTGACATGTGTCTGCCCTTCCAGTGCTCCTTGCTGTGAAGACCAGTTATAGGTGGGGGCAGTGACTTTTTTTGTATTGACTCATATGTATGGTGCTTATAAAAATAAAAAAACTGGCATAGTGCTGAATGGTATAAAACTAGTACATTTATTATACAAACACTTGAAATAACACTCTTATTTATGGGGTGCACTTCATCTAGTGCACCTAGACCAGGGGTCTCAAACTGGCAGCCCTCCAGCTGTTGTAGAACTAAAAGTCCCATCATGCCTCTGGCTGTGGGAGTCATGCTTGTAATTGTCAACCTTGCAATGCCTCATGGGACTTGTAGTTCTGCAACAGCTGGAGGGTCGCCAGTTTGAGACCCCCGACCTAGACAAGCTGCATTGAAATCAGGGTGTGCAAGTGCCTTACTGATCACTTGGATATTTGCAATAGCTCGGCTCTAGGAGATACAGTAGCTTTCTGGCCATACGCGATGATGTCACAAGGCCCCGCCCAACGCATTTCATCATTCATTACATGACTTCAAGGAGTACTCCTTGAGTACTTATATTCAGTTTTAAGTCTATGTGGGAACACATTCAAGTGTGTAGCAGCAAGGCCCTAGTGCATATTTATTTACAGCTCTAGTTCTTGTTTATACATAGTAGCACTGGGGATGAGGCATAATATACAATATTTTATTATTTGCTGTAAAACACCCCTTGCACTAAAATAGCCATGGCAAAATAACTGTAAAGTAAAACCAAGAGTTACAGAAACAGCCTAGCAGAAATGTATTTAAGGAGGAACTGCAGCCTTTCCCCTCCCTCCATTTATTTTCTCCCTGCTTACCTTTTACTGACTTCTGCAGAGTAAGGATACTCACCTAGCCAGTGAATTCAGCATTCAGCTGCTGGGATCCTCCTCTCTGGAGCCGCTGCATGGGCTAAGCCTGCCCTCCTCCTCATTACTGGATTGGGACTGCATGTCATGCATCCCAGGAGTCACCAAGGGCACCACGTCATTCGCCTAGGCGAAGTCTGGTAGTTGGAGGGCAGGCTGAGCCAACGCTCCATACGAAATCGCATGGTGCTACGGCACCATGCAGTTTTGCACACGCACAAAAACGTGTTTTGCCAATGCATTGGGTACCATTAATTCTTGGACAGCAGCACTTTTCTCTCACATGTCGGGATACAAGTAATTGTGCACATGTTCCCAGCAGGCAATAGTGTGAACTTAGACTCAAAGTTTACTGGAGGATTGTGTCACATCCTTATATGAAGTGGTGTAATATTAGCTATGGCAGCCCATACGGCTGCTATGGGGTCTGGAGTAAGGGGAGGGAGGCCTTATTATGGAGGATGTTTAAGAGATGTAGACTAGGTTCACATCTCCGATTTTTGTGTGAGTGCATTTGCGTTGGCACAGCAGCATTCATTTGAACAGATTGTTGCACCTGCAGGAAATGAAGGGAAAAAGTCCCCAAATCTTTTGCCAAAATGCACCCGCAGGGCAGCCATACAGTACGGCATTTTCTGATAGGTAGGGGGTTCCATTAAGAATCGACTAAAGAGCAGCGTGATTGGCTGTGAGAACACATGCGATTTCCAACACCCCCATATGTGTAAACCTAGGTTAAACTCTGGTTTTAGAAAAAAAATCTGTTCAACTGTGTTTTCTTAAGTCAAAAGATTACCTTCTGATGCTCTCAGCCTCCTCTAAATTAGTTTTTGTTTTATTCCTGTTGACATCCGAGTTCCTGTTAGAGGGTGGCTACACTTGTTCCCCATGGTCCCACAGTAAGTCTAAATGTAGCCAACCTCTCTTACTTGCTCTCAAGCTGGGCTATGGGATTTGAAGTGTTCATAGAGCATCTCTCTCCAAACAAACAAAGGGAAGTGAGAAGTTTGATAGCTCATTGAGGGTGTTACAAGGAGGCAGAAAAACACAGAAGAAACAAGAAACCTTTTTAATGTAAAGTAGAGCCATTAAAGCAGAACTTCACCCAAAAAGGGGAAATTCTGCTTCTTTGCCCCCCACTTCTAATTATTGGAAGTTTTTTTAGGAGTGGGTACCAAGCCACGGCGATCTGAGCTGAAGTTTGCCCCCTCTCCTTCAGCTGCAGCCTTCTGGGACACATCACAGGTTCCATTCACAAAGCACAGCACAGCATGGCTTGCACATGCCATAAGGCTCTACTGCAATGGAGAGGGGTGTTTTTTCACCTCCCTGCCAGCGCACTGCCCCAGTGTGAAAGCATTCATTGATCTTAATGGAAACAGGTTTTCGTGAGCTTTTCAGGCGCTTTTTTTAGCGTAAAAGCGCCTCATAGTTAGTAAGGTTGAATAAAGACACCAGTCCAACCTGAGTGAGTGTGGGTGTGTGTCTACAATTATCCCTATTTATTTAAGGTACCCATATAGCACTGTCAATTTACGCAGCACTCCACACACACATTGCACACTCACATTGGTCCCTACCCTCAAGGAGCCCACAATCCAAAGTCCCCAACTCACATGCAGTTCCTCTATTGCAGACTTAAAAGGGGACGTGAAGGGTATGAATGCTGAAGTATCCCTGATCAGACATGACATGCAGAAATTGCGGGAGCGCACCTCTGCTCTGTAGGGACGCCTTAGCACATTAGAGGATGAATGGCAGCCATTACAGAGGGATGTCAGACACATACAATCAGTGGCCTCCGCCAATGCTTCCCGTTTAGAGGACATAGAGAAATGCCTATGCAGAAATAACATCCATGCAGTGGAGATCCCAGAAAGGGCAGAGGCCAAAAACCCCGTGGCTTTCATTGAAGCATGGCTCACAGACATTTGGCCGCGATGCTTTCTCCTCAATCTTTGTGGTGGAGAGGGCGCACAGGGTCCCCGCAAGACTGCCACCACAAGGTGCCCCACCGTGTCCATTTTTGTTCCGCCTACTGAACTATAAAGACCGAGATGCCATACTAAATAAAGCTAGAGCAGCGGGTACCCTGAAGATTGATAATGTGAGGGTCTCACTGTTACCTGATTTCTCTGCAGAGGTACAAAGGCAGAGATCTAGGTTCATGGACATAAAGAAAAGATTATGCACCCTCAACGTTCAATACTTCATGCTTTATCCTGCAAAATTAAATAAGAAAAAAAGGGGGGTTGAATCGCGCTAAAACAGATTGGTGATCATACACATCATCACCAAACCAAATATTTAGAACTAAGTGAAGAGTTTCCCTTTAGTGTATACATAATATACAACACACATGTCAAATGAATAATCAATCCAAAAATAAAATGTTCAAAGTGATAATAAAAAGTCCATGTATAAAAAATAAATCACCCAAGTGATATGAAAGTATCTTAAAAAAGTTCCAAAAAAACAAATTCTTGCTGTGAGAAAAAAAAAGCGTGCTTGCTCCACCACCGTGAAATCAGACTGGCCGCTTACCAGAAACTCATGATCCCCCGTTACAGAGGATCAGAGAAAGCTGTTTGTTAATACTGCTTTGAACCACGACCAATGGATCAGAGACCTTATACCGAGATGAGACATCAAAGACTGCAGGGTCAGGCTAAAGATGTTCACACTGACAGGTACTCAGACATCGGCCCAATGTTAGTAGACAATAGTAGGCATGTAGTGTAGTCTGGAGCGCCGGAGAGAAGTTTACAGACAGCCTGTCCTACTGGAAACAACAGCAGCAATGGGAGGTGACGAGAACACGTCGCTCTGCCCCACGCAGCATTTCGTGATAGAGTCACGTCATCCAGGGGCACCTGCAAAATTAAAGGTCATCACTAACAGCAACACACACTTCTTTGAGAATCCTGTATCTGCATTGCACTGGATTGACAGAGAGGAGGGACACCTCGCACAGCAACCACCTTAGCTTAACCAAGATGACAGCAGCTCCTTACATTCTTCTTCATCGTGCTTTTGATGTTACCCAGCGGGGACAGCTCTAGTAGCTTAACTTCCCCAAGTTGCACATAGTTACTGCACACTGTTCTAACTGTGTTTTGGTTTTACAGCACAAACTGATTTCCAACTCCTGAGGCTGCTATTGTGCCCCCACAAGATGGTCCTGACCGGACCCTGCCCCCGGTGTTGCTGGGGTTGTTAATTGGTTCTTATTTGGACCCTGTTGGCCACAAACTGCACTAACTCAGACCTAATCCGTGTGAAACCTCTCTCTTCACAGGTGGGACATTTGATGATCTGGACATTGCTGGTCATACTCCAAACATCCAATAGATGGCGTAAGAGCTCTACATCTGACTGTCTAGTACAGCTGTTGTGCTTAAGCACCTTTTATATATTAATTTGCCCAAGGTTTACCATGTTTATTGTATTGCATATATTAAATAGAGGAAGGGGGCCTGCAGGCTTCCTCTCCCTATCTAACAATATGAAAAATGACAAATACAGTTGCTAAGGGCTTATTACTACTGTCATGGAATATAAGAGGTATGGAGCATAAAGTTAAGAGAAATGCAATATTTAAGTACTTTAGCAGACTGCAACCCCACCTGGTGTGTCTCCAAGAGACGCATCTACAGCCTGACTCTGTCCATCTTCTGCCCTCCCGCAAATTCCCAACGCAATTTCACTCCACACATTCTTCCTACGCTAGAGGGGTCAGTGTGCTGATATCAGCCATTTCCTTTGAATGCATTCAACAGCAGATTGACAGAGAAGGTAGATTTGTCTTCTTATTATGCAAGCTAAACTGGTTCAGATGTATAATTGCTGCACTATATATCCCCCCCCCCCCCCCCCCACTATTTTCTGTGGTCTCCCTCAAGAGCCTAGCTCAATGTATGGCACTGCACCCTAACTTACTGGTACTGGCCTTGGGGGACTTTAATAACACTCTGGACTCACACCTAAACAGGATGTTCGTGAGGCCCAGATCGACTAGACCCACTTTGGGTAAGACTGCTTTTACGTCTCTGCTTACAGAACTGGGACTCCACAATGTGTGGCGAGAGAGACATGCCGCTGACCAATGCTACTCGGCCACACATGGTGGACTCTCACGTATTGACCTGGGTCTGGATAATGGAATGCTTCTGCAACAGGTTCGGGACTTGGCCTACGAGCCGTGTCTCCTGTCTGATCACTCCCCATTCTGGGTACGGCTGGATGTTACTGATTCCTTGGGCCACCCACTGTGGTGAGTGAACCCCTTTTGGCTGACGCTATTTCTGCCTTCGGACGGCATACCGGGTGCATTGAAGGTGTTTCTGACTTTTAATAGACACTCTGCCAGTGCAGCAGTGATATGGGACTCACTCAAGGCTTTCCTGAGGGGCTGCCTTATTTGGCAGATTACAGGTATCAAGAACCGCTCTAGGGAATAGGAAGATAGAGTACGGAATGAGATGCAGAGCAGGGAACAGGTGTTAATCACTGACCCTTCCCAGTCCAATCATGAGGCTTGGACTGAGGCTCAATCTTTGTAGAATTCCGTTATAATGTCCGCAGAAGAGAAAAGAAGATACTTTCTCCAACAAAGCTATTTTGAAGAGGGAAAAACACTGGACATCTCCTGGCACTAGTGGCCAGGGAGCAACGGGACCCTTCTATTATCACAGCTATAAGGTCCACAACAGGGGAAATACACACTCTTAACCCTGACATACTGAATGATTTCCATCAGTTTTTCAAAGACCTCTATTCCTCTCAAGCTAGATATGCTCCATCTGATCTAACACTGTTTTTGCAGGCTTGTCCCTTTCCCCAACTGTCTGAAGCTGAGAGGGAAACGCTGAACTCTCCAATTACCCTGACGGAACTAACGGAAGCATTAGATGGGGACTCTGCACCATAAATCTCTGGGTTTGGATGGCCTGCGGGCTGAGGTATACTCTGCGTCTGCTGCAGGCCCTATCTGAACCTGTTGAGACAGGTTACTTGCCGGATAGTATGCAGGAGGCCATTATAGTGGTGCTTCCCAAGCCAGGTAAGGATAGACTCTTGCCAGATTCATACCGCCTGATTTCCTTGTTGAACCCGGATGTTAAGCTACTGGCGCGAGTTCTGGCCACTAGACTTTCTGGGGTGATAGGCAGAGTAATTTATAAAGACCAATCTGGGTTTATTCCCACCTGTTCCACTGCCGATAAAATATGGCGATTGTTCATGAATCTACACATACCAGTGGATGATTGTGGAGGGAGGGCCATTCTATCGCTGGACGCCGCAAAGGCTTTTGACAGTGTGGAGTGGCCCTACCTTCTGGAAATCCTGGCAAGATTTGGTCTAGGGAGTCATTTCATAGAATGGTGAAGGTCCTATACTCACAGCCTAGAGCCAGACTCCACCTTAATAACAATCTTTCACTTTGCACAGGGGCATCTGTCAGGGATGCCCATTATCCCCATTGCTGTTCTCTTTGGCAGTAGATCCTCTAGCCATTTTGATCCGTAACACACCTGAGGTTGTGGGGTTCCGTAGAGGGCCGCTGGAAGACAAGATATCTCTTCATGCAGATGATGCACTCATTTACCTTAGGATACACAGCGGCCTCTTTGCCAGCAGTGATGGGGATTATCACAGATTTTGGCAGGTTCTCAGGCTTTACTATAAACTGGTCCAAGTCAATATTAATGCCCATAGACCCCCTGACAGCACCATTACCCACGGGCGCAAGCCAAATTGCCATAGCAAACAGTTTTAAATACCTTGGGGTGATAGTTACCCCAGATACAGCAGACTACTTGCGGCTGAACCTGGGCCCCACCATTAGACAAAGTCAAATGCACTAGCTGGTGTGAGCTTCCTCTGTCGGTGGTAAACAGAGTGAACCCAATTAAAATGGTATGGACACCATAACTTCTGTATATCTTTCACAACTCCCCTATGTGGATCTCAAATAAAGGGTTCAAACGCATTGACTTTTTAATGCAAGACCTAATATGGAAAAAAAAAAAGCTAGAATTAGTTTCACCACCTTACAATACGGGAAGGACCGGGGAGTACTGACAGCACCACTAGCGGGGTGGGGGCAGGATGCAGGTGAGGACCCTGTAGCTAAATTGGTGACTATGTCTTGCCCCACATTAAAGGCGGCTTCCCATATGGAGATGAATTTACCCAGTATCCCATCCCTGGCCCCGACTGGTGACCTCATTAGGAAAATACGGAAGGAATTCCTAAAAGCCTTGACTATTAGGGGCCCACTGCCCTTTACACCCTTGTGGAACAATCCCAGTTATCCAGAACTCTTATGCTCTGTACACACGGTCGGATTTTCCGACGGAAAATGTGTGATAGGACCTTGTTGTCGGAAATTATGACTGTGTGTGGGCTCCATCACACATTTTCCATCGGAATTTCCGACACACAAAGTTTGAGAGCAGGCTATAAAATTTTCCAACAACAAAATCCGTTGTCGGAAATTCCGATTGTGCGCCGGATTTGTGTACACACGAAGTGCCATGCATGCTCAGAATAAATTAAGAGACGAAAGCTATTGGCTACTGCCCCTTTTTTTAGTCCCGATCTACGTGTTTTACGTCACCGCGTTCAGAACAATTGGATTTTCTGACAACTTTGTGTGACCGTGTGTATGCAAGACAAGTTTGAGCCAACATCCGTCGAAAAAAATCCATGGATTTTATTGTCGGAATGTCCGATCGTGTGTACAGGGCATTAGGGTTGCAAGGATTCTCTCTCTGGAGACAGAAGGGGATATGGTTCTTCCCTTAACTCTATGAGGGGACCATTCTGAAAACAGACGAATGGCTATGCACAGAATTCCAGCTCACCTCAAGGGGCTTTTATAAATATCTACAACTTAGACATTCCCTGAGGGCGCAGCAGCAAACACATTCCTTAGTTGTATCATCCTCTTCTTTGCTGATGGAAGTCCCCCTGGGCGGACACCCAGAAGGGATTGATATGTGCAGAATTGCTGTCTTCTATCCAGGATCACGCCTCTTTTAAATGAAAAACCAAGTGGGTGGAAGATACTGGAGATATAGATGGGGCTCAATGGGACATGGCTTTGGAATCAATACCTGCAACCTCTGTCTCAGCCTCTCACAAACTCTCGCAACTGTTTATTCTACATAGAGCCTATAGAACACCCGTGGGGCAGGAGGGACTCTCCTCACTGTCCAAAATGTAAAGTGCACCAGGGGGACTTTATACATCTACTTTGAAGATGCCCCAAACTCCACCAATATTGGGCGGAAATATCACAATGCAGCTCTAGACTAGCTCAGTTAACAGTACCCAGAACCCCCTGGTGTACTTACTAGGGGCAATTGATGAGGGGATGTACCAGAGAGGAATGCATCACATGATAACCAGACTTTTATACCTGGCTAGAAAAATTATAGCCAGATATTGGATGGCATCTACAGTCCCTACAGGGAAACAATGGATTAATTATGTTAACACTTCTTCTCAGGGAGCGACTAGCTTATAGCCACAGGAAAGCTGTGAAAAAATTTGAGTTCATTTGGCAACCATGGCTGGATGATCACAATCTTGCCCCACCACCACAATTGGTGATGGACAGACTTCTGGATTAGAGACCCGCCATTGATTTCAGGGGGGAGGGGAAGACGAGAGAGAGAGAGAGAGAGAGGAGGCGGAGGGAGGTAGGAGAAACAAGTTAGGTCATGTGTACAGGTAAAGCACTAGAATCCACATGATACGTTAGGTGAACATATGATTAATACTGTTCTAATAAATTGTACTGAAAGTGCTAGTTGGTGTTTTAGTTGAAAAATCACAATATCTGTACTGCCTTCTGATATTGCTCATGGACTATGGATACTCAATGCAATTTGTATAACATGTTTATTCTTCCACTCACTGGATGCAACTATTGTATACATTGAAAGAGCAATTTCTCAATAAAAAAAGTTTTGATTTAAAAAAAAAAAAAAAGAAAAAAGGTTTGTAGTCCAACAAAAAAAAAGTTTAAATAGTTTTTTGTTTTGTTTAGTAAGGTTAGAGAGTAATTGTATGGAAGATCAATAATTGTATCATATTATAAAATATCGTTATCAATATTATTGCTAGTTTGAATGGTGAATAGATAGGGGATACCCAATCAGAACAGCAAGCTAGTTTTGGGTCAGATAGCTAGCAAAGCTGCAATGAAGCACTTTGTTTATGATCCAGCTGTGCTATAAACAAAATCTGTATTATAAACTAATTCTGGATGCATAGTAAGTTGCAGATGCTCAAAAAAATGAGATCCATTATTCTGTCCTCTAGCCAAAAATTAAGGAATAAAAAAACTTTGAAATGGTGCTGGATTTTATGACTTTTATACAATAAAAATAACATCTCTTTAAGATAATAATTTATGCTCTTCAAGACGAATTCTTATCTGGTAAATTACAGCAGCTCTGTATTTATGAATATACCAATTTTTTTTTTTTTTTTTTTTTTTTTTAATGCAAGCAATGTAAATACCCAATTTTTACTTGGTAGTAGCCCATTAGGTCTAGTACACAGGATCAGAAAAATCAGACAAAAAAAACTGCAGCTTTCAAAACAATTGTACGATAATCTGATTATTAGTACGCAGCTTTCAAGAGCTGATCACGACAGTTTGGATAATTTCACATAAAAGGGACAAAACACAAAATTTCTCCTACGATACCAAGACCACACATCTTCGTAAACTAAGAATATATTACAATACATAATGTCAAAGTCCAAAGTTGTATTCTGTCGTACAAGAATTTTCGCAATGTTAGTACCCTCTTCAAGTTACGATATGAGACTAGCATGCAAAAAAAAAAAAAAAAAAAAAAAAAAAAAAAAAAAATTAGGATTTTTAACCGCTTCAATACAGGGCATTTTCACCACCTTCCTTCCCAGACCAATTTTTAGTTTTCAGCGCTGTCGCACTTTAAACGACAATTGCGTGGTCGTGCGACGTTGTACCCAAACAAAATTGACGTCCTTTTTTCCCCCACAAATAGAGCTTTCTTTTGGTAGTATTTGATCACCTCTGCGGTTTTTATTTTTTGCGCTATAAACAAAAGAAGAGCGACAATTTAAAAAAAAAACAAACAAAAACCCCACAATATTTTTTACTTTTGCTATAATAAATATACAATTTTTTTTTTAAAAAAATTTTTCCTCAGTTGGTTAAAAAAAAAAAAAAAAAAAAAAAAAAAAAAAAAATCGCATTAAGCGTATATTGATTAGTTGCAAAAGTTATAGCGTCTACAAAATACAGGATAGATTTATGGCATTTAAAAAAAAAAAATTATTTTTTTTACTAGTAATAGCGGCGATCGCGTTTTTTTTTCGTGACTGCGACATTATGGCGGACACATTTGACACATTTTTGGGACCATTCACATTTATACAGCGATCAATGCTATAAAATTGCATTGATAACTGTAAAAATGTGACAGGCAGTGAAGGGGTTAACCACTAGGTGGACGCACAAGGGGAGGAGACTGATCGGTGTTCCTCTGTACTGGGAACACAGATCGGTCTCCTCTCAACTGACAGGACATGGATCTGTGCGTTTACACACACAGATGCACAGTCCTGCCCGGTTAACCGGCAATCGTGGGTGCCCGGTGGACATCGCAGCCGCCGAGCACACGCACCGGGTCCCAAGCAACGCGGCGGGGGCGCGCGCCCTAGACCCCCGGGAAGCCCAGGCCGTCATATGACGTCCACCCAGGATGGGAGATCCCATCTGTGGACATCATTTTATAATACGCCGGTAATGAAGTGGTTAAAACAGCTTACCTGTAAAATCATTTTCTTGGAGTGCATCATAGGACACAGAGCCTCAAGTAATTACTTGGTGGGTTATGGGCCTACCTTCAGGTGTTGACACTGGTATAACCAATACAGGAAGTTGACTCCCCTATATAACCCCTCCTCCTTCCAGGAGTCCTCAGTTTTTGTAGCCAAGCAATATACTCTCACACCATAAAACAGAGGGGCGGGAGCTTTGTGTCCTATAATGTACTCCAAGAAAAGGATTTTACAGGTAAGCCGTTTTAAAAATCCTATTTTCTTTATCGTACATCATAGGACACAGAGCCCCAAGTAATTACTTGGTGGGATGTCCCATAGCAATGCTACTTGAGGGGGAGGGAGACAACCCATAGGGCACCCCCAGACCTTGAGGAATTATACTGCTGCTTGCAGCACACTGCGCCCGAAGGAGATATCCTCATTCCATTTTACATCTACTTGATAACATTTTGTAAATGTATGCGCTGAAAACCGTGGCCTTGCAGATCTGAGACATGGAGGCCTGGTGACGCACTCCATGTCAAGAAGCACCAACCACTCTGGTAGGGTGCGCCTTAACTTGAAAAGGGGGAATCTTTCCCTTTAAATCATAAGTTTGAATTATAATTTGCCGAATCCACTTAGCCACAGTGGATTTTGACGCTGCCTGTCCTTTTTTAGGACCCTCTGGCAGAATAAGACGTCAGTCTTATGAATCTGAGCAGTTTTCTTTAAATAGATCTTCACTGCTCTCACCACAATGTATTAACTTTTCTTCCTTGGAACGTGGTTTTGAAAGAAACGATGTCAGGACAATATCTTCATTCAGATGAAGGCCTGAAACCACTTTTGGCAAAAAGCCTGGACGAGGGCGTTACACCACTCTGTCCTCATTAATAATCAAATATGGCTCTTTATAGGAAAGAGCAGCCAATTCTGAAACCCTCCTTGCTGAGGATATAGCAACCAAAAACATCAGCTTCCTAGTCAGAAGGACTAAGGGAACATGCTGTAATGGCGGTTTTTGTAAAACTGACAAAACTAAAATTCAAGTCCCAAGGGCTTAAGGGTGATTTAACTGGCGGATTAATCCGCATCACTCCTTGCATGAAACCCCGGACTAAAGAATGCGTAGCAAGTGGTCTTTGAAATAAAATTGATAAGGCTGAGACTTGGCCCTTAATAGTACTCAGGGCCAACTTCATCTCTACGCCTACTTGTAGAAAGGCAAGAATTCTGCCTCTACTATATCTCCGAGGGTGCCAACCCTTGGATTCACACCAGGAAATATAAGCTTTCCAGACTCTATAATATATAGCTCTAGAAGCTGGCTTCCTAGCATTAATTAAAGTAGAAATAACTACCTTGGAAAGCCCATGTCTTTTCAGAATGTGGGTCTCAATAGCCAGGCCGTTAAATTTAGCATTCGTAAAGTAGGATGGAATATTGGCCCCTGTGAGAGCAGGTCTGGCCTTAGTGGAAGGGACCACAGATCCTCCACTGCCATCTTTACGACCTCTGCATACCATGACCTTCTGGGCCATGCTGGTGCTGCCAGAATTACCAGTTTTCTTTCCAGCTTGATCCTGCAAAGAAGTCAAGGCAGGAACTGAATAGGGGGAAATGCATAGATCAGTAAAAGCTGATCCCACAGTATCAACGCATCTGTTCTGCATGCGAATGGATCCTTTGTTGTGGACACAAAGTTGACTAACTCTATGTTGCACTGGATGCTAGAAGATCTACATCCAGAGTCCCCCATCCTTGACAAACAGCCCGAAACACGTTGGATGAATAGACCATTCCCCTGGGAATAATCTGCTGGCGGCACATGTAGTGCGCAAGCTAATTCTCTATTCCCGAAATGAAGACTGCCGATGGGCACGGAATATTTCTTTCTGCCCAAGTTAGAATATGGTTCACTTCTCTCTGCACTGAGATTCTTGGTGCCCCTTTTGGGGATTGATATAGGCCACAGCCGTGGCACTGATGGATTGGATCCTGTCGGGACAATCCCTTAACCTGGAAGTCCAGGCTTTTAGAGCCAGACGCACTGCCCGAATCTCTAGGATGTTGATGGGCAAGGCTCTTCCGGTTCTTGAACACTGTCCTTTGACAGTTGTCTCCTCTGTCATTACCACTTTCCAGAAAAGTGGTTTGAAGTATTTACCCTTTAGGACATTCTTTAGTAACCACCAATTGAGACTTTGGAACACCCTTTGGGACAGCCGCATTGGCAAGTCCAAAGCTTGGATCGCTTTGTACCAAGAAAATAGAATACTGTTTTGCAACAGTCTCACATGGAACTGGGCAAAGGGAACTGCTTCGATGGAAGCCACCATCTTTTCTAACAACCTTATGCAAAGATGAATGGAGGGACCTCCTTTTGACCTGACCATCCGCACCAACTCTTTTATAGAGTGGCGGTTTTTTTTTCTGGGCAAGAAGACCCTTTTTCTGGGCTGCATCTATGATCAGATCCAAATACTGCAGCCCTTTTTTAGCGATTTTAATGGAGACTTTACTAGGTTGAGAATGCAACCCAGACCTTTCCAGGTAACTGGTTGTAATGCGTACACCTTACTCCGAACAGCGATTGGTCTATTAGCAATAGATCGTCTAGGTATGCCAAGACTGTTTAAGCCCTGTGCCCTTGACCTGGCTACAGGTGGGGCTAGCACCTTTGTGAACACTCTAGGTGCTGTAGCTGGCCCGAAGAGCAAGGCTATAAACTGAAATGCTGCTGTTCTACTTCGAACCGCAGAAACTTTGGTGAGCGGGAAATATATGGACATGCAGATATGCATCCCTGACGCCGATAGGCGCCAGAAGTTTTCCTCCTTGCAGGATAGAAACTACTGACTTGATCGACTCCATAAAAAGGAGCGGATCTTCAGGAACCGATTTAGATTCTTTTAGATCTAGAATGGATCTGTTGAATTTCTGCGCGACTCTGTACATGTACGGGAAACGCATGAAAAAGGCAGTGAAGGTTCCAAGGAACCTAAAAAAAAAAAAAACAGAACTATCAGCTGACTCTACTAGAGGTAGCTTGAAAGAGGCACAAATCATCTCTGTAAGAGGTTTGTACCAGCAATTTCTCAGATTGCGAGGCTGAAAAAAAGTTCAACTCTAGTTGTCTCCTCTGCAGAGGAGTACTCGGTTTGCCTTTCTTCCCGATTACCTGAGGGTAATCCTTCATCCTCTACCCACTGTTCCCTTGAGAAGGGATCTCAGGTGGGGGAGGGGGATCTAACACGCTTCTCATCCTTGGATAGCGAATGCGATTAAAATTGCTAATTTTCCTTCTAGGCCCTGCCGGATGAAGGAAAAACGCATCTCCAATCATGTATAAAGGGGCTGAATATTTTCTCCTCTTAGGCTCAGTTTCCACTATTGCAACCCCAATGTTGCGTGATTTTACTGTGATCCTTTGCTGCCGAGAATGCGTCGGGGCGCCATTTTGATGCGACAGGAAACAATGCCTGTGTATTCTAGAGGTTTATGGACCTCAAGTTGCATCAAAGTTGTACCAAAGTAGTGCAGGGACTACCTTGAAGTCGCACAGATCTGAACAGTATTTCTTGGAAATCATGCCCTAGAGTCTGACGGTGGAGACCGTCACCGCTGCCTAGAGGCAGCTGCCCCTGCGCAGGGGAAGGAATCTGTTTAAGTGACTTGTCCAAGGTCACAAGGAGCCAATGTGAGGACAAGGTCCCACGTCTTTCAGGAAGCCTCCCATGGCTACGCTTGCCATTACAGTAGTTAACCTGTGAGGAGTGGCTCCTTCACTAGTGAACGCCGACATGTGGATCTGAACCCATGTCTGTCAGGAAGTCTCCCATGGCTACACTGGCCGTCAGAGTACTTAACCTGTGAGCTGTTGTGGCTTCACTTTAAATAAAAAGGACATTTATACCTTCTACTGGACAAAAGAGCTTTACTGCTAGAAATCATTTGGATGTATTTCACCAAACCTTCCCCAATGAAAAGGGAAACTAGTCAGACACCCTTTTTTGCAAGATGCTTCAGCTGAGCAACCCTTTTAACCACAGGGTCCTAAGCATGTGTTTTAGCACAAATGCAAGGCGAGACGCCTGGTGGATAGGGTCTTTTATGGCATCTATGGCGAAACATAGCGCCATTGGTAGGAGGATTTTAACAAAAAAATTCCAACTCCTTATCTGTTAGATGCTTAAGCAATTATGCATCTTTATTGATGCGTCTACCGCTGGTACTTAACAACGTTTGTGAATTTTTCCTCCATGATAGAGAACTGAGAAACTCTTTGATAGGAAAAAAAACCTTAGTTAGACTTACCGGTGACGGTATTTCTACGAGCCTTTCAGGACAGCACCTTGGAGAGAGCGTAGCTCCACCTCTTAGACAGGAAACACTGTGTGACAACGCCCCTTTAAAAAGCAGCTGCTTCCACCATGCCATCAGTTGTTACCGAGAAATCCTCCGACATGCTGGAAAATATAATCAGACAATTACCAGGTCCTATAATTATACTTTACATATGATAACCAAGGGAGGGAAGTAGGCTGCTGTCCTGAAAGGCTCGTAGAAATACCGTCACCGGTAAGTCTAACTAAGGTTTTCTCCCTTCGCCTTTCAGGACAGCACCTTGGAGAGGATAACCGAGAAACTTACTTCAGGGTGGGACTACTGCCTGCAAAACCTTCCTACCAAATGATTGGTCCAAGGCTGATAGTAGATCCAAGCGGTAGTGCCTTTATGAAGGTCGAAAAACTGGACCATGTGGCAGCCTTGCAGATTTGCTCAGGAGATGCCCCAGCCCTTTCTGCCCATGATGCCGCCACTGCTCGAGTAGAATGAGGTAATACCCCTTCCGGAGGTTCCAGACCCAAAGATATGTATGCCTCTTTGATGGCCTGCTTTAACCATCTTCCAAGGGTGCTTTTGGAAGCTTTACCTCCTTTGTGAGTACCTTCCATTAAAACAAAGAGTGAGGATGACTTTCTGATTTCCTTTGTTCTTTCCAGATATTTAAGCAGGCACCTCCTGACATCAAGGGTATGGAAAGCTTCTTCTCCTGCTCCCGAAGGTAAAGGACAAAAAGTAGGGAGAATGATTTCCTGTGTACGGTGAAAAACTGAAGCCACCTTTGGTAGAAATGCTGGATCCGTCCTTAAGACTACCCTATCCTGTAGACATCTCATGAAGGGCTCTTTAATTGAAAGGGCTTGTAACTCACTAATTCTACGTGCGGAAGTTACTGCTACCAATAAAATAGTCTTTAACGTCAAGAAACGTAATGATGCTTCTTCTATGGGTTCAAACGGTGCCATAGTTAGTCCCTGAAGAACTAAAGATAAATCCCATTTGGGAAAACTAACAACAGGTCTAGGCTTTACTTTTGCCATTGCCCTAAAAAATCTGATTATTAAAAGGTTCCCCTGACAGGGTTCTTTCCAAAAAAACTGATAAAGCAGCTACCTGCGTCTTGAGCGTACTTGCTGCTAACCCCTTCTCCAATCCCTCTTGAAGAAATTCCAAAACTGAAAATGTGGTACGAAAATCAAAGTTTTTACTGGAACACCAAGAATTATAGATCTTCCAGACTTTAAAGTAAATGTCTCTCGTCACTTTTTTTTTCTACTTGCAAGAAGGGTAGAAATAAGCCTCTCTGATAAACCCTTCCGTCTTAAGATTTGTTCTTCAGAAACCAAGCTGTTAGTTTGACGTAAGCTGGATCTGGATGGAGAATTCGGCCCTGACTCAACAGGTCTGTCCTGATTGGTAATCTCCAAGCAGGTTTCACTGAGAGGTTCATCAAGGTTGAAAACCAGGGTCTTTTTGGGCAATAAGGAGCTATTAATATTAGCTCCGTGGACTCCAATCTGAATTTGGCTAACACCTTTGGTATCAGTTGGAACGGGGGAAAAGCGTAGGACAGATGGAAGTCCCATTTGTGAGCCAACGCATCTACTCCGAGAGCTTGATCCTGTCTCTGAAGAGAGAAGAAGACTGGTATTTTTTCATTTTCCTGTTTTGCAAAGAGGTCCACTTGGGGATGACCCCAACTCTTGGAAATCTTTTCGAATAATTCCTGATTGAGAGACCACTCTGCTTCCCTTATTTCTTTCCTGCTGAGGAGATCTGCTAAGGTGTTTTCCGTCCCCTTTAGATGGACTGCTGATAGAGAGGCCACATTGTTCTCTGCCCATCTTAGGATCTGATGCGCTAGACCCATTAGGGTTTTGCTTTTTGTGCCCCCTTGCTTTGTTAAATATAATACTGTCGTCATATTGTCTGACAATATTTGGACATGTTGATTCACTAGAAATTCCTGGAGGGAGAGGAGGCTTAAGTGAACAGCCTTCAACTCTCTCCAATTTGAAGATCTTCTTGCTTCTGGTTTGGTCCAAACTCCCTGAACCGTTTTTTCTTCCAGATGAGCTCCCCATCCCCAGGCACTGGCATCTGTAGTCAGCCTTCTGGTTACCGGAAAGACCCAAGGAAGCCCTTTTGAAACGTTTCCTAGGTTCCTCCACCACCAAAGAGACCTTTTTGCTCTTGCCCCCAAGTTGAATTTCTTCTCCAGAGGTTCCTGGTATGACCAATTCATCAGGATATCTGATTGCAGAGGACGGGAATGCAACCTGGCCCACTGTACCGAAGGAATTGCTGCTGTCAACAGACCCAGAGCAGACATGGCTTGTCTTACAGAGATCTCTGCGTTGGATTGAAGTGTTATCAGGGTCAACTGCATCTTCTCTATTTTCTCCTGGGGTAGAAAAATTCTCTGTTCCATCAAGTCTATTTCGTACCCCAGAAACCTTACCCTTTGAGATGGAATTAAGTTTGACTTCTGAAGATTGAGAAGCCATCCCAAACCTCTTAAATGTGTTTGAACTGTCTGTAGGTTGACCTCTACTTGACCCCTTGAGTCTGAAAACAGTAGCAGATCGTCCAAATAGGGTACTATTGAAATCCCCTTCAGTCTCAGGGGCTCCAAAGATTCCGCCATCACTTTTGTGAATACCCTGGGAGAAGAGGAAAGACCGAAAGGCAGAGCCTGAAACTGCAGGTGCCAAATCTCCCCTCCCCCCAGATTGACTGCAAGACGCAGGAACCTTTGTGATGGGGGCGCTATTGGTATATGGAGATAGGCATCTCTCAAATCGATGGAAGCCATATGACATTTGGGGGTTAGCAAGTTCCTTACTGAGAAAATCGTATCCATCCTGAATTTTTTGTATTTTATGGATCGATTTAGAACCTTTAAATTGAGAATCAGGCGGAAATTTCCTGATGGCTTTTTGACCAGAAAAATGTGGGAGTAAAACCCCTTCCCCTCTTGATCTTTCGGAACCTGGGAAATGACGTTCTGTTGCATCAGTTCCTGTAACAGAGACTTCATGACCAGAGCCTTTTCCCGATCCTTTGGCAGGTTTGTGATGTAAAAACGACTTGGGGGGCTTTGTGAGAATTCCAATTGATAACCCTTTTTGATTAACCCCAGAACAAAAGGACTCTGTTGTTTTTTCCCAGATTGGTAAGAAGTCCTGTAGTCTCCCCCCTACTAGATGGTCATTGTTTTTTAGGGGTTTGTTCTGGGGTTCTAAAGAGTACCCCACCTCTACCTCTTCCTCTGAGAAGACCAGGGTCTCTTCTGTGTGTGGTCCTTTTCCTTATCGGTTTGTCTAAAAGGACGAAAATTTTTCCTCTGCTGTACCGTTTTCTTCTTCTGTGGGAAAGCTTTCTTCTTGTCTGCTGTCCTGTCAAGGACAGTCTCTAGTTCTGGCCCAAACATCAGGTCTCCTGAAAAGGGAATTCCGCACAGTTTTACTTTAGAAGCTGAATCCCCTGACCAGGTCTTTAGCCAGAGTGCTCTTCTTGCTGAGTTAACAAGCGCAGAGGACCTGGCTGACATCCTGATAGATTCTGCAGAGGCATCTGCCATATATTTTACTGCCTTAAGCAGGGTAGGGAAGAACTCCAATAAGTCTTTTCTGGAGGTACCTGCCACAACATGATTTTTAAGTTGCTCTAACCAGCACTCCAGATTCCTAGCCACAACCGTAGCCGCCATTGCTGGCTTAAGATTAGCTAGAGATGAGTCCCAGGCTTTCTTCAGTAGCCCATCTGCCCTCTTATCCATAGCATCTTTGAGAATACCCATGTCCTCAAAAGCTAAATCAGTCTTCCTAGATACTTGAGAAAAGGCAGCGTCTATTTTTGGTTTTTTATTCCACAATAGTTCCTCATTCTCCTCAAAAGGAAACCTCCTTTTGAGGGTTTTAGAAAAAAAACTGTCCTCTCTCTGGATTCTTCCATTCCTTTCTAATAGTGTCTGTTAACACTTTATGGACAGGGAACACCCTGTGTTTAATTTCCTCCAGCCCCAGGTACATCTTGTCATGCACGGACAGCTGAGCCTTTTCTTCCTGGATCTCCAGGGTAGTATAAATTGCCTTGAGTAATTCATCCACCTCCTCAAGTGACAGCTTATATCTGGATGATCTTGACTCTTCTTCCACCTCCTCCTCCTCAGAATCAATGGTTGAGGGTGGAATGCTTTCCCTTTCCTCCTCCGACTCACTTTCCACCTGTCTGGAAGTGGACTGAGGGAAACTGGAGTGAGAACTCTGCTCTTGGCTGGAACTCTGGCCGTGCTTTACAAGGGAACGCACTGTCCCTAGGGCCTCTGCTAACTCCTTCCTCACAGAAGATAAGAGCTCTTTGCACTCTTGTGAGGATTCTTCTTTTACTAAATCCACAATGCAGGATTTGCACAGTGGTTTGGGCCAAGAGTCCCTTAAAGGATTTTTGCATGAGGGGCACTTTCTCCCTGTTCTCTCTGATTTGGCAGTAGCTTTCTGAAACAGAGAAACAAGAAAAACCCAGGTCCTTTAGAACTAAGGCTTCAGAGAAAAGTAGTACCTCCAGCCAACACCCTAAGTGCCCAGAGTCTCACTCCTTTGCTGAACTGCTAATGGAAACTGTTACCCCATAGCAGACAGCAGCAGGTTTTGAATAACCACATCAAAGATAAAACACCCAGTGATATAAAAAGGAAAGGAGGTGCCACCGCCCCTCTCCTACCTGGGCCTGGCCGGGAACCTGGGCGCCTGCATCCGCCATTGCTGCTGACGATTCCGCTGTCTCCATAGTGCAATCCGCAGCTGCTGCACTGTGTACTAGGCTCCATGTGCCAAACAAAAGGAAGTCCCGGCCAGAGGACCCGCCCCTTCCTCCTGCGTTCCAGCAGCAGGAACCAATCGCTGCTACACCCCGCCGGAAGTATCCGCCCACCGGAACTGACATCACCTGCTGTCCGGGATTCGGCGCCGCCATGCAGAGGCCTGGCATGGACGCTCTTACTGAGCACAACCGCGGCCCCCCGAACACCCCGGGTGGAAAACTTCCGGCAGACCATTACTCCTGTGAGCCGGAGAAGGAAGGGACACCGGAGCACCCTCCTCACGTAAGGGAAGGAGCTGGGTTGGTCTGAGTACCCAAACGTGGAGGTCCTGCCAAAACCCTCTCCTTGGAGAGAGCGCAGCCCCTCTGGTTCCCCAAGCAGTGCTTCCACCATGGCGGAGGAAACACTAAAACTGATGGCATGGTGGAAGCAGCTGCTTTTTAAAGGGGCGTTGTCACGCAGTGTTTCCTGTCTAAGAGGTGGAGCTACGCTCTCTCCAAGGTGATGTCCTGAAAGGCGAAGGGAGAAAAAATGCTTATCCAGATGATCCCATTCAGCATAAATAAGCGCTGTAAAAGGTTTTTTTTTTTAAAAAAAACCAAAGAAGGGACCTGGACTTTCAGCTTACTCTGTTAGGTGTAGTATAAAACGTGGAATGAACCATCTCTTTAAGAGTTTGTACCATCAATCTGTCAGATTGTGAGGTTGCATAAGGTTCATCAACGGTTGTTTCCTCCGCAGAGGAAAATTTGGTTTGTTTTTCCCCGTGATCACCTGAGGATAACACCTCATCCTATGCCCACTGTTTCCTTGGAAAAAAGGGGTTTGAGGTGGGGGGAGGGGGATCTAGCATGCTTCCTATCCTCTTGGATGGAGAATGTGATTAAAGCCACCAATCTTCCAAGCCCAACAGGGCAGAGGAGAATGCATCTTCAGTCACATACACAGGGGCTGAAGTGTGAGAAGCTGTTGCACTACCAATTGCTTCCAATGATTCACCCTGGCTTGCCATGTCAGGTATCTCCGGAGAGGATGACAGTGTGGAGGGCATGACTGGAGTTCCCAGCGCCTGGGGGTGGAATCCTTGGTACCAATGTGGTACACTGGAAATCAAATGTGCCAAGCACAACAGCAGAGGCACTTTAAATTATGGCATTTGCTGAACAATAGTTTTAGCAAAAGAAAACAATGTCACCATAAGGATCAGCCTTTGATGCTGAGTACCATAATATTTCCTGTGCTGGAAATGCCTGTTTACACACCTTTACATGCCCAGCGCTCCTGTGTCTTAGTGTGACAGACTTCTGTCTTCAGCATATGAACTGAGAGCGTCTGTGTTAAGCCTCAGGTGAGAACGTGATTACACATCAGTGTCAGCTGTTACCGCACCTCTAGGAGGAGAGGGGAGGGGAATTTTTATCAGCACTGTTTGTTAAGCTCCTAGTTTTAAAAGGAAGACTTTATACAAAAAAATGCAAATGGCTGGTTTTGTATGTTCATAAACTACTGCTGTAACCCCCTTAGATCCCTCAGAAGAGGAACACCATCTGTTTAATTAAGAACTCCCCTCTAGCTGCAGGGACCACACCCGCTGCTATAGCCACACAGAGCTGCTGAAAAAGCATCGTACTAGGTAAGTGTAATATACTCCTTCTAGAGGAGACATTTTAAAAAGGCACAGTTATACATTATATATATATTTTTTTTTTGGAGAAAAAGGCATAGGTGGACTTTTTACAGTTCCTAGGCTTCTCCCCTTACCTTATCCTCGCTGCAGGATACTGCTGATTTAACAGACAGATCCGAATTTCACCCATCACGGCGGGCAGCGTAGTTAAACCTTCAAAGGCTGGGGCCCTTTTAATAGGGGTTCCGCTCCTTTGGACATGTATAGCACCCCTCAGGAACAACTTTAGGTAATATGAAAAGCCTCAGTGGCGAGAATGGATCCGGTTGTGGAGGTTTTTTAAATCCAGCATAGATCCCTCCCTGGAGCTCCTCAGAGAACATCTTAACTCGTGACCAACACCTTAAACACTGGCGAAAAAACTGAGGACTCCTGGAAGGAGGAGGGGTTATATAGGGGAGTCAACTTTCTGTATTGGTTATACCAGTGTCAACACCTGAAGGTAGGCCCATAACCCACCAAGTAATTACTTGAGGCCCTGTGTCCTATGATATACGATAAAGAAAAAAATAAAGACGAACATTTGTCCAATATCCTCCTCGTGTGTACAAGGCTTTAGAATCTCTGTATACAGAAGAGATCACCCTCAGAGACAAGACCTGTAAGTGTAACTTGAATGCGACAGCCACAAATTTAGCCTCTTTCCTGCCATATAGGGCTGTACCGTGTGGTAGAGCTGATCGAAAGCTCAGAACTAGATGGACAGAAATACAAACCTTTCAGCAGGTGAAACAGTTGCAAAATGTATTAAGCCGTTTTCCTAGAGTTGAGCTAACAATGTACAATACAGTATAATTCCTACATATATTTTGATTGGAGAAGGAGGAAGGAGGAAGGGAGGAAGGAGGAGAAGAAGAAAAGACCCTCCTCTGTGAAGCTAAATACATTTTTTTTTTTCCGCTGGCTCCTAGATTTAAAGCAAATTTGTCAAGCCCTGGCTTATCCAATCTTCACAATTTAAAAATGGAAATCCACTTTACACACGCATACTAGCAGATTAAAAAATATTGAATTTTTGTATGACAGAGAACAAACTGATAACAGATTCCAGATAGGCAAGGTAAAATGACATTACCACCGATAATAAGAAACATTGTATTTAAAAGAAGGCAATGAGAACACAGTTGCAATTTGATTTTAATTCAGCAGCATAACTTAAACACCCAGCCATTAGTGCAGTTAAACAGACCCGTCCTACCACAATACGTCCACCATATTGCAACAATCCTTTTCAGCAGGAACTTTCAAAATCTACTTATAAAATAAAAAAAAAAACAGTCCTTTTCAGTGTTTGAATTGCATTGATATAACTGCAATCATAATCTACCATGTAAAAATATATATATGTGTGTATCTGTTGAAAAACTCCCATATTTAAAACAAATAAGGCCACAACCCAATGTTTACTGAGGTGTTCCAATCATGGAAAACTTCGCTAATTTATAGTTTCCAAAAGTTTTCCAGAAATTGGAATAGCAGCTACAAAATTATTGCATTACGTTTAGTACTGTAGAATCCCAAAGGGTATAGTATCTTTTGTAGGAGGAACACAAAAATAGCATAGTCCTTCTCTGCGATCACAAAGTTACAGTGCCCCAATGAGCAATGATGCTGGCACACACACAATGATATGGATGATGAAATGCTTTATCAGTGAGAAGTTGCTTTAGGCTAGATGTGATACAAATTTTGGTTAATCACTGCAACAAGTTTGTGACTTCCCCAGCAACATTGCAAGACGTTGTCACTTGTGACTTAAACAAATTAACAGTCATATCTCAGCAAAACCTTCCTCATCCATGTGCCAACATTGGCTGATAAGGTGCAATAAATCAACCATAACATTTTTTATCTTACCACTAAGCACTGTAAACATGTTCTTAATATTTCAAGAATATACTGAAGAGCACTGGAATCGGCTTAAGATTTCACAGACGAATGGTTGGATGTGAAGTTTACAAGAACACAAAAGGGTTATCTGATGGAAAATATATACCGTATATAGACAAAATTAGAAGAGCTTTGGAAAGGCTGAAGCATGTCACCAAAATTTACCCATGGCCAAGATGTAGCAGCAGCAGAATACTCTGAGCTTCTTTACCCCGGTAATGAGGATTCATATTCTAAGAATGCTGAAGGCATTCCTTATGCCTACTCTAGGGTGGTGCAGCTGCCTTTGTCTAATGTTTACATCTGAGATGGGCAACTGGAGAAATATAATGGCTGCAGGTCACTGCCATCTCTCTAGCTGCCTGTAAAAAAGTAGGTCTTTCCCCAAAAGTGAAAGTAAAAGGCAATACCTAACTAACTCTAAACCTACACTCAGCCACAATCTTAGCCTCATCTATCAAGAGAGAGAGAGAAAGATAATATATAAAACAAAACCTGTTCTGCAGCCACCCCGGTCCCAGGCTGAGCTGTTAGCGGCGGCTTCAGCATGTAGGAGGAGAGGCAGCCGACAACCGAAGCCCTATGCCAAGTCTATGGGTGACATCACTTCCCAGGCATATCCCAGCCGTTGTTGTCTTTCTCCTGCACACAGAGGGCACCGCTGGAGACCAGAGACCTTTTTAGAATAGGCAAGTATAGCAATTTTTTTTCTTTAAAGGGCTAGATAGATTAGGCTTAGAATGTGGCTGAGAGTAGGTTTAGGGTAAGTTAGGTGTCACCTTTACTTCTACTTTAAGTCTGATTTAGCATTATTAATAATTAGTTCTGCCTATAAAACATTTTAAAGACCAAAAATGCAGCAACAGAAGAAATAACACAATCACCATACACCGCTCTGGTCATCAAACCAGATCTACAATAATTTAACATAACACTGAACAGGATGTTTTTGCCTCAAAAGCAAGGCAAAATTTTGGCCTAAAAAGGTTATGTTGTCCTTATAGTGCTTGCTTTTGATGGAATGGAGGGGAGGCAAATGATTCAAAGGTCCACACCCTCCATTCATAGATAATGTTTCATTCTTTGAAGCTCTAGTATTATAGGCTTCTATGATTGGAGCAGCTTGTCAGAAAGGGCAGGCAAAGTCAGGAACTCTGAGTTTTAGGTGCTCCCTCAGCTCTATTAACCCGTGCAGCATCAGGAAATTACTTGGGGGGGGGGGGCTCTAATCAATGGAGGGGGATTTCATGAACGCCAACAGCACATTAAGAGTGAGTCATGTCCCTTGTGCTGATTTTTGATTCTTTTTAACTTTGACTACACGTAAGACTTTAGTGAAACCATTTGAAGCACAGTGCAGTGTTACCTTGGTGGAAAGAAGGGTACCCAGGGACACAAATCTCACATTATTTAGATGTGTACATAGCAATTTAGAAGTCTTTTAAAAGGATCCTGTCATGAGGTAAATATAGGGTAGACATTGCCGATGCCCTTCTGAAAATGCTGGCTTCCATATTTTGGAGTCACTTGCTTACAAAACACACCGAGTTCTGAGTTCAGTGACTGCAAGCTTGTTCTGGGTTTGTGACTTAGAAAGTACTGAAGCCAGAGAGAGACAGATAAATAGTACTTTCAAGGAAAAGGAAAAAAAAAAAAAAAAAAAAGGAAAATTAAATTAGCATATTCATTTTTCTCTCATTATAGATTTCTCTTAACTGCACTGCACTAGATAACATATTGGCAAATGGCAGAGTAGCTCTGTGGCAAGAATAATTCAACCCACAATTGAGATTTCTATATCTTCTATCTTGGTACACACGAGCAGATTCCAAGGTGTCACACAGTTGCTACTAGATTCTCAACTTTTTATATGTCGCAGTCAACTCAGCAGAGATGATTTAGTGGGTGCGGCTGGGAGAAAATAGGCAGGGAGTCCTGCTGGGAGATATTATCTTCAGAGTCTTTAAGGATAAGCTATATGGATAGGTTTCAGTTACGATCAACATTGCCATTTAAAGCTATAAGATGTCAGAGAGACAACAAATCGTATATCCAGCTATGCCACACCATTTTACCCATTCCTTTAACCTTTAGAGCCTGGCTTTAAACTCGCAAATACTCTGGAACTTTTGAGGGAATGGGAAAGCTCATTGAGAAAGGAAATAAAGTGGGAGTCTTTCTCAGACTTTTTTGACTCAAAAATCACAACAAGGGTAAAATGTGGCTCAGGACGTGTCAGAAAATAGGTACTTTGAACTTTGTCATCGTAAAAGTAAACAACTTTTTCTAAAGTGTTCAGATCTACACTTTTGTCAGTCATTATCATAATAACATTGGGCCAGTGCATAGCCGGCCTGTCAGAGGGCAATGATACCACGGCAGGATATTGGTCCACACCTTTGGGGGCTTCTCTATAAGAATCTGGATGGTGGTAGCCATGACCTTGAAAGCTTTCTGAACCTCTGTTGTCGAAAATTAAGGACACATTGACCGCATCGTATTTTCTTATGAAGCTGGAGATTTTTCCAAAGTAGTCTAGGTTAGTTTTAGCAGTGAAGGTTTTCATTTCTGAGGTCTGTCGGCTTAAAGCTTCATGGAAGTAAAACGTAAACTTGGCCAATAGATTATTTTTAAACTTCATGAGCCAGAGGAAAAGATGTGGAGGCTGCACTGCTTTTTGTGACTGTCCTCCAAATAAATGTTTCTTGGTCTCTTTTTGCTTCTCAAATATTTGACCCCAAGTCTGTAGTTTAGTATGGGCATTGTGCAAGTTTACAAGAGACAAGAGGAACTTCCACTCAAATACCAAGCTCTGTGCCTTTAAAAGGTGTGAAAGAACATCAACTTCAAGCTGGAATCCACTTTCCAGAGGAGACAAGAGAGGATGATGAAATCTACAAAAACAGGACAAAGCAATATGTAAATACAGGCCCACGTAGATCAGAAACAGACATATTACTATAGAAAAAAAAAAAAAATCAGCATGAGGGACAGAACTCACATTCAAGTGCCCCTTGTGCTGGTGGCTGCCATCTTAGTCCACTGACCCTCCCCCCATTGGTAATCTTCCGGTGCCACACACACACACACACACACACACACACACAATGTAAAATAAGTATTGAACAGGTCACCATTTTTCCAGGTAAATATACACTGTTAAAAAAAAAAAAAAAAAAAATATAGGGGAATACAGGGACAAAAAAAAATTGTAGACCTACAAGACCATCGCCAAGCAGCTTAGTGAGAGGGTGACGGTGCGATTATTCGCAAATGGAAGAAACACAAAATAACTGTCACTCTCCCTCGGTCTGGGGCTCCATGCAAGATCTTACCTTGTGGTGTTTGGATGATCATGAGAATGGTGAGGAAGCAGCCCAGAACTACACGGGAGAATCTTGTCAATGATCTCAAGACAGCTGGGACCATATTCATTAAGAAAACAAATCGGTAACACATTACGCTATGAAGGACTAAACTCCTGCAGCACCTACAAGATCCCCCTGCTCAAGAAAGCGCATGTACAGGCCCGTCTGAAGTTTGCTAATGAACATCTGAATGATTCAGAGGAGAACTGGGTGAAAGCGTTGTGGTCAGATGAAACCAAAATCGAGCTCTTTGGCATCAATCCAACTCGCTGTGTTTGGAGGATGAGAAACGCTGCCTATGACCCCAAGAACACCACCCCCACCATCAAACATGGGAGGTGAAAACATTATGCCTTGGGGGTGTTTTTCTGCTAAGGGGACAGGCCAACTTCACTGCATCAAAAAGGGACTATGGATGGAGCCATGTACCATCAAATCTTGGATGAGAACCTTCTTCCCTCAACCAGGGCATTAAAAAAAGTGGGTCGTGGATGGTATTCCAGCATGACAAAGACCCAAGGCAACAAAGGAGTGGCTCAAGAAGAAGCACATTAAAAAAGGTCCTGGAGTAGCCTAGCCAGTCTCCAGACATTAATTTAATAGAAAGTGTGTGTGTGTGTGTGTGTGTGTGTGTGTGTGTGTGTGTGTGTGTGTGTGTGTGGGGTGGGGGGCTAGTGTGGTGGTGGACTGGAGGTTCGAGCTACTAATTGTCAGCTTCAAAACCTTAATGACTTGGGGAGGATCTGCAAAGAGGAGTGGGTCAAAATCCCTCCCGAGAAAAACACAGATCCGCGGGGGGAATGGGATACATAGACATCAAAGGCTACTACAATGCCACCATTCTATCACAAATTAAATAATGGATGAATACCTCACCCAAAACTCTCTGGAGCGATATAGAAAATCACAAGACACCGGGCACAAATCTCGCCAACTGGTTATTTAGTACCTCTACACATAATCCTCACATTTTCCACTTCTCACCCACTGTCCAAGCCTCAGTTAAAGTGTGGCGTACACTACACAATACCAAATGGTCACATGTACTGGGAAACCACTACACATTCCTTTAAACACCTAAAGCTTCTTACTCCTGACTTAACACTCCCATCCTGGATTATTGACCGGGTAACATACACACAAGAACTTCGCGATCTAACAACCTGTAAATCCTTCTCACAAATAGGCAAAGACCTCAATGCACCCTCCAAAAGGACTTCCTCACCTACTTCAGATTACAAAACTGCTTGAAGGCACACACATCTCTAGAAGGAAAACTACCCTTGAAACTATGGAACTACTTCTTTACAAAACACTAACACTAAAAAGGGACTTCCCTCATATACTCATTCCTACAGGAAAAAAACATGTTCAGCAAAACCAAAAAACTCTCCTTGACTGGGAAACTGACCTACAGACACAATTCACAGATGCCCAATGGCAACAGGAAATCACATCTATTTACAAAGCAACAACTTGCACCTCCCTTTGGGAAATCACCCAAAAAACGCTAATTAGCCATTCTTAATCTGACAATAGAAGATTTTCCCATACACCAAAGAACAGCGATTACACACATCCTCCTAGCTACCAAACTCTTGATCACTAGAAACTGGAAATCTGACAACATTCCCTCCCTTACGGAAGTTACTAACTTAGTACAAAGACACTAACTCGCTGGAACCCATGGGTCCTTTGGTACTCAAAAAAGAATTAACGATTGAAGTAAGGTTTAACAACTGAATGCCCTGTCTCTCTACTCATCTTCCACTTGAAGCTCTCCTCCCCCCCCTCCCTTATCCCTCCTTCCTCTTGCACCCCTCCCCTCCTCCTATCATTCCAGGCCAACTGTTCTACCCTATGTTTATAATCACTTTGTTAATGATTTTTTCGTTCTTATAGAACGTTATTTATAAAATCGCTATTCAGACTATACTTACAATATCTAGTCTGTAAACTTACATTTACATGTTCATGTTCCTTACTATAACTTCATAACCTGTAATATGTAAAACTCAATAAAAATTTATTGGAAAAAAAAAAAAAAATCCCTCCCGAGAGGTGTGCAAACCTGGTGGCCAACTACAAGAATCGTCTGACCTCTGATGAGCAACAAGAGTTTTGCCACCGAGTACTAAGTCATGTTTTGCAAAGGGGTGAAATACAAAAGCAAATCAATTTATTACTTTTTTTGAAATGCATTTGTGATTACTCTGTTTCTCACTGTTAAAATAAACCTACCATTAAAAATATAGACTGATCATTTCTTTGTCAGTTTGCAAATGTACAAAACCAGCAGGGGATCAAATACTTTTTTCCCCTTAGAGCGTGGATAGGGGACACACACACACTTTTTTTTTATTAATATTAAAAAAAACTTAAGACAATTTTTTTTACCTAAATACTTGATTGTAAACCCAATGACAGCTTAAAAAGAAGCATGGGAATCTTTTATTTTAGATTTACTCTTACCCAAGTGGATGCAGCATGGGTCTGATGCTGCATCTGTCCCCGCGCCTCTACACCGAAAACCGAGCAAACAAACACAGCCGATCACTCAGTCACAGCCCTCTGCTCTTCTCCCTTCACGCTCATTCAAGTGCTGGAGCAGTGGAGGGGGGCAGAGTGGGCCATCACAGGCTCTCAGCGGCTCGCTGAAAAGGCTGAGATGGGTGTCAGTTCAGGCACCCGGAGGATCCAGACTGCCGTGGTGACACGGTGCCTGGACTGAAATCCATTACGTCAGCAGAGAGTGGACTTCAGTTCGCTCTCTGCTGAAAACGGGTCACAGGAACGCAAAACGAATTGCACTCCTGTGATCCATAGGAGAAGCCTAGCCAAAAAACGAGTATTTGCTGGATTTCTCCTTTGAGAGAAAGCCCTTTGGCTTGGGTTGCATATATACTCCTATTACAATATGTGTACAATCTGCCATAAAAAGCAAAGCAATCTCTCTACTCTATTAGAGACTATGCAGCTGGAAAAAAAAGGGGAGAAGTCTAAAATGCTGAACCATAAATGGTAAAAACTATAGTTAATAAGAAACAGAAGGAAAAGACAAAAAAAAACCAAAAAAAAAAAAACCTGACAATCCAATTGCTGTCTACAGACCACTAAAGAAAGGACTAATAAGGATCATCATACCACAGTCTGAGGAGCTGATTACTGTCCTTGAATAGACAGATCATTATCCCAAAATAAATGTAACAAAAAAGTGAATTCCAGCTCAAATTGATAATTAAGGGTTGCTGAATGGTTACTGCCAAGCTTAATCACATGATTTTTCATTGCCTTGGCAACACCACACCGCAAAGATTCCAAAGTCCACTCAAAGACAAAATTATTTGTGGAGTCAGTCTTTTCCTTGTACGGCGGGGGGATCCCCTCTCGTTCTGGGGCACCATAATACGACGTTGTGCAATGTTCCTAGGACACAGCCGGACCCCGATCTCGGTAAAGAGCTGATGACGCGTCTCTTTAACCATGTGACTGGCTGTGTCCAATCACAGCCGATCACAAGTTAATACGGAAGTGCCGTTTATCAGCTCTGCCCAAGCAGTGCCCAGAAGTGACACCAATCAGTGCACCATATTAGTACCTCATCAGTGCAGCCTATCAGTGCCCATCAGTGAAGGAGAAAAGTTACCCATTTACACAATTTGACAAAGAAAATTAATTTTTTTTTTCAAAATTTCTGGTCTTTTTGTTTTTTTTTTTTTTTTTTTTAGTAAAACATAAAAACCAAAAGAAAGCTCTAATTTTGTGGGGGAAAAACCTTAGTTAGACTTACCGGTAACAGTATTTCTACAAGTCTATAAGGACAGCACCTGGAGAGAGCGCAGCTCCACCCATTTTCCCAGGAACCACTGCAGTCAGTTTCTTTATAGACCGTTCACTTCCACCATGACCTCAGTTGTTTATAGAGTACCTCCAGCCATGCTGAAATTAGATAAGCAGAACATAGCAATAACACCACATTTTATAACACAATTAGGACGGGTCATCGGCGCTGTCCTGAACGACTCGTAGAAATACTGTTACCAGCAAGTCTAACTAAGGTTTTCTCACCTCGTCTTTCAGGACAGCACCTGGAGATAAGAGCTCTAGGATAGGACCACCGTCTGCAGGACTTTCCTGCCGAACGATTGCTCTGACGCTGAGAGCAAGTCCAACCTGTAGCGGTGGGTAAAAGGTGGAAAAAAACTTGTCCACATAGCCACCTTGCAGATCCGTCCTGGTGAAGCCCCTGCTCGTTCCGCCCAGGACGTTGCTACTGCCCGGATTGAATGGGCCACTACCCCTGTGGGAGGCTCTACCCCCTGAAGCTTTGTAGGCTTCATTGATGGTCATTCGCAACCATCTTTCTATGGTGTTTTTAGAAGCACTGTACCCTTTATGTGGGCCTAAGAACAATATAAATAAACAGTGAATTCGATCTTCTGAATTCTCTTGTGACTTTGAGGTGCAGTATACATCTTTTTACATCCAGGCTATGGAAAGCTCTTTCCTTAGTGCCGGATGGTGTAGGGGAAAAAAGGTTGGGAGAACTATTTCCTGTGACCTATGAAATACTGTTGAAACCTTTGGTAGAAAACCCGGGTCAGTTCTTAGCACTACCCGGTCCGGAAACAAAAAAAAACAAAAAAAACAAACAAAAAAAAAAATATGGTTCAATGATAGACAGGGCTTGCAGTTCGCTCACCCTCCTAGCTGATGTAACCGCCACTAAGAGTGCTAATTTGAGCGACCAAAATTTGATTGTCGCTTCCTCCGTCAAAGGGTTTTTTCATCAAACCCTGTAATATATAAATAATAAGCGAACCCTGAGATAACTCTCTCCAGGAATACCGATAGAGCGGCCACTTGGACCTTTAAAGTACTAGCTGCCAAGCCCTTCTCCATTCCCTCATGGAGGAATTCTAGAACGGAAATAACTTCCTGTGGCAAAAAAAAAAAAAACTTTAGTCGCACACCAAGAATTGAAACATTTCCATGTTTTAAAGTAAATTGTCCTAGTGACCTTTTTTCGGCTATTTAATAGGGTTGAAAATAATTTATTAGACAATCCCTTTCTTTTTAGGATTTGCTCCTCAGTAACCAGGCTGTCAATCTGAGATGCTCGATATTGGGATGTTGAAGGGGCCCCTTAGTTAGCAGGTCTCTTCGTAATGGAAGAAACCAGTGAGGTTCCACTGCCATCTTCTGTATGGTTGAAAACCATGACCTCTTGGGCCAAAATGAAGCCACTAAGATCATGCTTGTAGCCTCCTTTTGCAGTTTCTTGAGTACCAACGGGATCATCTGGAAAGGCGTAGCCTGTTCAGGGAGAAATAAACCTCCACCTTTGCGTTGGCATGGGATGCGAACAGGTCGATCTGGGGGGCTCCCCATTTTCCTATTAGCATCTGGAATACTTCTGAATTCAGACTTCAGTCTGATTCCAGTACTCTTTCCCTGCTTAGAAAATCTGCTACTAGATTCAGATCTCCTTTAGGTGTACCGCCGTCGGGATGCTAGGTTGCCTTCTGCCCAGGACAGAATCTGAAGAGCCGAGAACAACACTCTGCTTCTCGTGGCTCCCTGTCTTGTTATGTAGGCCACTGCTGTGGCGTTGTTGGACAACACCTGAATGTGGCAACCTCGGACTTGATCCTTGAAGGCCCATAGTCCCAGAAGAATGGCCCTTAATTCTCTCCAATTGGCGGATCTCTTGGCCCCTTTGTTTGTCCATGCTCCTTGGGCCATATGTCCTTCCAGATGGGCACCCCTGAACTGTAGATGTGAGATTGACCCTCCCATCTTAACCGCTAACAGTAGGTATGTCTGGGATGCTGGTGCTATAGGCACATGAAAGGTATGCATCACTCAAATTTATGGATGTCAAAAAACAGCCTGGCGTCAGAAGATTCTTTACTGAAAAAATTGTGTCCATCCTGAACTTCATATAATCGGATGGATTTGTTTAGTATTTTCAGGTTCAAAATTAAAATCGGAATTTCCCTGATGGTTTCCTCACTAGGAATACGTGTAAATAGCACCCTCATCCTTCCTCTTCTGGGGGAACAGCTATGATCACTTTCTGTTGAAGGAGTTCTTGCAGGAGAGATGACATTGATAGAGATTTTTCTAGGTCTCGGGGAGCCTGGGTTATGTAAAACCGACTTGGTGGGGCCTGAGAGAACTCCAGTCTGTAGCCCTCCAATATTTTTTTGAGGACAAACGGACTGGTTGTTGTTCTTCCACTGTGGGAAAAAAAAAAAAGCTTGCAGCCTCCCTCCCACAGTCGGAGGACTGTCACTGATTTTTTGTAAAAAGGAAGAAATAAGAGTGGTGCGCTTATTCAATAACGTTCCATGAATTAATATACTTAACAAATGAACATGATAAGTATCCAAAAACATACAAATAAATGTTAATAAAAGTCCAACTAAAGCCCAATGGTAGTAGTCCGTTCATATAGGAGATAAGAATCTCATAGGAGTAACTTGATAGAAGAAAAAAAATAGACAATACATCAATCCAAACATCGACTGTTATATTTATGAATTGGCTGCTCACCTCCAAAAGTTACCCAAAGGTCAAAAAAAGGCTCATCGGATAGTCAGATAAGAAATCCTGCTGATGGATCTGTAGAGACATCCAGGTCCCAAGCAAAGACTAAGAACTACGTCCAGATCTTGGTATCAAAACATCTTAGGAAACTCCATATGTAGAGGAAACAGCTCGCTCCAAGAAATGGCACTTCTTGTATAAATGGTGCTCAAAAGGAAACAAAGAACAGATTTTTTTGTGGTTTGGCCAGGAGGTCGGAATAGTACCCCTGACTTGCCCCTCCCTCTTTGGGACCTCCAGGGTCTTTTGTAACCTGTCTCCTTCATGTCCTGGGCTTGCCGAAAATTGTGAAATTCCCTTTGAAGGGAAGACCACATAACTTTGCCTTTGAGCCCGTAAAACCCTGACCACGTCTTAACCCATAGTGCTCTACAAGCCGAGTTTACCATGGTTGAGGATCTTGCAGACATTTTTAGAGATTCAGCGGAGGCATCTGCCATGTACCCTACCTCTTTCTGTAGTACTGGCAGTGTGTCTAACAGGTCCTTGCATGAAGTTCCTGCTTCAATATGCGTTTTCAATTGTTCAAGCCAATACTCTAGGTTCCTGGCCACCACAGTTGATGCCATAGCTGGTTTTAAATTGGCTAAGGTTGAATCGCAGCCTTTTTTCAATAGGGAATCTGCCCCTTTATCCATGGCGTCTTTTAGGACACCCATATCCTCAAAAGCCAGGTCTGTGTTCCTTGACACCTGTGAAAAAGCTGCATCAAGCTTTGGTTTCTTTTTCCATACTTGAGCGCTATCCTCCTCGAAAGGAAATGTCAGTTTCTTGAGATTTAAAGAAAGGGGCCCTTTCTGGGTCCTTCCACTCTTTTCAGAGTTTGATAGAAACGTACGCACTGGGAATAACCGATGTTTCACTCCCCCCATGCCTTGGAACATTTTATCGTGTAAAAGACAACTGGGCTTTGTCCTGTTTAATGTTTAAAATTGTATGGATAGTCTTATAGATCATCCACCTCTTCGAAAGATAATCTATAGTATGAAGAAAAAGGCTCTCTCTCTTCATCCTCTTCTTCCTCAGAACCTGGGGAAACACTTCCCTCTTCATCCTCTGAATCACTGACCCTTCTGGGTGCAGAAATACTTGAACGAGAACAGGATGGCGAGTTGCCTCTACTGTTAGGCTGTGCAGCAGGAAAGTTTGTCCAGATAAGAACGGAGCGTCTCAAACGTTTCTGAAAGTTCTTTCGGGAGGAGCTTAGTAGTTCTCCTGGTTATATAGCGGATGTAGCTTAGGAAGTCTCCTCAACTAGATGTGCTATACGGGTCCTGCAAAACACTTTGGTCCAAGACTCCCTAAGCGTATTTTTGCAAGACCGGCATTTCCTCTTAAGAGGAGGGGAGGAATGGTTTGTTTTTTTCCTTGGCTTTTGTCTGAAATACACCAAAAGCCCACTCCATTAAAAACATCATCTAAGCAATAAAACCAGATAAACAATTAAATCCCTTTAACCTTTTAGGAAACCAATAACCAGCTGCCAAATAGAAGAGCTAACCCTTTAGCCCCTGTGTTTGTTACCGCAGCTTTGCAACCCTGACTCCCCCACGGAGTCACCATGTTAAAAAAACAAAAACACACTCTCCTTAATACCTGGTCCAAGGAGAGTGGTGCATGCTCCCTTTCTTCCCCCCCAGGGGAGTAAGAGGGAAAGCACAAGACCCCTAAAGGAAAATATACAGGGACCTCTGCCCCTGCTTACCTGGGTCTCACTGGTCGGTGGCTCCTGCCACTGCTGCTTGTCCCTCTTCCATGCTGCCAAGGTTCTAGTGGCGTCCGCTTGCCGTTTGATTTTCCCAGTCCTTTTGCCGCTGCGAGGACCGGAAATTACACTACTTTAAGGCCACCTCCTCCCCCTGCGTTCCAACAACCGGAACCCGCGCGCACCGCCGGAAGTCCCGCCCCTGGCCGGAAATTATGCACTCGTCACCCTCAAAGCAGAGGGGAGGAGGAGGGAGGAGATGCTGCTCTCACTGCTGTGGAGCTCGCCATCCCTCCTTCCAGCCCACAGCTGCCGGTCTGAAGAGAGCGGGGACCCCCAGCAGCCTGAACCCTCGCTGGGTATGAAGAGGAGGAGACATCGGAGCACCCCGTCCCGTCGGGGGGGGGGGAGGGGGGAGATGCTGGCCTGGACTGTATCAAAGGCTACACCACAGGTATGCCCCATACTATCCCTGCCTGGAGAGACACCCTTGGTTCCCTGTGGTGCTTCCACCATGGCGGAGGAAACACTACAACAGAAGGCCATGGTGGAAGTGACCGGTCTATAAAGAAACTGACTGCAGTGTTTCCTGGGAAAATGGGTGTAGCTGCGCTCTCTCCAGGTGCTGTCCTAAAAGACGAGGTGAGAATAAAAAAAAAAAAAAAAAAATTTGTTTGGGTACAGCGTTGCATGACAACGCAATTGTTATTCAAAAAGTGTCACAGCATCGAAAGCTGAAAACTGGCCTGGGCAGGAAGGGGGTGAAAGTGCCCAGTATTGAAGCAGTTAAAGGAAACTGCTGCTATGAGCTATGAGAAGAAGGTTATAGCTAGCATTGCAGATGAGTGATGAGCTAAGGTTGGGGTTGAACCCAGTTCAGCCAAAACCCAGGGAATCCTGTCACATGATAGCAGGCCACTGGCCCAATCACCTGTGGGGCACTTCCATGCCCTGCAACCAGACATAACAGAGGGGTTGGGGACATTTGCCCAACATGGTACATATTAGGTCAATGAGGTCAGCAGCATCCCTGCCCCCTTGTTACGTGCAGCTACGAGGCCCGTGGCCTGCTATCCCGCGACTGTTTCCCGCAGACTTAAGCCTCGTACACACGATCGGATTGTTGGCAGAGAAAACGTCAGACTTTTGTCTGAAGGGCGTGTGCCGTGAACTTGTCTTGCATACAAATGGCACACAATTGTCTGCCAACAAACACGAACATAGTGACATACTACAAAGAATTTCAGCTCTTGAGCGCCACCCTTTGGGAACCTTCTGCTAATGTCGTGTTTGGTGAGCATTGATTCAGCGCATGGACTTGTGTGACGGACTTGTGTACACACGATCGGAAAATCTGACAACAGAACGTTGTCCGCCGAAAATTTACTAGCCTGTCAGCAGACATTTGTTGGCGGAAAGTTGGCCAACAACTGTCTGATGGAGCATACTAATGGTCGGATTTTAGGCAGTCTGTTATCACATAAATCCCTGCTGAAAATCCGATCGGTGTACGAGGCTTTAGCCTGAACTGGGTTCAGTCTGAACGATAACTCATCGCTACTCCTGAATACCGTTGCATGCTAAAGTTTGGGCACCCCTGGCCAAATTACATATTTAGGCAATTATGCAAGTAAAAAGTAATAAACTACAGAAGCAAACAATGTGTTAAAAAATACACTTACAAATGTTAATGCACAGTTACATGTTTTATTTCTCAAGCCTTAGCCCTTTTGACCACCATGGACATGTCTTAGACATAACAGCAGTCAAAGGGTTAATACAAGTTTACAGCCATAGGCTTTTTCTTCAGTTTATTACTATTACAAATCTGATTAAAAAATGAAACAACCCCTGCCTCCACGTACTGAAGTAAACAAACATACGCCTAGGATGCATGTGCGTACATAAACACGGATTATAAAAGTCATATTGGGTATTGCCACACATGCTGTAACAAGAGGAATAATTCTAGGTCTGTTATTTACAGCAAGCTGTAAAATTAGCTGTTTTTTTTTTTTTATTGTCACCCATGTACAATTTTAGGTGTCTTAGTTTAGATCTTGACAATATTTGCACTCTAATAACTTGACACACGGCACCATAAGGCGACTGTCCCCTCAGGCCCCCAGCACTGTTACATTGAGGTGGGGAGAAGGTTCTTAGCCCTGTGCAAGCTCACGATTTGCAGCTTACAAAAGACTTCCTCTTCGTTCATGTATAAAAATAATTCGAAATGGGCTAGTTCACACATGTGTTTTTAACACTTATTAGAGAACCAATGAGGAGAATTTACCAAGATTGAAGCAGACAGAATCTGGAGCAGCTGTGCATGGCAATAAGTTTCTATCTTTTATTTTCAAAACTTAAGTGAACAAGCTAGAAGTTGATTGGTTACTATGCACAGTTGCTCTGGCTTCTGGCTGCTATAGTCTATGGGGCTTGTTTACACTTTCTTCAAAACATAGCTTTAGACACGCTTTAACCACTTCCAGCTCAAGCCTATTCTAGCCTGTTCTCTCCTACATGTAAAAATCATCTTTTTTTTGCCAGAAAATTACTCAGAACCCCCAAACATTTTATATGATTTTTTTAGCAGAGACCCTAGGGAATAAAATGGTGGTCAGTGCAACTTTTTATGCCACACGATATTTGCACAGCATGTTTTCAAACATGTTTTTCTTGGAAAAAACGGTCTCATAAATAAAATAAAACAAAAAAAAAAACAAAACACAAAACAAAACCTTAAGTTAGCCCCGATTTTTTTTGTGTAATGTGAAAAGATGTTACACCGAGTAAATAGATACCAAACATGTCACGCTTTAAAATTGCACACACTCGTGGAATGGTGCCAAGCATCGGTACTTAAATCTCCATAGGTGACGCTTTAATAAAATTTACAGGTTATCGGTTTAGAGTTACAGAGGAGATCCTGGGCTAGAATTATTGCTTTCACTCTAACGTTCGCGGCGATACCTCACGTTTGGTCTGAACGTCATTTACATATGCCATCGCGAGGTACGTATGCGTTTGTGGGGACAGGGGAGCTTTATAATTTTTATTTTGACACTTTCCCCTTTACATTTTTTTTTAATCACTTTTATTCCTATTACAAGGGATGTAAACATCCCTTGTAATAGGGCATGACAGGTCCTCTTTACAGCAAGATCTGGGGTCCCCAGATCTCGCCTCTAGGCTGGAAAGCCTGAGATAAAAAAAAACAAAAAAAAAAACCCAAAACACGATCTCGGATTCCCAGCCAAAGAAACGGCAGGGTTTACATCTGCCGAGTCCAGACGTGACGTCATAACGTCGCACCCGGCCTCCGAAGCTCATAGAGATGACCTGGGGACCATTTGGTCCTCAGTCAGCTCTATGGTAAACAGCCGCCGCCAGCCGATTCAGGCATTATTCAGATATCCCCACTCAAAGTCCAGGACGTCATATGAAGTCCTTGGGCGGGAAGTGGCTTAAGCTCTCTGAACATTAGTCAAAGCTCCTGTCAATAAATAAAATGGTTAGCTTACAGCCCTGTTTACACCTTGCTTTTGCTTCAAAAGTTTATACCCCATGTCACTTTAGTGGTGCGTCAAATCCTCCGTAGAAGTCTATGACAATGATCGCTTGAAGCACTTGCAGCTTTTGAGAGAATTGATTTAGCTTTGCTGGTATCATATCAGAGAACACACACACACACACACACACACACACACACACACACACACACACACACACACACACACACCTACCTGCCGAGCTTCATTAAAGCTTTTAAAAAGTACCACGAAGTATCAGCGAAGTACCACCAAAACATCGCAGAAGCATCAAAAACACATCAAAAAAAAAAAGCATGTTAAAGCGGTAGGCGCTTTAATGTGTGTTGAAGTCAAAACAAGTGTAACTGAGCCCTTAGTAAATTCCCTGCAGTGTTTTTTTGGATGGACAAGTGGGATAACTATGGTCCTTACCTGGAGCTGTACTTCTTTAAAATGACTTCCAAAATATTGACCAGCTCCTCAGCGTTAATGAATTTCTGGTTGCTCAGAGAGTACATTTTTTCATAGAAATCAGCAATTTCCATGCGAGCTTGAACAAAAAAGCACAACTGCTCTGACAGATGGGAGAGGAGTTCTTCCAAGTGAGGTGCTGTCCCACCAATAGCATTTTTTCCTGTTGTCACCACTTTCTTCAGTTCATTGTACAGCGAGGTGTAATTTGTCCTGATTGAATCTTTTCTGCTGAAAAATGACTGACCACCTACAAACAGAAAACGTTTTAGGATTCAGTTGAACAGATTGGAAATTCCTTTTTTCAAGTTTTTAATTGTCTACATTAAAGTGTATGTGATACCGAACAATGAACTTACCCAAATTGTTCTCTTTTGATCTGTTACATATACCACAGAGAGCACTTTGGTAAATCTTTTTCAAACTAATACCCGTTAATCTTGTCAGCAATTCAGAGCTGTACTCGGTTCTGTTTTCGCTGCCTGTGTTACCTCAAAGAGGCTATTTAGCCCTCCCTGTTCTTAACTTGGACTACAAGACAGTTGATGTGGTTGAGTAGTTTAGCAAAAGGCAATGGTCAGGGCTGACAACCTTCAGGTCAAAAAAATGTTGACAGCCCACAATAGGAAATAAAAAAAAAAAAAAAAGGATGAAGGTCTAAAAGGTGCACACATTACACATGTTAGGCACGCAGTTAACCCCTCGATGTTAACCCCTTCCCAGCCAGTGTCATTAGTACAGTGTTATCACTGTATTAGTAAAACTAGCAACATCAGTGTCAGCTAGTAACCCTCCCAGCCAGCGTCTGTTAGTGCCTGATACACTAAGTCACTGATCACCACCGCCATTACATACGCAAGAGTACATTTTGGCATAAATTTACTAAGAAATGTTATATGAATAGAACAATTGTTTTTTGGCCTTTTTATATGTATTGAATAAAAAAACCAAGTCGTGATAAAATACCACCAGAAGAAAGCGCTATTTGTGTGAAAAAAAAATTACACACACACACACACACACTTTATTTGCATACAGTGCTGCAGGACCGTGCAACTGCCAGTTAAAGTAGCACAGTGCTAAATCACAAAAAATTTCCTGGTCATGAAGGGGGTAAAACCTTCCAGAGATCAAGTGGTAAAGGAATAAAACAAGGGAATTTGTACATATATTGAAGAGATGTACTGCATATGTTTATTTGTTTTTTTAAATTATTCATTGACTTAGGCTTTTAGTCCTGGTTCACACTAAGGCGACCTGTCAGACGACTTAGCCGCCTGACAAGTCGCGCTCCATGCAGTGCAATGAAACCATTCTAATCAGAGCGACTCAAGTCACTCCGACTTAGAAAAAGGTTCCTGTACTACTTGGGGGCGACTTCAGAGCAGCTTGCATTGACTTACATTACATAAGTCATTTGCAAATTGGTGTATGGGGCGGCTTCAGAATCGCACGACTTTGAGGCTGCCCCAGTGTGAACCAACACTAAGACATACAAGATGGTGCATGTGCCATGCCAATATGTATGCACCATAACCAGGTAAAGAACTTATAGGAAACCTGTACGGGGGGGGGGGGGGGGCGAAAAAAAAAAAAAAAAAAAAAAAAAAAAAAAAAGGTAGGCTGCTATTGCCGAGCTTTCCCTGAAAATGTTATTTGCCTGGCTGTTTGGTTGTTTCAAAGGCTAAGTTCACAGGGAAAGTATGCAGATTGTCAGTTGACTTTTTTCAGCTTCACTAACTGCACTCTTGCTTAAACATGAATGAAAAGGCCAGCAGAGACGGCGCTTGAGCAGCGACAGGATCCAGGTAACTGTTTAACCACTTCCCGCTCAGCCTATAGCAGATTGACGGCCGGGCGGTGGTTCCGTTATCCTGACTGGGCGTCATATGACGTCCAGCAGGATAACATGCCGCCACATGCCCGCGCACCGTGGCAATCGGTGGAGCGGTGTGTCAGCCTGACACACCGCTCCACCAATCTTGGTAAAGAGCCTCCGGCGGAGGCTCTTTACCACGTGATCAGCCATGTCCAATCACGGCTGATCACGATGTCAATAGGAAGAGCCGTTGATCGGCTTTTCCTCACTCGCGTCTAACAGACGCGAGTAGAGGAGAGCCGATCGGCGGCTTTCCTGACAGGGGGGGTCTGCCCTGATTATCAGCGCAGCCCCCCCTCAGATGACCACACTGGACCACCAGGGACGCCACTAGGACCACCAGGGAAGGGGGCAACATGTGGATGGCCAGGTATGTACCCCATGGCCCAATGTGGCCATGGGGTACATGTGGGCCCAATGTGCCCAATCAGTGCCCACAAATGGGCACTGATTGGCACCATTATATTTCAGTTCTGCCCAGAAATGCCACCAGTGTAATAGGTGCCACCCACAAGTACCCATCAGTGCCACCCATAAGTACCAATCAATGCCACCTACGAGTACCCATCAGTGCCGCATGCCAGTGCCACCTATCAGTGCCCATCAGTGCCACCGTATTAGTGCTGTCAGTGCAGCCATATCAGTGCCCGTCATTGAAGAAAACATACTTATTTACAAAGAAATTTTAACAGAAACAAAGAAAAACTTGTGGGAACAAATTGATAAAAAATTTGTTTGGGGACAGTGTAGCATAACCGCGCAATTGTCATTCAAATTGCGACAGCGCTGAAAATTGGCCTGGGCGGGAAGGTGTCCAAGTGCCTGGTATTGAAGTGGTTAAGGATGGGGAGGACAGGTATTTGGGCATTTTTTTACCTTAATGCAGTGGATGCATTAGGGTAAAAAACCTTTGAATTTACAATCACTTTAAAGGGATAGTTCACCTTTCACCCTCATTCACACCAATGCGGACGATGACATGGTCACGAATTCTGCAGAAAATGTTTTTAAAAACCACAGTTAACGCACATAACTCCTCTACCTGAGGAGAGCATAGTGCTCCCATGGGTGAGGAAACAAAAAACAGGCCACAATGCAAAATAAAATATGTAGCGCTAACTAACCTGTGAAGCAATATACCGTAATAATTCAGAATACATAAATATCAAGAGCCGATCAATGAATAGTAATAATCAATAAACAGCTAAATTAATATTGATCAATAAATAAAGCCGCTCAATAATAAAGTGCAATGGTGGGTAAATCCAAATAATCAATCTTCAAAAGTGCAATAATCAATAATCCTGCTAAGTGACCGAATCTTCAAAAGTGCAATATTAAATGCAATATAAAAGTGGAATAATACATGACACAGCTAAGTAAATACATCCAGTGAATGTCCAAAAGAAAGGAAAAATCCAATACTGTGCAATAAATAAGTGAGACAAAAATCCAGTGAACCATGTACTAGAACTCCCAGCAACAGGGGTCAGATCTTCTTAGGACAGTTCACATAAAAAAAACGGCAAGTGCAATAAACGATCGATGTGCAAAAATAAATGATGTCTGTTCCATTCAAACACAATCCAGAGTGTGCCACCTGTTTCCCCCAGCCTCTCACCTCTAGCAGCGGCCCCCAACGGGCCAAGTCGAAATTGGATCAGCAATGGATGCAAATTTCCTCAGTCGATTGACCTCCAGTAGTCGCCACAATGGAACACATAATATCCGGCAGGCGGCTTTGATCTCCAGAGCTCAGTGTGTCAGACAGTGTATGAGAGAGTTAAAGTGGTTGTAAACTCTGCCCCACAACTTTGTCCCATGTGAATCAGCATAAAAACCCTAATGAACACTGCATGTAGATACTTGCATAGTATTGTTGTAATCGTTTTTGTTCTTTAGAATGAGGTCACTGAGCATGCCCATATCTCCCATGATTTACGGCACACTCTGTGTGCTTGTCTATTTATTATCAGGACTTCCTACGGCACAACACTGAAATCCCACGAGACTGCATAATCACTCTTCCTACCACTCCCCATGTGACATCACATGGAGTGGAAAAAAAAAAGGCATCGCACAGTATTACTGCAGCAGCTGAAGCTGATGAGACTGACATAGGCAAACACTAGATAATTGGCACAAGTAAATACTATGAAATAAAACAAGTTGGCTATGCGCAGGGAAGCCATAGAAACGTTGGATTGAGAAGGAGGCTTGGTTAACAGTACTGGAAGTGCTCAATGTAAGGGCGGAAATACACTCTACTGTGGACTCAGAAAACAATACTTAAGATGGCGCTGCCTTATCCCTGGAAACAAGTTTTTTAAAGTTTCTTTAAACAGTAAGTAATATGCGATTTGGGCTGGATTACAGTGGCTCTAGTTTGATAATTACTTATAAATGGACTAAATGAAAAGAAGCAGAGTGGGAGAGTTTACTTCCTCTTTAACTGCCCAGCCCCCGCCATCCTACTAGAACATCCCCCTTCAGGCTGCAGATAACAGGTATTGATATAATCTAACCTTTCTGCAATAGCCTCCTATCTACAAACCCTGGGCTTTATCCAGAGGAAGCAGGAGCTCTGTGGAAACCAGAAGTTCTGAGGGTAAATGTCACTGCCTGAGGTTACAGAGTATGAACAGCAATTTGTTATCTCCCCTGAACAGTCCCATCCCCCCTTCAGTTAGAACATGTACTAGGACACACTTAATCCCTTCACTGCCCCCTAGGGGTTAACCCCTAGCATAATGTCGCAGTCCCAAAAAAAAAACCAAAAAAACCCAAAAAAAAAAAAAAAAAACGCAGATCGCCGCCATTACTAGTAAAAAATAAAAAAAGCCATAAACCTATCCCCTATTTTGTAGACACTATAACTTTTGCGCAAACCAATCTATATACACTTATTGCGATTTTTTTTTTACCAAATATATGTAGAAGAATACATATTGGCCTAAACTGAGGAAAAAAATGTTTTTTTTTTTATATATTTTTGGGGAATTGTTATTATAGCAAAAAGTAAATATTGATTTTTTTTCAAAATTGTCGCTCTTTTTTGGTTTATAGCGCAAAAAATAAAATCCGCAGAGGCGATCAAATACCACCAAAAGAAAGCTCTATTTGTGGGGAAAAAAGGACATCAATTTTGTTTGGGTACAACATCGCACGACCGCGCAATTGTCAGTTAAAGCGACGCAGTGCCGAATCACAAAAAGTGCTCTGGTCAGGAAGGGGGTAAAATCTTCCGGGGCTGAATCGGTTAAATGAAATTCCTAAATCGAGAAAAGGAGCTAGATTCAATGAAGACAAAAATGGGCAAATAGTTCCACTTAAGGATACATCCAAAAACTTTGTCATCACTGGATTTCTTGTTGCATCTCCAGGACAGGAAGTACAATCTTTCCAGAGGGACACAGGCAGCAAAATATGGGGTTAACCCTGGTCTACTTTTTTTTTTTTAGTTAAAAAAGTTTTACCTATACATAAACTTTAAAGAAGTAAACCGCCACTAAAGTAGAAATAAAGTGGGCCCCACTGCAGGTTTAAGCCATAATGTACTAGTCGGCACCACATACTAGCACATTATGACAGACTTACTTGTTAAGTGGATCCCCCCTGCTGCCATCTTCACCTGGTCTTCCTTCCAGGTACTTAGGCTCCGGCTGCATGAATGGCCAGGGCCGCGGTGATGTCACTCTTGCACATGCGTGCGGGAGCCCTCGGCTCTGGCACAGAGCTCTGATTTCACTTGCAGAGACATGAGTTTACATCAGTTTTCCCCATGCAAAAACCTGCATACACATTGCAGATTCCTGCGCAGAAAAAATCTGCACGTTGTGGTGTGAACAGGGCACATAAAGAACAATTTTTTTTGTGCCCTTTTGTGCAGAAACTGACGTCTCTGCACCATGGTGTGAAGGTGAGCCTAAGGCTATCCAAATAGTGATTTTTACCAGCCTGATATTTACTAAGGGCTTGTATAAAGTTGTGGTTGGGGGCAGCATAACCAGGCAGTTGGGACACGTTTTAAGCTACCTCTACTTAACCACTTCAGCTCCGGAAGGTTTTACCCCCTTCATGACCAGGGCATTTTTTGCTATTCCGCGCTGCGCTTTTTTTAATTGGCAATTGCATGGTCATGCAATTACTGTGCCCAAATGAAATTTGTCTTTTTTTTTTCACACAATTAGATATTTATTTTGGTGGCATTTGATCACCACTGGGTTTTTTATTATATAAACAAAAAAAAGAAAATATTTTTTAAGTTCTGCTATATGACATATCCAATAAAAAATAATTTCTTCAGGAATTTAGGCCAAAATGTATTCTGCTACATGTCATGGGCATTAAAAAAATAAAAATAAATAATAAGTGTATATTGATTGGTTAGAGTGAAAGTTATATAGTGTCTACAAACTATGATATATATGCTGGAATTTGTATTTATTATTTTATCCTAGTAATGGCAGTGATCAGCGACTTATAGTGGGACTGTGATAGTGTGGCAGACAATCTGACACCACCAGTGACATTAATACAGTGATCATACTTTACACTGTCACTGTACTAATGACACTGGCTGGGAAGGGGTTAACATCTAGCAGCAACCAAAGGGTTAACTATCTAAAATGTCTAATGTGTGTACAATGTGCTGATTTTACAAAGATGTGGCCGATTTCTCTTTTACTTTGCAGGGAGGAAAAAAAAAAAAAAAAAAAACAACCACTTCTCTGCTCCTTGTACAGAGCCCTATGTTGTTAGTAAACACAGGGCTCTGTACAGTCATTCGCTAAGCCAATCAGCAGGTCCCACCCATAAATCATTGGCTGGGACCTGCTAACTGACTTGTGCTGTATCATGCCCCTTACCTAGAAATGCCAGATCACGTACATGTATGTAATCTAGCGCAGTGGGGCCACCCTGCCACAGTAGAAGTGTGGTAGGCAGTCAGGAATTGGTAAAAGGATGGGTTAGGGTGTAACAAGTAACATGATCATGCAGAACCCATCCCCCCTGTGAGTGTGCAGAGTTTCCTCTCCTCCGCAGCCACGTTTTAAAATCAGCACTGTTGTGCGGGGCTCTGCCCACAAGGCCTCATCATTCATTTTTCAGCAATCTGTGAATGAGAAAACTACAAGTTCAATGTTCCACCACAGCAAACACTTTGTAGTTCTAAATGGACTGTGGGAGTGCGCTCATAGTCCACTGACACTTTCTCCAGCTTACAAACAGAAAGCCTGCACAGAATGAGCAAGAAAGTTGGAGGAGGATGTGTCTGCAGGAGACAGACATTGCACCCGTGATCTACTGATTGTAGGAGCAATGCTCTGATGATATAGATATAGATATAGATATATACTCACCCGCCTTCTGTAGGAAGCAATGATCTGTGTGTATCAGTACTCTACTCACCAGCCTTCTGCCCCAGGAAGCAATGATCTGTGTGTATTAGTACTCCTCTACTCACCCGCCTTCTGCCCCAGGAAGCTCAATGATCTGTGTGTATCAGTACTCCTCTACTCACCCGCCTTCTGCCCCAGGAAGCTCAATGATCTGTGTGTATCAGTACTCCTCTACTCACCCGCCTTCTGCCCCAGGAAGCTCAATGATCTGTGTGTATCAGTACTCCTCTACTCACCCGCCTTCTGCCCCAGGAAGCAATGATCTGTGTGTATATCAGTACTCCTCTATTCACCCGCCTTCTGCCCCAGGAAGCAATGATCTGTGTGTATCAGTACTCCTCTACTCACTCGCCTTCTGCCCCAGGAAGCAATGATCTGTGTGTATCAGTACTCCTCTACTCACCCGCCTTCTGCCCCAGGAAGCAATGATCTGTATGTATCAGTACTCCTCTACTCACCCGCCTTCTGCCCCAGGAAGCAATGATCTGTGTGTATCAGTACTCCTCTACTCACCCGCCTTCTGCCCCAGGAAGCAGAATGATCTGTGTGTATCAGTACTCCTCTACTCACCCGCCTTCTGCCCCAGGAAGCTCAATGATCTGTGTGTATCAGTACTCCTCTACTCACCCGCCTTCTGCCCCAGGAAGCTCAATGATCTGTGTGTATCAGTACTCCTCTACTCACCCGCCTTCTGCCCCAGGAAGCTCAATGATCTGTGTGCATCAGTACTCCTCTACTCACCCGCCTTCTGCCCCAGGAAGCTCAATGATCTGTGTGTATCAGTACTCCTCTACTCACCCGCCTTCTGCCCCAGGAATCTCAATGATCTGTGTGTATCAGTACTCTTCTACTCACCCGCCTTCTGCCCCAGGAAGCTCAATGATCTGTGTGTATCAGTACTCCTCTACTCACCCGCCTTCTGCCCCAGGAAGCTCAATGATCTGTGTGTATCAGTACTCCTCTACTCACCCGCCTTCTGCCCCAGGAAGCAATGATCTGTGTGTATATCAGTACTCCTCTACTCACCCGCCTTCTGCCCCAGGAAGCAATGATCTGTGTGTATATCAGTACTCCTCTATTCACCCGCCTTCTGCCCCAGGAAGCAATGATCTGTGTGTATCAGTACTCCTCTACTCACCCGCCTTCTGCCCCAGGAAGCAGAATGATCTGTGTGTATCAGTACTCCTCTACTCACCCGCCTTCTGCCCCAGGAAGCAATGATCTGTGTGTATCAGTACTCCTCTACTCACCCGCCTTCTGCCCCAGGAAGCTCAATGATCTGTGTGTATCAGTACTCCTCTACTCACCCGCCTTCTGCCCCAGGAAGCAATGATCTGTGTGTATCAGTACTCCTCTACTCACCCGCCTTCTGCCCCAGGAAGCTCAATGATCTGTGTGTATCAGTACTCCTCTACTCACCCGCCTTCTGCCCCAGGAAGCTCATGCTGTGATAAGCCTTCTCTGCAGCAGCCAAGTGTGCCAGGGCTGCCAGCATGGACGACCAGGAGGTACCAGCCGTCTTGTTGGCCTCTTTCTCCTTCTCCACATTGTCCTTGGCCTTGTCATAGGAGAAGTGCCCCAGGTGGCTGAAGAAGGTCTGCAGGACATTGTGCTCCGCAGTCACGGCTGGGCTCAGCAGCGGAATCATCACATTGGTCGTCATCAGAAACAGCAACTCTTTGTCATTCTCGTCCTCCAGCCACAGCACCGGCGGGTCATCGCCCTCCTCCTCGGGCACCACCATACAGGGAAGAGCACACGACTCCAGGGAAGAGGGAGGCCGCACAACCGGAGGAGGAAGGAGCACACGGCGCTCTGTTTACACGGCACACGTGACCAGGCAGGAAGCGTGCGGGACGTTTTTATTGTTTTTAAACTAGCTTTATAGAACATGAACAAAACGTGTATGGTGACGAGGACACGTTGTAGGTGAACAACAGCCGCAAAAATACGGCATATGACACATTTCTGTGCTCATTATACCCTCAGAGACGGCAGAACGGGAGCCTAGGCGAGGGAACGACTGTGCCCGCCACCCTTCTATTGATATTGATAGGAATAGCAGTAGGGAAGCAGCATTGTCTGTACTGTAAACCTGTTATTAACCTCTTGAACACCAAGAAAACTGACACTCTTCGTTTACATGTAAAAATCAGTATTTTTTGCTAGAAAATTATTTAGAACCCCCAAATATTTTATATATATAAATATTAGCAGAGACCCTAGAGAATAAAATGGCGATCCTTTTAATTTTTTATGTCACACGTATTTGCGCAGCATTTTTTTTTTTTAAAGGAAAAAATACACTTTAACCACTTCAGCCACGGAAGGATTTGCCCCCTTAATGACCAGGCCATTTTTTGCGATACGGCACTGCGTCGCTTTTAACTGACAATTGCACGGTCGTGCAAAGTTGTAGCCCAAACAAAATTGATGTCCTTTTTTTCCCCACAAATAGAGCTCTCTTTTTTTGATGGTATTTAATTACCTTTGCGGTTTTTATTTTTTTGTGCTATAAACAAAAAATGACTGACAATTTTGAAAAAAACAAAGAGTATTTTTTACTTTCTGCTATAATACATATCCCCCAAAAATATATATATATATTAAAAAAAAAAAATCTATTCATCAGTTTAGGCCAATATATATTCTGCTACATGTTTTTGGTAAAAAAAAAAAAAAATCACAATAGGCGAATATTGATTGGTTTGCGCCAATGTTATCGCGTCTATAAACTATGGGAAAGGTGTATGGACTTTTATTTTTTTTTATGTTTTTACTGTTAATGGCGGCGATCTGCGATTTTTAGCAGGAGTGCGACATTGCGGCGGACAAATATGACCCTAAGTGACACTTTTTCGGGACCAGTGACATTATTACATTGATCAGTGCTAAAATATGAACCGATCAATGTATAAATGACACTGGCAGGGAAGGGGTTAACACTAGGGAGCGATCAAGGGGTTAACTGTGTTTCAAGGGTATGTTCTAACTATGGAGGCTGGGCTCACTGGAACATCACAGAGATCGCTGTTCCCGATCACTGGGAACAGCAGATCTCCATGATGTCTCATGTCAGAACGGGGATCTGCCTTATTTACATAGGCAGATCCTCCTTCTGCCTCTGTGTACCGTGATCGCAGGTCGCTGGAAGACATTGAGTCTGTGGTACCCGCGGCATGCCCACAGTGTCATGTGCATGGACCGCTGTACGGGTACAGCGGTTTGCGCTATCGAGCTGACCTGCCGCCGTATATATACAGTGGCTGGTCGGCAAGTGGTTAATGACTTTTAATGCAAAAAAAAAACAACATATAACCCAATTTTTTGGTAAAATATAAAAGATGATGCTACACCGAGTAAATAGATACCTAACATGACATGCTTTAAAATTGCGCACGTTCGTGGAATGGTGACAAATTACGGTACTTAAAAATCTCCAAATATCATTTTTTATGGGTTACCAGTTTAGAGTTACACAGGAAGTCTAGCACTATATTTATCGCTCTTGCTATAACGTTCCCAGCAATACCTCACATGTGTGGTGTGAACACCGTTGACATATGTGTAGGACCTATGTATGCATTTGCTTCTGTGCACAACCATGAAGGGATGGGGTACTTTAAAAGAAAATTCTTATTATTTTTACTTTTTTACATTGTCCGTTTTAATTTTTTTTAAGTCACTTTTATTCCTTTCACAAGAAATGTAAACATCTCCTGTGAAAGAAATAAGGGATGACAGGTCCGATTTATGGAGACATCTGGAGGCTTCTTCCCTAAAAGCATGAGATTAAAAAAAAAACCCCATTAATCTCATGCTTTCAAAAAAAAAAAATTATTTACATTCGCCCCAGACCAGAAGTGATGTCATGACGTCGCTCCAGTCCTCCTAGATCATAGAGGTAAGCAGAGAGGATCTGGTCTCTCCTCACCTCTGTGGCCAGCTGTGCAAACTGCCGGATCGTTTCCCGGGCTCGCCGGTGAGAATGGTAAGCCAGAGAAACACTGGTGGGAGGGGCGACCCCTCCCACTGCTTCTAATCAGCCACTTGGATTGCTGTTATGAGAAAGAGAATCGCCACATTCAGCAATAACCCACCATAAACCACTTCAAAACCATCATACATATGTATGTATATATATATATATATATATATATATATATATATATATATATATATACATATATACATTGCGGTCTTGAAGTGGTTAAACCCAAAACCGCAAAAATGTAATATATTGCAGCTTACCAATAATTAGATGTGGTGGCTGCATTAGTTTTCTTTTTTAGGCTTTTTCAGAAGGTGCATAGGGTCTGGTCTTAGATTTATTCTGCTTGGAAGCACTATCAGATAATGTTCTTTTATAGATGATGCTTGTAAAAGCTCCACTGTCTATACAATGTGATTGCCAGAGGAACGGTGGTTTTAAGGGGCAAAATGAGAGAGCTATAGGCATACCCCATTCTCAGGCGTAAAGGAATCACTTAAAGTGGTTGTAAACCTCAGACATGAAATATGAGCATAGCATATACCTCCATAGTGTATATTTGTCTCAATTAAGAGCACTAATGCCGCGTACACATGGGCGAACTTTTCGACCGGACTGGTCCGACGGACTTTTGACAGACTTCCGACGGACTTTTGAAAGAACGGACTTGCCTACACACGATCACACCAAAGTCTGACGGATTCGTACGTGATAACGTACGACCGGACTAAAATAAGGAAGTTGATAGCCAGTAGCCAATAGCTGCCCTAGCGTGGGTTTTCTGTCCGTTGGACTAGCATACAGACGAGCAGATTTTTCGACCGGACTCGAGTCCGTCGGTCAAATTTGAAACATGTTCCAAATCTAAAGTCCGTCAGATTTTCGACCGAAAAAGTCAGCTGCAGGTCCGATGAAGCCCACACACGGTCGGATTGTCTGCCCGACTCGGCCGGTCAGACCAGTCCGGTCGAAAAGTCCGCCCGTGTGTACACTGCATTAGTGTAATTTCTGTCTGCTGCTTTGTGCCTCTGCTATCAGCATGAGCCAATCTGCCAAGTTTTCCTGACAGCAGGAAAAATATGGTGACAAGGGAGGGAGCTCCAGCTGACTGACAACCTCAGCTGTGTGCTGCGTGAAGGGGGTGTGTCTCTTCCCTCCAATCAGCTCTCAGAGCTTTCCTCACTCCTCTCCTCCTCATGGATGTAGAGAAAAGATGGCTGCAGATAAACAGGTACAACTTAGGCAGGAGGATTTTTTTAATCTCTTGGTATCATCTGAGGCCAGTCACTGCACTGGCTATATGTAAGGGTTTACAACCTCTTTAATTGTTTTAATACCAGACAGTTTTACCCCCTTCTTGCCCAGGCCAATTTTCAGCTTTCAGCGCTGTCACCATTTGAATGACAATTGCGCAGTAATACAACACTGTACACAAATGAAATATTTATCTTTTTTTTTCACACAAATAGAGCTTTCTTTTGACAACATTTTATCACCACTGTTTTTGTTTTAAAAAAAAGACCGGAAATTTTGAAATAAAACACATTTTTCTTTGTTTTTGTTATAAAAATTTGAAAATAAATAATGTTTCTTCATAAATTTAGGCCAAAATGTATTCTGCTACATTTCTCTGGGCAAAATAACCCAAATTAGTGTATATTATTTCGTCTGCAGGAAAATTATAGTCCACAAAATATGGTGTAAAAACCGATCAATTCTGAGGTACTGTTGAGGCCTGAAAATGTCAGGACAGTACAGATATCCCCCATATTACCCCTTTTTGGAAAGTAGAGAGTCCAAGGTATTTGGTAAGAGGCATGGCAAGTTTTTTTAAGTTGTGATTTTTCGTCACAAGTTTTTGGAAAATTAAGTAATTAAAAAAAAAATGTTTTTTTTACAATTGTTTACATATTGTCACCAGTGCAGTACAGCATCATAATATAACTGGTGTGCCGGTGATCAGAGACACTGACTGATGACAGTATGTGAAAATAAATAAATAAATGTTTTAATTTTTTTTTAACATACAGTGACGAGAGCAATACAGTGTAACTATAGTAACAGCTCTGGGAAGGTGTTCAGGATTTTTTTTACACACTATGACTGCTTATAGCTGTGCATGTTAGTTATAAGCAACCATTGTTTTTCTGAATGAAAACTACTCATTCAGTGCTTACAATTGTGATTAGGTGTGATTGGCCACAGCTAATCACATGGTACAGATGGGCTGTGATTGGCCCTGTCTTTACCATGTGATGACTATGACCGATCACAGAGCTCATCACAATAGTACACAATGAAATGCATGTAACAGCCTTTCATTGTGTACAGCTGTCATGTGATCTGCTGTGATTCGCCACAGCAATCACATGGTACTGGAAGCAGGTCGGTACAGTGATTTGCCATCAGCCGTGTGATCGGTGGACATGACGGGTGACAGATCGGGCCAGAGCACGTCCTGTGGGGCACGCACAAGGCATGATCCTGGGAGGATGCCATATGTCTTCCTCCCAGAACAACAGTGCTCCCGTCTGGCTGTCATTTTACAATAGACCAGGCGGGAAGGGGTTATTCAAATAGTCTTTTGAGAGCTTCGTGTCCATGACCACTAAAAGTGCAGAGACCTGCGCTCAACCCCTTTGTGAAAATTCATAAAATACAGAGATCTCAGGAGTGATACAGTAATTTTGTTTTTACAGCATCATTACAAAAGTGTATTCCAGTCTTCACATTTAATTCAGCAGTTATTTTGCAATTCTTGAAGAGGGTGCAAAAAACCCTCTTGAAGCATACCTGGGAACTTAGGATGTTCATCTTCAGAGCCAAGCGGAAAAAAAAGATGAATTGAATTGGCAGACTAGCCCCTGTTTTAGTAGATTTTGCCAGCTTGGAAGGGGTCAGGGTGGTGCCAGATATAGACTCTTAAAACTGGAGAACTAGGTCCTTTTGTGCCACCAAGGGGCTAAGTTTATAAGCGTGCATTTGAACTAACCCATTTTTTGGATTATTACTGGAAAGAAGGAAAGAAAAGGACATACGCTAGATCGAATGGCCAGGGATGGGAGAGTGTGTCTACCGCTTGACATTTTTCTTTCCTAGTGAAAAGTAGGAATGGGCGAACGGCGAACGGTTCGGCAAACATCGCCCATTCGGGTGTTCGCCGAATGCCCAAACTTTCTATGCGCTTGGCGGGATGTTTGCCCGCCGAAGCACAGTCAATAGCTTGTTAATGCGTCATCAGCTAACAACAGGCTTCCCCGATGACAGCTGGATGAAAAAAAAAAAAAACATAGCCACATTTGCCGGCAATAGAAATTAAAAAAAAAAAACACTAGTGAAAATAAATCTTTGGCCTTCGTTGTTTCTCTTGTATATACAGTATCTCACAAAAGTAAGTACACCCCTCACATTTTGTAAATATTTTATTTTATCTTTTCATGTGACAACACTGAAGAAATGACACTTTGCTACAATGTAAAGTAGTGAGTGTACAGCTTGTATAACAGTGTACATTTGCTGTCCCCTCAAAATAACTCAACACACAGCCATTAATGTCTAAACCGCTGGCAACAAAAATGAGTACACCCCTAAGTGAAAATGTCCAAATTGGGCCCAAAGTGTCAATATTTTGTGTGGCCACCATTATTTTCCAGCACTGCCTTAACCCTCTTGGGCATGGAGTTCACCAGAGCTTCACTGTTTGCCACTGGAGTCCTCCTCCACTCCTCCATGACATCACAGAGCTGGTGGATGTTAGAGACCTTGCGCTCCTTCCACTACCTTCCATTGGAGGATGCCCCACAGATGCTCAATAGTGTTTAGGTCTGGAGACATGCTTGGCCAGTCCATCACCTTTACCCTAAGCTTCTTTAGCAAGGCAGTGGTCATCTTGGAGATGTGTTTGGGGTCTTTATTTTGGAATACTGCCCTGCGGCCCAGTCTCCGAAGGGAGGGGATCATGCTCTGCTTCAGTATGTTACAGTACATGTTGACATTCATGGTTCCCTCAATGAATTGTAGCTCCCCAGTGCCCGCAGCACTCATGCAGACCCAGACCATGACACTCCCACCACCATGCTTGACTGTAGGTAAGACACACTTGTCTTTGTACTACTCACCTGGTTGCCACCACACACGCTTGACACCATCTGAACCAAATAAGTTTATCTTGGTCTCATCAGACCACAGGATATGGTTCCAGTAATCCATGTCTTTAGTCTGCTTGTCTTCAGCAAACTGTTTGCAGGCTTTCTTGTGCATCATCTTTAGAAGAGGATGACAGCCATGCAGACCAATTTGATGCAGCGTGCAGCGTATGGTCTGAGCACTGACAGGCTGACCCCTTCAACCTCTGCAGCAATGCTGGCAGCACTCATACGTCTATTTTCCAAAGACAACCTCTTGATGTGACACTGAGCATGTGCACTCAACTTCTTTGGTTGACCATGGCGAGGCCTGTTCTGAGTGGAACCTGTCCTGTTAAACCACTGTATGGTCTTGGCCACCGTGCTGAAGCTCAGTTTCAGGGTCTTGGCAATCTTCTTATAGCCTAGACCATCTTAATGGAGAGCAACAATTCTTTTTTTCAGATCCTCAGAGAGTTCTTTGCCATGAGGTGCCATGTTGAACTTCCAGTGACCAGTATGAGAGAGTGAGAGCGATAACACCAAATTTAACACACCTGCTCCCCATTCAGAACTGAGACCTTGTAACACTAAAGAGTCACATGACACCGGGAGGGAAAATGGCTAATTGGGCCCAATTTGGACATTTTCACTTAGAGGTGTACTCACTTATGTTGCCAGCGGTTTAGACATTAATGACTGTGTGCTGAGTTATTTTGAGGGGACAGCAAATTTACACTGTTATACAAACTGAACACTCACTACTTTACATTGTAACAAAGTGTAATTTCTTCAGTGTTGTCACATGAAAAGATATAATAAAATATTTACAAAAATGTGAGGGGTGTACTCACTTTTGTGAGATACTGTAAATACATCTACCCTGGGTATTATCCATTTTTCTATTAACTGGCGTACCACCCGCTAGCTATCCGGTCACATAAAATATTAAACATTGCACTTTATTCTGAGTGATAAATAACATAAGCAGAACTGAGAAACAAGGGAATGGAAGAGGTTTTTAAAGTATCTGCTTGTGTTTTTTGCTATAGGTGGAACAAATTATCTTTCAGGTAGCTGTCCTGGAAGATGATTGGTACTGCAACAGAATGAAACCTGACACTTTCTTTATTATGCATCTGTTTAAAAGAGAAGTAGGGCCAAAGCTCTTTTGGCCCTACTTCTTCTGTGGGGTCACAGGAGTGCACTCCTGTGACCCATATTCAGCTGACCACGGGCTAACGTCCACTGCCGGCTGACTCACTTAGCCAGTCCAGACTCTGGAGGGATCCCCACTTTAATGTCAGGATCCACCCAGATGCCTGACCGGCAGCTGGCTCAGCCTATCAGCACGCCATTGAGAGCCTGAGACAGTCACTCCCGCCCCTCCACAGCCTGGTGCTCCAGTAAGCACTGGAAGGGCAGTCCAGAGAGCTGGTAACTAACAGTCACCGGCTCTCTGCTCACTGAACACCAACAACTGATCGATCAACAGTCTTTGATTGCTCAATTCTCGGGTCTAAAGAGGAGGTAAGGGATAGATGCAGCATCACACTGATGATGCATCCACCTAGGTGAGTATGTATGTTTGTTATTTTGAAATCCCATAATTCTCTTTTAGGCCTCTTGCACACTGCAGCTTGAAAATGCTCAGTACAGCTTATTTTTTTGCTGAGCTAAAATACAGCTCATTACTTGTAATGTGCCTATGCACACAGGCGTGTAAACAAGAGCCGTATATTCTTTAGTAAAAAAAAAAATAGAAAATCTGCATTTTTGGTCAGTAATTTATGCCTCGTGCACGCATTCACGCAAATGCACACAGATTTGTCCATTGACATTGCCAATCCGGGAACACGCTTCCGTGCATGCGCGAAAATGTGCATGAAAATTGCGTGAGCGCATTTGCGCGAAAATACATAGAAAAAAAAAGTCTGAAAAAGTAGATGCTCAAACAGGAGTATCGTGTGCAAGAGGCCTTGAAGTGACAATCTGTCTCATCTTCAGTGATAAATCTCTCAGAACTCAGACGCAGGGGGTCACAAATACACTATAAACCTGTTGCAGAGACCTGCTGAAGGCAGAGGCAGCCCGATTTGCATCAATTTGTGTCACATATACAGTGCAGCAGGTTTATGTAACATACAATGAAGTCTATTGAATGCAGGGGTCGGAAGTATAATGTACAGCGGTTAAATTATTATTTGGAAGAGCTGCGCTTATCTACTTCTATAGTAAAAAAAAGTATATTAATAAATAAATGAGATAAGAAGAACAATTATATATAGCCACAGAAAAAGCATAAAACCCATAAGTGCAATAATAATTCTCCTGGTGATGTCCTGGATGTGATGAAATGTGTAGGGGCAGGGACTTCCAGTTAAAACGTCACTTCCACTGATTGGAGCGCACACTGGTTCCAAAGCGGATCTGAGCAACAGCGCTTCTTCCCTGTACATTGGTAGATCATTCCAGGTGCTGGGTTAGGCGCAACACTTGTGAGTGAATATAATTTAAACGTTTTTTTAAGGTTTTAATAAATACTGGTGGTAAGCTATGATGTTTTCCATGGTTCCTTTCTCCTGAATTCCCTGTGGGTGTGCAGATTGATAGTTCTTAGATTGTGAAACCATATGTGAGAGCAGCAGGTTAAAGCTTTGGTGACCCACCTTAGTGTACACTCGGGGTAAACCCTGGTGGGGGCACAAATGGTGGATTGCTGTGGAGCACAAGAGCACTACCATTTAAAGGCATCATCACTTGTGTAGTTAAAGCACACAGAAGCGCTGTTACTCAGATCAGCTTTGGAGCCAGTGTGCGCTCCAATCAGTGGAAGTGACGTGTTAACTGGAAGTCCCTGCCCCTACACATTGGACATTTGCACTTTTTGGATGGACTGTTAATGCACTTTAATGTTTCTTGCATGCACTTTGTTGATTGTTGCACAGTATTTATACGGTAATTGTTTCATATTTATGGACTTTATGATATTTTGTGGATATACAGTGCATCCAGAAAGTATTCACAGCGCTTCACTTTTTCTACATTTTGTTATGTTACAGACTTATTCCAAAATGGATTGTTTTCCCCAAAATTCTACAAACAATACATCATAATGACAAGGTGAAAGAAGTTTCTTTGAAATTTTTGCAAATGTAAAAAAATAAAAAAACAAAATCACATGTACATAAGTATTCACAGCCTTTGCTCAATACTTTGTTGAAGCACCTTTGGCACCAGTTACAGTGTCAAATCTTTTTGAGTGTGATTCTACAAGCTTGGCACACCTATTTTTGGGTAGTTTCTCCCGTTCTTCTTTGAAAGACCTCTCAAACTCCATCAGGTTGGATGGGGAACGTCGGTGCACACCCATTTTCAGATCTCTCCAGAGTTCAAGTCAGATTCAAGTCTGGGCTCTGACTGGGCCACTCATAGTTGTCCCTTAGCCACTCCTTTGTTATCTTGGCTGTGTACTTAGGGTCGTTATCCTGTTGGAAGATGAATCTCTATGGGCTGGGTTCTCTGCCCTCCATTCTCAGTGCTCAGGTTGCTTAGTTGTCGGTTAATTGGCGATGTTTGGTGAGATTAGGTGGCCCATTCGATTTTGTAACGGAAGTGACGTTACAGCCATCTTGGTGCACCCCCCACTCAGCCGCAGTAAGGATACAGTGAGAAGGCGGCAAGCGGACATATTTGTACACCCACCGGAGTCTTGCATTTCACAGTTATTTTTACCAGTAAACTGAGCTTATACAGTGAAATACTGTATTTAGAAATTCATCTGACTGTTTTGATATTGAATTGTAATAGCTGATCTCACAGGTTTGCTAATCTGACAGAACACCACTGCTTTTACAATTCAATACCAAAGCAGTCAGATGGATTGCTAAATACTGTATTTCACTATATAAGCTCAGTTTACTGCTAAAAATAAGTGTGAAATGCAAGACTTCGGTGGGTGTACAAATATGTCATTATATGCAAGTGAAGGCGCAAAGAACTGGCGATAACAACAATAACAACAATAATAAGAACGAAGGGATAGGGGACAAACTGAAATGTTTCCAGTCTCACATTACATTAAATGGATAGATAATGTCCACATGTATATGTCCAAAGTGGAGAAATTGAATATCTCATTAACATATATAGGGTACGGTCTCACTGTCATGTGGACATGAGGAGTTCAAGGGTCCAGTTAATAATGATAGGTCCACGAGCAGGGCTGCCTTCATCAAGAAGTGAAACCACATTCCAATCCTAAGGAAAAGCAAAAGAGAGAGGCGCCTCTGGGTGCAGACTAAAAACAAGGTTTATTTCATAAAAAGGTAATGATCATCAAACTCACATGTTGAAGGTCGTCAGTAGGCATAAAATAGTAATCAATACTGAGGAGGACATCATCCATCAAAGGTTCAAGACAGTCAAAAACAACTCCTAGCAGGGGGCTCTGCCTGTGTGTGAGGAGAGGTACCGCTGAGATGTGAGGCCGGCCGCAGCGGTGACAAGTCACAGTACTAGGTGGAGAGCATGGAAGGCTGTAAACATCCGGCGAGGAGTGATGACGTCATGAGTCGAGCGACGCGTTGCCGGGCGTACGGGCTGTGATGACGTGACAGCCGCGCCCCTTCATCAGGCTGAAGATGGATGGGATAGGGCAGCTTAAGACAACCAGAAATTGTGGTGATTGGTGTGGGTGAGGAGGGGAAGGGGCGGGACCGGGACTACAGGAAGTAACCAGAGGAACGATCAAGAAGTGTCAGCAGTGAAGTGTAAAGTGTAAGTGTCAGCAGTTAAGTGTAAAAGCATGACAATGATGGGGAGGAAATGATGTAAAAGAAAGTTGAATTAGAATGGAGAAGATATATACTGAAAAATAAGATGAGAATGGTAATAGTAAAAAAAAATAAAAAAATAAATAAAATAAAAGTAAAAAATAAAAAATAAAAAATAATAAAAAATAAATAAAATGATAATTAAAAAATGAATGAAAAATAATGAAAATTAAAATAGGTTAATTAATGATATATACATGAATATGAATATGATGAGTCTATGGGGGGAGGGGGGGGGGAATAGGAGGGAAAAGCATATACGTATATCTATACATATACGCATACATGAACATATACAGTCCCATATGAAAAATAGAACTGGAAGGAAAGGGGGGAGGGGAACAAGAAAAAGCAAAAAATCCACATATACACATATATACGCATATATATACACATATACATACACATGCACATGAATACATACAGGCACACATGACTATAATAAGGAAAATGTCTGATAAAACTGGAAGGACGGGTGAGGGGGGGGGGGGAGGGGGAGGGAAAGGCGGAGAGAAAAGAGTGGGCATGTATCTCTCCATCACACACAAATCAGACCTTATGTAAAAAAACACACAGTTAATAGACAATTAATTAAAAAGAGGTAAAAATTCTAATTATCACTAAATTAGTGGTAATTGATACAAGTTCTTATTTAAAATTATTGTAGCATATGTGTGTGCACGTATGCGCACGCAAAAAAGCGCACGCACACGGCGCACGCAGATGCAGAATAAGATTCAAAATTATTCACACAGAACCTAGACAGCTAATAATCTTGTAAAAAAGCAGAAAACTAAAATGTGTGTATAAAAGATATTAAAGGATGGTAGAAATCTCTATACTTTCGTTAATTCCTCCTGGCGATAGGGCATCTAAGGTATATATCCAAAAAGTTTCCTGGGAGCAGAGCTTCTTGAATCTTTCAGCGGGAGATAGGGATCTGGGAATTTGTTCGATTACCCATACCCTGAGTCCCACTGTCGAGCTCTGGTGGGCCGCCGCAAAGTGTCTAGGGACACTATGTGGATCGGTGCCACCTTCAATTAGCCTTCGGTGCTCACCGAACCTCTGTCTGAGAGCCCTGATGGTACGGCCTACATAGATCAATCCGCATGGGCAGCTCAGGCCATAGACTACAAAGTCTGATGAGCAGTTGAAAAAGTCTTTTAACATATAGGTTTTACCTTTTGTGACAAAAGACTTCTGACCATGATGGACGAAGTGGCAAGTTTTGCACAAGGCCTTGCGGCACTGATACATACCCACCAGGGGTATGAGTGTGGGTACAGCAGGAGAAGGTGCGGTGGATTTAAGTTTACTGGGGGCAATTTTGCTCTTTAAGTTAGGGGCCCTACGGTAAGTGACTTTGGGATGTGAAGGTAATACGGCTGAGAGGTGGGGATCCTGTTGTAAGATATCCCAATGTTTGGATAGAATTTTTTCCATGTGTTTAAATTTGTGGTGGAAGGTAGTGACAAATCTGCTAGAACAGTCCTTGGGAGATGTACTATCTCTAGGAGGTTTGCCGTGAAGATAGTGATTGTAGGCTTCATCAACCAAGGACTCAGGGTATTGTTTATCCAGAAACTTCCTTTTAAGATTAACACTAAGTGCAGTGTAATCAGACTCTTTTGTGCAGTTTTGTCGAAGACGACAAAACTGTCCCTTTGGGATGTTGGTGATCCACTTAGGAAAATGGCAACTGTTGTAGTGTAAGTACGAGTTGCCTGCGGTAGGCTTGGTATAGTTTTTGGAGGTGATGACTGAACCTTCGTGACCCAATTCTAGATCCAGAAAGGCTATGGTGGCACAGTCTGTGACAGATGTAAATGAAAGTCCATAAGGATTACTGTTGCAGTGTTTCACAAAAGGAGTAATGAGCTCGGAGTCACCATCCCAGATGATAATCACATCATCGATGTACCTGCCGAAGAACACTATGTTTGCTGCAAAAGGGTTATGATTGTGGATGTATTCGTTTTCCCAAAAACCCATAGCTAAATTGGCGTAAGACGGAGCAAAATTAGCTCCCATCGCCGTACCCTGTATTTGATGAAAAAAATCTCCATTAAAAGTAAAATAATTGTGCGTCAGGCAGAACTCTGTGGCTTCTATGATAAATCTGGCCTGACGCATATTCATTAAGGGATCCGTAGATAAAAATCGCTCCAATGCCATCAATCCGAATTGGTGTGGAATAGAGGTATACAGAGAGCATACATCGAGTGAAAGCCATACATAAGAGGACTCCCATCTGTAAAAAGACAGGAGCTCTAAGAGATGCGTTCCATCACGTATGTATGACCGTAAGGATAAGACTATGGGCTGTAAAAATTGGTCTATGTACAAACTGAAACCTGTGGTGACACTCTCCATCGCTGCTACAATAGGTCTGCCAGGAGGATCCACTAGGCTTTTATGAATCTTGGGTAGGTAATAAAAATAAGGGATTTGATAGAAAGATTTCCGCAGGAATGAACTTTCTGCTTTCGTAATGATTTCTTCTTTTAGAGCATTGTTTATAAGGGTGTCAGCCTCCAGTGCAAATTCTGCAGTGGGGTCTTTACTAAGCTTAGCATAAGTAGCTCTATCTGAGAGGAGTCGATATGCTTCCCTTAGGTAGTCAGACCTATTGAGCAGCACTATACCACCCCCCTTGTCAGCTGACTTGATTACCAAGTCCCCGGCAAGGGTAAGGTGGTTCAGCGCTGTAATTTCAGAAGGTGAGAGGTTATGAGTTTTGGATGTATAATTGCACATTTTTATTAGATCAGCATAGACCACTCTATAAAAGCTCTCAATGTATGGGCCTTTCGATTGAGTGGGAAAAAAGATGGACTTGGGTTTTAATGTGGACCGTATGATCGGCGGAGATGTAGCTAGATGTTGGGTGAGCATCAGTGATGTGAATTCATCACAGTCAAAACTACCCAAATCCTCAATATTGTGGTCAGGTACCTCTATACTGAGATCTGATGAAACAGTGGGGGATATTGTGGGGGTCTGAGTATTGGATACACCATCTGTATTCTGATCTTTGAGTGATTTTATTTGGAAATGTCTTGTCAAAGTTAATTTGCGTATGTAGCTATTTAGGTCTTTGAAGAGGACAAAAGGATTAGGTTTGTTTACCGGGGCAAAATTGAGTCCACGATTCAGAAGGGAAGTGTCAGCAGAGGACAGGGTGTGGGAAGATAAGTTGAAAATCTTTACCGTTTTGGGTGTTTCAGTGTGTTGGCCTGTTTTTCTAGTTCGTCCTCCTCTACAGCCTCTTCTGTGAGTTTTCTTTTTCTTGATATGGAGGCTGGAGGAGGACCGAACGCTAAAAAAGGGGAGGTGGAACTGTTCGCTGTAGGAACGTTAGAAGTGTTCGATGACGGGGTGTTCGAAGATCGGTTTTCTATCAGGGGCACTATAGGTTCTGTAGGCCTGAGGTTGGGAGTGGCTGGATAATTAATTGGTTTCGGACTGGTGGAGATGGTGGTAGAAATTTCAGCAACATTAGTGCGGATAGGAGGACCATCTTTAGGGGCACTACGGGGAGTGCTGGGTCTATTGTAGAATTGGTTGAGAGCATTGATCAATTCCAAATTCTTGTTCTTGTGTTTATGGAGAACCTGTTTATGTGATGTTTTGGACGGATGTTTGGAAATGTTAGGCAGTGTGGAGGCACGTGAAGTGCGAGAAGAGGAATGAATCAAGGGATTCTCAGGCTGTCTCATAGGAATGACAGCATCATATGGTTTGATATCCAACAAGGAAGGAATGGGGGGATTAGAAGGTGCCTGATCACACTCATTCTGTTCAGGTGAGTGTGAGGTGGTCATACTGGGTATAGGTTTGTGCTTTTTATTCCATGAAAAAACTTTGTTGGAGTTGTAGTCCTCCAAATCACGTTTAAATTTCCCCATCTTGACATCAATGAAAGCATCCTCATCTTTTTTGGTTTTTTCCTTCAGTATCTCAAGCCATGATAGTGGAATATGGACTTGGAAACTGGCAATGTCTTTGATGATAGCTTGAACTTGCTCAGTGAGGGTATTGAGCTTGTGGGCTCTATGGGAGATCAGTATTCCCATCCATTTGGTAGTGCAGAATTCTGCAATATTGGCCCATTCTTTCGTCTGATCTGTGCTAAAACCACTGGGGCAGTCTTTTGTTACTCGTAATCCCCTCGGTGAGATTTTTACATCAATATATTGCTGTAAAAAGAATTTATCCCACCACTGGAAATTGGTGGTGTGGATTACTCTTTCTAGTTGTTTAAATTTGCCACACAAACTGTGGCGTGTTTTACCTGAAAGTTTTACAGTATCTGAAAAGGTAATAGGGGAAAGTAAGATGTACATTTGTTCAAGGGTCGCATACCTATTGCTGGTAATAGCAGAAACAATATCCATGATGATATATGGTCAGACACCATATAAATAAATAAATCAAAAAGAGAAAAGAAAAGAGGAAAAAATAGTGTAATGAAGATGAAAAAAAAAAAAAAAAAAAAAGTATTGATTACTATTTTATGCCTACTGACGACCTTCAACATGTGAGTTTGATGATCATTACCTTTTTATGAAATAAACCTTGTTTTAGTCTGCACCCAGAGGCGCCTCTCTCTTTTGCTTTTCCTTAGGATTGGAATGTGGTTTCACTTCTTGATGAAGGCAGCCCTGCTCGTGGACCTATCATTATTAACTGGACCCTTGAACTCCTCATGTCCACATGACAGTGAGACCGTACCCTATATATGTTAATGAGATATTCAATTTCTCCACTTTGGACATATACATGTGGACATTATCTATCCATTTAATGTAATGTGAGACTGGAAACATTTCAGTTTGTCCCCTATCCCTTCGTTCTTATTATTGTTGTTATTGTTGTTATCGCCAGTTCTTTGCGCCTTCACTTGCATATTGTAACTTTCTGAAACCTCCTGTGCTGCATACTGGTTATCACATAATTACAAACAAGTCCCATATTGCTTCCTCTCCACTCGTTCTCTTCCCCTTTTTTTTTTTTTTTCCCCTCCCCCCCCCCCCTTCCACTCCCTCTCCACTTCTTCCCCTATAAACCCCCCCCCCCCTCCTTTTTTTTTTTTTTTTTTTTTTTCATCTTCATTACACTATTTTTTCCTCTTTTCTTTTCTCTTTTTGATTTATTTATTTATATGGTGTCTGACCATATATCATCATGGATATTGTTTCTGCTATTACCAGCAATAGGTATGCGACCCTTGAACAAATGTACATCTTACTTTCCCCTATTACCTTTTCAGATACTGTAAAACTTTCAGGTAAAACACGCCACAGTTTGTGTGGCAAATTTAAACAACTAGAAAGAGTAATCCACACCACCAATTTCCAGTGGTGGGATAAATTCTTTTTACAGCAATATATTGATGTAAAAATCTCACCGAGGGGATTACGAGTAACAAAAGACTGCCCCAGTGGTTTTAGCACAGATCAGACGAAAGAATGGGCCAATATTGCAGAATTCTGCACTACCAAATGGATGGGAATACTGATCTCCCATAGAGCCCACAAGCTCAATACCCTCACTGAGCAAGTTCAAGCTATCATCAAAGACATTGCCAGTTTCCAAGTCCATATTCCACTATCATGGCTTGAGATACTGAAGGAAAAAAACAAAAAAGATGAGGATGCTTTCATTGATGTCAAGATGGGGAAATTTAAACGTGATTTGGAGGACTACAACTCCAACAAAGTTTTTTCATGGAATAAAAAGCACAAACCTATACCCAGTATGACCACCTCACACTCACCTGAACAGAATGAGTGTGATCAGGCACCTTCTAATCCCCCCATTCCTTCCTTGTTGGATATCAAACCATATGATGCTGTCATTCCTATGAGACAGCCTGAGAATCCCTTGATTCATTCCTCTTCTCGCACTTCACGTGCCTCCACACTGCCTAACATTTCCAAACATCCGTCCAAAACATCACATAAACAGGTTCTCCATAAACACAAGAACAAGAATTTGGAATTGATCAATGCTCTCAACCAATTCTACAATAGACCCAGCACTCCCCGTAGTGCCCCTAAAGATGGTCCTCCTATCCGCACTAATGTTGCTGAAATTCCTACCACCATCTCCACCAGTCCGAAACCAATTAATTATCCAGCCACTCCCAACCTCAGGCCTACAGAACCTATAGTGCCCCTGATAGAAAACCGATCTTCGAACACCCCGTCATCGAACACTTCTAACGTTCCTACAGCGAACAGTTCCACCTCCCCTTTTTTAGCGTTCGGTCCTCCTCCAGCCTCCATATCAAGAAAAAGAAAACTCACAGAAGAGGCTGTAGAGGAGGACGAACTAGAAAAACAGGCCAACACACTGAAACACCCAAAACGGTAAAGATTTTCAACTTATCTTCCCACACCCTGTCCCCTGCTGACACTTCCCTTCTGAATCGTGGACTCAATTTTGCCCCGGTAAACAAACCTAATCCTTTTGTCCTCTTCAAGGACCTAAATAGCTACATACGCAAATTAACCTTGACAAGACATTTCCAAATAAAATCACTCAAAGATCAGAATACAGATGGTGTATCCAATACTCAGACCCCCACAATATCCCCCACTGTTTCATCAGATCTCAGTATAGAGGTACCTGACCACAATATTGAGGATTTGGGTAGTTTTGACTGTGATGAATTCACATCACTGATGCTCACCCAACATCTAGCTACATCTCCGCCGATCATACGGTCCACATTAAAACCCAAGTCCATCTTTTTTCCCACTCAATCGAAAGGCCCATACATTGAGAGCTTTTATAGAGTGGTCTATGCTGATCTAATAAAAATGTGCAATTATACATCCAAAACTCATAACCTCTCACCTTCTGAAATTACAGCGCTGAACCACCTTACCCTTGCCGGGGACTTGGTAATCAAGTCAGCTGACAAGGGGGGTGGTATAGTGCTGCTCAATAGGTCTGACTACCTAAGGGAAGCATATCGACTCCTCTCAGATAGAGCTACTTATGCTAAGCTTAGTAAAGACCCCACTGCAGAATTTGCACTGGAGGCTGACACCCTTATAAACAATGCTCTAAAAGAAGAAATCATTACGAAAGCAGAAAGTTCATTCCTGCGGAAATCTTTCTATTAAATCCCTTATTTTTATTACCTACCCAAGATTCATAAAAGCCTAGTGGATCCTCCTGGCAGACCTATTGTAGCAGCGATGGAGAGTGTCACCACAGGTTTCAGTTTGTACATAGACCAATTTTTACAGCCCATAGTCTTATCCTTACGGTCATACATACGTGATGGAACGCATCTCTTAGAGCTCCTGTCTTTTTACAGATGGGAGTCCTCTTATGTATGGCTTTCACTCGATGTATGCTCTCTGTATACCTCTATTCCACACCAATTCGGATTGATGGCATTGGAGCGATTTTTATCTACGGATCCCTTAATGAATATGCGTCAGGCCAGATTTATCATAGAAGCCACAGAGTTCTGCCTGACGCACAATTATTTTACTTTTAATGGAGATTTTTTTCATCAAATACAGGGTACGGCGATGGGAGCTAATTTTGCTCCGTCTTACGCCAATTTAGCTATGGGTTTTTGGGAAAACGAATACATCCACAATCATAACCCTTTTGCAGCAAACATAGTGTTCTTCGGCAGGTACATCGATGATGTGATTATCATCTGGGATGGTGACTCCGAGCTCATTACTCCTTTTGTGAAACACTGCAACAGTAATCCTTATGGACTTTCATTTACATCTGTCACAGACTGTGCCACCATAGCCTTTCTGGATCTAGAATTGGGTCACGAAGGTTCAGTCATCACCTCCAAAAACTATACCAAGCCTACCGCAGGCAACTCGTACTTACACTACAACAGTTGCCATTTTCCTAAGTGGATCACCAACATCCCAAAGGGACAGTTTTGTCGTCTTCGACAAAACTGCACAAAAGAGTCTGATTACACTGCACTTAGTGTTAATCTTAAAAGGAAGTTTCTGGATAAACAATACCCTGAGTCCTTGGTTGATGAAGCCTACAATCACTATCTTCACGGCAAACCTCCTAGAGATAGTACATCTCCCAAGGACTGTTCTAGCAGATTTGTCACTACCTTCCACCACAAATTTAAACACATGGAAAAAATTCTATCCAAACATTGGGATATCTTACAACAGGATCCCCACCTCTCAGCCGTATTACCTTCACATCCCAAAGTCACTTACCGTAGGGCCCCTAACTTAAAGAGCAAAATTGCCCCCAGTAAACTTAAATCCACCGCACCTTCTCCTGCTGTACCCACACTCATACCCCTGGTGGGTATGTATCAGTGCCGCAAGGCCTTGTGCAAAACTTGCCACTTCGTCCATCATGGTCAGAAGTCTTTTGTCACAAAAGGTAAAACCTATATGTTAAAAGACTTTTTCAACTGCTCATCAGACTTTGTAGTCTATGGCCTGAGCTGCCCATGCGGATTGATCTATGTAGGCCGTACCATCAGGGCTCTCAGACAGAGGTTCGGTGAGCACCGAAGGCTAATTGAAGGTGGCACCGATCCACATAGTGTCCCTAGACACTTTGCGGCGGCCCACCAGAGCTCGACAGTGGGACTCAGGGTATGGGTAATCGAACAAATTCCCAGATCCCTATCTCCCGCTGAAAGATTCAAGAAGCTCTGCTCCCAGGAAACTTTTTGGATATATACCTTAGATGCCCTATCGCCAGGAGGAATTAACGAAAGTATAGAGATTTCTACCATCCTTTAATATCTTTTATACACACATTTTAGTTTTCTGCTTTTTTACAAGATTATTAGCTGTCTAGGTTCTGTGTGAATAATTTTGAATCTTATTCTGCATCTGCGTGCGCCGTGTGCGTGCGCTTTTTTGCGTGCGCATACGTGCACACACATATGCTACAATAATTTTAAATAAGAACTTGTATCAATTACCACTAATTTAGTGATAATTAGAATTTTTACCTCTTTTTAATTAATTGTCTATTAACTGTGTGTTTTTTTACATAAGGTCTGATTTGTGTGTGATGGAGAGATACATGCCCACTCTTTTCTCTCCGCCTTTCCCTCCCCCTCCCCCCCCCCCTCACCCGTCCTTCCAGTTTTATCAGACATTTTCCTTATTATAGTCATGTGTGCCTGTATGTATTCATGTGCATGTGTATGTATATGTATATATATGCGTATATATGTGTATATGTGGATTTTTTGCTTTTTCTTGTTCCCCTCCCCCCTTTCCTTCCAGTTCTATTTTTCATATGGGACTGTATATGTTCATGTATGCGTATATGTATAGATATACGTATATGCTTTTCCCTCCTATTCCCCCCCCCCCCCATAGACTCATCATATTCATATTCATGTATATATCATTATTTACCTATTTTAATTTTCATTATTTTTCATTCATTTTTTAATTATCATTTTATTTATTTTTTATTATTTTTTATTTTTTATTTTTTACTTTTATTTTATTTTTATTTTTTTTATTTTTTTTTTTACTATTACCATTCTCATCTTATTTTTCAGTATATATCTTCTCCATTCTAATTCAACTTTCTTTTACATCATTTCCTCCCCATCATTGTCATGCTTTTACACTTAACTGCTGACACTTACACTTTACACTTCACTGCTGACACTTCTTGATCGTTCCTCTGGTTACTTCCTGTAGTCCCGGTCCCGCCCCTTCCCCTCCTCACCCACACCAATCACCACAATTTCTGGTTGTCTTAAGCTGCCCTATCCCATCCATCTTCAGCCTGATGAAGGGGCGCGGCTGTCACGTCATCACAGCCCGTACGCCCGGCAACGCGTCGCTCGACTCATGACGTCATCACTCCTCGCCGGATGTTTACAGCCTTCCATGCTCTCCACCTAGTACTGTGACTTGTCACCGCTGCGGCCGGCCTCACATCTCAGCGGTACCTCTCCTCACACACAGGCAGAGCCCCCTGCTAGGAGTTGTTTTTGACTGTCTTGAACCTTTGATGGATGATGTCCTCCTCAGTATTGATTACTATTTTATGCCTACTGACGACCTTCAACATGTGAGTTTGATGATCATTACCTTTTTATGAAATAAACCTTGTTTTTAGTCTGCACCCAGAGGCGCCTCTCTCTTTTGCTTTTCCGTACAAATATGTCAGCTTGCTGCCTTCTCACTGTATCCTTACTGCGGACGAGTGCGGGGTGTACCAAGTGGCCATGACAGAACCTCACTTCCGTTACAAATTCTGACTGGTCGCCTAATCTGACAAAACACCAGCACTCATCGTTCCACAGTGCCTCACCTGGTGATCATTTCCTGCTCGTCAGTCCAGCCTGCAGCCAGTCCCTTTTGGCTATTTAAACTGCCAGGCTCATTCATTCAGTGCCTTCGCCTTGGTCAAACATATCTGGAGACTCTCTGCTGTGTTCCTGTTGAAGACTTGCCTGGCTGACGTCCCTTCTGGTTCCTGATCCTGTCTGCTGCCTCCCACTATGCTGATCTCTTGCTTAATGATTTATTGGCTTGTTCTGACTACCAGCTTTGGCTACCAAACCCTGGCTATGTTTTGACTATGTTTACTATGTGTACCATTTTTACCATTTTATTAAAAGGTGTGATTTTTTACTGCATTTTCTGTCTCTGTCTGGTTCATGGTTCCTGACAGTAGGCGAAGGCCATGAATTCAGAAGGTGCAGGCAATCCACTTAGTGGGAATATTTTTTCCAGATTTAACCACTACACATCCGCGCTATGGCCGAATGACGGCCACAGCGCGGACCTGAATTCCCAGGAGGCCGTCATATGACGGCCTCCCCTGTGGGCGCGCCCCGAAGGGCGCTCGCCGAGCACGCTGTGATCACCGAGTCACTGAGACTCGGCTGATCACCGATCCTAATAAGGGGCCGGTCCCGGCCCCTTACCATGTGATCAGCTGTCAGCCAATGACAGCTGATCACATGATGTAAACAAAAGATCGGTAATGGTTTTTTCTTTTTACTCACGCTGACAGCGTGAGTAGAAAAAAAGCCGATCACCGGCTGGGATGTGAGGGACATCAGTCCCCAAGTGGAAGAGGCACATCTGCCTCATCAGTGCCACCTAATAGTGCCATATAACAGTGCCCACAGTGCCACCTAACAGTGCCCACAAGTGCCACCTATCAATGCCAACAAGTGCCACCTATCAATGCCCACAAGTGCCACCTATCAATGCCCACCTGTAATGCCAATCAGTGCCACCTGGCAGTGCTGCCCATCACTGCCGCCTCATCAGCGTACATCAATGAAGGAGAAAAATGACCCGTTTAAAATTGTTTATAACAAAATATAAAAAATTTAAAAAAAATTAAAAAAAAATTCAGTTTTTTACATTTTTTTAACAAAAAGTAAAAACTGCAGAGGTGATCAAATACCACCAAAAGAAAGCTCTATTTGTGGTGAAAAAATGATAAAAATTTAATTTGGGTACAGTGTTGTATGACCGCGCAATTGTCATTCAAAGTGCGTCAGCGCTGAAAGCTGAAAATTGGTCTGGATAGGAGGGGGGTTTAAGTGCCCTGTAAGCAAGTGGTTAAAGAGCAGGACCACTGCATGAATCAGTTTGCCATAGTGTTACAGACGCTCTTAATTTGCACTAAATCCTCCCACTGTGGCTGTTCCAGTACAACCTGTGTTGTAGGCTGTCCCTGCTGCTCCAGCCTCTGTGCAGGTACCCCCCCTCAAATATTACCTCTGTAAGAGGTATGTCTGGTTCCCCTCCGCTTCCCCAGTGATTTGGGGAAGATCCAGTTCAATGCAGAGTGTTTCTCAACCAGATTGGGATATACTTTGTGATGCTGCCCCAGGTGTTCCCCATGGACAGAAGCAAAGTAGGCTTCATTATTTATTTGCTTTCTGATCAAGCCTTGGCCTGGGCAAACCCTCTATGGGAGATGCAAAAAAAACATTGTCCTGAGTTACCCTGAGTTTATGGCTTTCTTTAAAAGGGTATTTGACATTCTCGCGCGCTACACTTCTGCTGCCAAGAGCCTCATGTCCATCAGAGTACGAGAACTGTTGCTGATTACGCTATTGAGTTCCATACTCTAGCAGCAGAGGTCGTTTGGAACAATGAGGCCCTCATGGCTGCTTTTTCTCATGGTCTCTTGGATAACATCAAAGATGAGATAGCAGCCTGAGACATACCTACAGATCTGGAGAAATTGCTCACGTTTGCCATTCTCATTGATTCCGGACTCCGAGAGAGACTTTCCTTTAAGGAGCGTTTGCGGAAGGCTCCTGTTCGTTTGGCTCCGAGCTTTGCAGTCCCACCCTTGCCTCCCTCACCTCCCATGTCTCCTGGTACCAAGTCCGCAAGTGAAGTAGAACCCATGCAGTTGGTCTTCACACGGCTTCACATGTCTCTCTGCGGGGGAGAGGGCCTTTAGGAGGAGGGAGAAATCGTGTTTTTATTGTGGCCAGGCAGGTCACTTTTTAAAGTTTTGTTCTATCAGGGAAACGCTTGCACCTGAGGTCCTGTAGTGGGCAGACCTTAGTTGGCGTTGTTACATCCCCATTTATCCTGAAGGATAAGTCTCTAGTTCCGGTCACCCTTTCTTGGTCTGAGTCATCCATTAGGACACAGGCTCTAATGGATTCTGGGGCTGCAGGCCTGTTCATAGATACTGCCTTTGTGTCTAAGCTTTAGATTCCGCTTCAGCTTCATGCCACTCCACTTGCCATTGAGGTTATTGATGGGAGACCTCTACAGCCTGCCCATGTGACTCATGAGACTGCTCTGTTGACCATGGCCATAGGGGCTCTTCACCATGAAATAATCCAATTCCAAGTCATTTCCCACCCCATTACCCGGTTGTCATTGGTTACAGAGGCACAACCTCTCCTTCGATTGGCATTGTGCTGAGGTTTCTTGGTCGCCACAATGCAGTAAAACATGTTTCAGAAAGTGGCTAAGGTCTTGTGCATCTCTTGCATCTCCTCCTTGCCAGAGGAGTTCCACGAATTTAGCGATGTCTTTGACTAAGGTCAAGCCGGTATTTTTCCTCCACACCGGTCGTATGATTGCGCAATTGACCTTCAACCTGGTGCCATGCCCCCTCGTGGCCGGGTTTACCCTTTATCTGTCTCGGAAGAAAAAGCCATGGAGGACTATATTGCTGATGCACTTCCACGAGGGTTCATCCGTAAATCCTTGTCTCCTGCTTGTGCTGGCTTCTTCTTTGTGAAAAAGAAGAGTGGCTTTGTATCGATTATAGGGGTCTCAATCGCATCACAATTAAGAACCCCTATCTGATTCCGTTGATTACGGAGTTATTTGACCGCCTCAAGGGAGCAACGGTTTTCATGAAGCTCGATCTGAGGGGAGCATACAATCTCGTGAGGATGAAGGAGGGCGACGAATGGAAAACTGCATTTAATACCAGGACAGGACATTACGAATACCTCGTAATGCTGTTTGGTCTTTGCAACTCTCCTGCAGTTTTTCAGGAATTCATCAACTATGTCCTCCGAGATATGTTGCAGCAATGTGTGGTGGTTTATCTCGACTATATTCTCTAGTTACATAGTTGGTGAGGTTGAAAAGAGACACAAGTCCATGAAGTCAAACTTGTGTGTTTGTGCTTTATGTTTATATATTACATTGTATACCCCTGTATGCTGTGGTCGTTAAGGTGCCTATCTAATAGTTTTTTGAAATGATCGATGTTTCCCGCTATAACCACTTCTTGTGGAAGAGAATTCCACATCCTTACCACTCTAATGCCCCGTACACACGGTCGGACTTTGTTCGGACATTCCGACAACAAAATCCTAGGATTTTTTCCGACGAATGTTGGCTCAAACTTGTCTTGCATACACACGGTCACACAAAGTTGTCGGAAAATCCGATCGTTCTAAACGCGGTGACACTTCACCACTTTCACTTCCACTTCACCACCTCGGTACCACATCCTCGCCCGATTCAGGTGGCGGAGAACCATGAAGAGTATTCGATACAATCGATCATTGACTCCCGTAGGTTCCATGGGCGCATATAGTACCTGGTTCATTGGAAAGGGTACGGTCCGGAGGAACGCTCTTGGGTCTCATCCTCGGACATACATGCTCCTGTCCTCCGTGCTTTCCATAGACATTTACCCCTCAAACCTGGGGGTCATCCGAGGGGGAGGGGTCATTGAGGAGGGGATACTGTCAGGGCTGGGCTCTCAGCCCTCCCTTCTCAGTGCTCAAGTTGCTCAGCTGTCGGTTAATTGCCAGCACTCATCATTCCACAGTGGCTCACCTGGTGATCATTTTCTGTTTGTTAGTCCAGCCTACAGCCAGCCTTCAGCTTTCTGGCTATTTAAACTACCTGTTCATTCCTTCTGTGCCTTTGCCTTGGTCAAACATATCTGGAGACTCTGTTGTGTTCCTGTTGAAGACTTGCCTGGCTGACGTCCCTTCTGGTTCCTGATCCTGTCTGCTTCCTCCGACTACGCTGATCTCTGGCTTCCTGATTTACTGGCTTGTTCTGACTACCCACTTTGGCTACTGAAACCTGGCTATGTTTTGACTATGTTAACTATTTGTACCATTTTTACCATTTTATTAAAAGGTGTGATTTTTACTGCATTTTCTGTCTCTGTCTGATTCATGGTTCCTGACAGAACCTTCACCCCAGTCTGAGGTCCAGAGCACTTTGGAGCAGGTTTTCATCAAGGATGTCTCTGTACTTTGCTGCATTAATCTTTCCCTCGATCCTGACTAGTCTCCCAGTATCTGCGCTGAAAAACATCCCCACAGCATGATGCTGCCACCACCATGCTTAACTGTAGGGATGGTATTGGGCAGGTGATGAGCAGTAGACATGTGCACACTGAAATATTTTGTTTCGGAATTTCGTTTTCGTCCGAAAAATAAATTTATTTAGTTACTCCCGAAATTCGTTTTTATTTATTTCGTTTTTCGTTAAAAATTGCATTCGTCCGAAAATCCAAATTAATTAAGGTCGAATCTGTCATTGAAGGCTTATGGTGTCTGTCGAATGTTCAAAGAGGATTCGACGGAGCAGCTAAACTGTACGTGCACATTTCCGGTCGAATTTTCCACCTACAAGCTAGCTGTAGTAGAATTCTAATGTTGTATGACTAGTAATAATTATATTTATTAATTAATTTACTAGTCAACCAACATTAGAATGTTTCTATAGCCTATGGGTGGATGCATTTGACCGGAAATGTATGATTGCAGCATCGTACAGTTTAGCTGCTCCGTCGAATCCTGTTAGATCTTTCGACAGACACCATAAGCCAAAAATTCAACGTTTGTATGTTTTTCGTTGCTTTGTCGAATATTCGTTGTTCATGTTGAATGGTCTACTCTACCCCAACAGTCAGCCTACTTTCACATTCGTTTCTCAATCTCCAAGTGCAATGGCGGGCGCGGCATCCAATGTTGTGTCAGATATTGATATGGCATTATAATATAGAATCTATAATAATAAATCCCCCCCACCACGGGCAGCCTCTGAGGCTATCACAACACTAGCAACACTAGTATCACTATCAAGTTCACAACACTAACACAATAGCAGCAGATTATTATGAAAAAGTTAAGTTGAACTGTAGCTTGCTTCACTATTGTTCTGCTGCTGTGCTTATGCTTAATTGCTAAATAATTCAGGTTCTCTGACAAATGGACCAGCTAAGATTGACTGTCTTCTGAAATGATTCAGTCTCTGTGTGTATCTCTCTCTGCTAGCAAATCATAAGTGAAAGTAAGTTGGCTGTACATGTGTACTTAGTTCTAGCTATTTTACTGCCCCTCCTCTTTGGTTACAATCGGCCAATAACATTCATCATCATCATTATTTTTATTTTACTTCCCCCACCCAATTCCAGCAGCGATATTTTCTCTCTATGTCAAATCTTTTCTCTCTATGTAGAATAATCTTGGACTAATAGAGTTAAGGTTAGGCTCATTCGACCACAGGTTCACACACAGATTGTTATTGTCAGCGTCATGTTGAATCTCCTATATATATCGAACTGTTGTCGCAACGAAAACGAAAATAAAGCATTTGTTTATGTCGGATCTTTCGGTTTTCGTATTCTGCACTTATTGTTTGTTAAAAAGATAACGAAAATAGCTGAAATTCGGATGAAAATCCATTCGGACAAAAACTAATGCACATGTCTAATGAGCGGTGTCTGGTTTCCTCCAGACATGACACTTGCCATTCAGGCCAAAGAGTTCAATCTTTCATCAGACCAGAGAATTTTGTTGCTCATGGTCTGAGAGTCCTTCAGGTGCCTTTTGGCAAACTCAGGTGGGCTGTCATGTGCCTTTTATTGAGGTGTGGCTTCCATCTGGCCACTCTACCATACAGGCCTGATTGGTGAAGTGCTGCAGAGATGGTTGATCTGGAAGGTTCTCCTCTCTCCACAGAGAAACTCTGGAGCTCTGTTAGTGACCATCAGGTTCTTGGTCACCTCCCTGACTAAGGCCTTTCTCCCCTGATAGCTCAGTTTGGCCGGGCGGCCCATCTCTAGAGTCCTGGTGGTTCCAAACTTCTTCTATTTAAGGATGATGGAGGAAACTGTGCTCATTTGCACCTTCAATGCTGTAGAAATATTTCTGTAACCTTCCCCAGATCTATGCCTTGATACAATCTTGTCTCAGAGGCCTACAGACAATTTCTTGGACTCATGGCTTGGTTTTCTGCTCTGACATGCACTGTTAACTGTTGGACCATATATAGACAGGTGTGTGCCTTTCAAAATCATGTCCAATCAACTGAATTTACTGAGGGTTGACTCCAATCAAGTTGTAGAAACATCTTAAAGATGATCCGTGGAAACAGGATGCACCTGAGCTCAATTTTGAGTGTCATGGCAAAGGCTGTTAATACTTATGTACAGTGCCTTGAAAAAGTATTCATACCCCTTGAAATGTTCCACATTTTGTCATGTTACAACCAAAAACGTAAATGTATTTTATTGGGGTTTTAAGTGATAGACCAACACAAAGTGGCACATAATTGTGAAGTGGAAGGAAAATGATAAATGTTTTTCCAAATTTTTACAAATAAATATGTGAAAAATGTGGCCTACATTTGTATTCAGCACCCTTTACTCTGATACCCCTGACTAAAATCTTGTGGAATCAATTGGCTTCAGAAGTCACCTGTTTAGTAAATAGTGTGTGTAATTTAATCTCCGTATAAATACAGCATTTCTGTAAAACCCTTCAGAAGCTTGTTAGAGAACCTTAATGAAGAAACAGCATCATGAACACCAAGGAACTTACCAGACATGTCATAGATAAAGTTGTGGAGAAGTTTAAAGCAGTGTTAGGTTTATAAAAAAAATCGCAAGCTTTGAACATCTCACAGAGCACTGTTCAATTCATCATCAGAAAATGGAAAGAGTATGGCACACTTGTAAACCTACCAAGACATGGCCGTCTACCTAAACTGACAGGCTGGACAAGGAGAGCATTAATCAGAGAAGCAGCCAAGAGGCCCATGGAAACTCTGGAGGAGCTGCAGAGATTCACAGCTCAGGTGGGAGAATCTGTCCACAGAATAACTATTAGTCGTGCACTCCACAAATCTGGCCTTTATGGAAGAGTGGCAAGAAGAAAGCCATTGTTGAAAGAAAGCCATAAGAAGTCCCATTTGCAGTTTGCGAGAAGCCATGTGGGGGACACAGTGAACATGTGGAAGAGGGTAATTTTACTTTTTTGGCCTAAAGCAAAAGCTATGTGTGGCAGAAAACTAACACTGCACATCACGCACATCACGCTAAACACACCCAGGCATGTATTGGAGAATCCCGGTGGGCCAATGGCTCAGTGGGCCAGTCAGGTGTGGTCCTGGAGCCGCTCCTTTCTGACAGTGAGTGATCGCAATTTTTACTCCTGTCAGGAGGAGCAGCTTCCGTCATATGCTGGAGAGAGCATTAGGCTTTCTGCTCCCTCCAGCCTGCAGGGGGAGATAGACCAACGGTAGACTTTTCTTCCTCTCTCGCCTATCACTTGTTATCACATGACTGGAGAGAAGAACGAGAAGCTGCCTTCAAAACTGTGAGTACATGTGGGAGGGGGAGGACACTCTGATGTGAAGGGGGCTGCTGATGGGGGCTCTCTGATTTGAAGGGCTTCTGATGGGGACACACTGATGTGAAGGGAGCTGCTGGTGGGGACTCTCTGATGGGGACTTTGATGTGAAGTGGGCTGCTGGTGGGGACTCTGATGTGAAGTGGGCTGCTGGTGGGGACTCTGATGTGAAGTGGGCTGCTGGTGGGGACTCTGATGTGAAGTGGGCTGCTGGTGGGGACTCTGATGTGAAGTGGCCTGCTGATTGGGACTCTCTGTGAAGGGAGCTGCTGATTGGGACCCTCTGATGTAAGGGGGGTGCTGTTGGGCACACTCTGATGTAAGGGGGACGCTGTTGGGGACACTCAAAATGAAAGTGGGCCGGTCATGAGGAAGTCCAGGGCCAAATTTTTGTCCCAGTCCAGCCCTGAACACACCATCCCCACCATGAAACGTGGTGGCAGCATCATGTTGTGGGGTTGCTTTTCTTCAGCAGGGACAGGGAAGCTGGTCAGAGTTGATGGGAAGATGGATGGTGCCAAATACAGGGCAATATTAGAAGAAAACCTGTAATGCTGTGTACACACGAGCGGACTTTTCAGCATCAAAGGTCCGACGGACTTTCGACGGAGTTACGAAGGACTTTCGATTGACCGGACTTGGCCACACACGAACTGACTTTAGTCTGTTCGAAAAGCCCGTTCTTTTGAACGTGATAATATACAACCGGACTAAAATAAGGAAGTTCATAGCCAGTAGCTGCCCTTGCGTCCTTTTTTGTCTGTCGGACTAGCATAGAGACAAACGGATTTTTCGACCAGACTCGAGTCCGTCGGAAAGATTTAAAACATGTTCCAAATTTAAAGTCCCTCTGATTTTTGACAGAAAAGGTCAGCTGAATGTCCGATGAAGCCCACACACGGTCGGATTGTCCGACCGATTAGTTCCGTCGGACCAGTCCGGTCGAAAAGTCCGGTCGTGTGTACACGGCATTAGAGTCTGCAAAAGACTTGAGACTGGGGCAGAGGCTCACCTTCCAGCAGGACAATGACCCTAAACATACAACCATAGCTACAATGGAATGGTTTAGATCAAAGCATATTCATATGTTAGGTCTGGACTTTGGGCCGTTCTAATTCCAATTGAGAATCTGTGGAAAGACATGGAAATTGCTGTTCACAGCCGCTTTCCATCCAATCTGACAGAGCTTGAGCTATTTTGCAAAGAAGAATGGGCAAAATGTCACTCTCTAGATGTGCAAAGCTGGTAGAGACATCCCCAAAAAGACTTGCAGCTGTAATTGCAGCGAAAGGGGGTTCTACAAAGTATTGGCTCAGGGGGGCTGAATACAAATGCACACCACACTTTTCACATATTTATTTGTACTTACTTCACAAGTACATACTTCACAAGTATGTGCCACTTTGTGTTGGTCTATCACATAAAATCCCAATAAAATACATTTAAGTTTTTGGTTGTAACATGACAAAATGTGGAAAATTTCAAGGGCTATGATTACTTTTTCACATGTGATTCTTTTTCGTTTTTTATTTTTAATAAATTTGCAAAGATTTCAAACAAACGTCTTTCACGTTGTCATTATGGGGTATTGTTTGTAGAATTTTGAGGAAAATAAATGAATTTAATTCATTTTGGAATAAGGCTTTAACATTACAAAATGTGGAAAAAGTGAAGCGCTGTGAATACTTTCCGGATGCACTATTTTCTTATCTTATTTATTTATTTATTAACATATACTTTTTCACTATATATATATATGTGGATAAGTGCAACTCTTCCTTATAAAAAATATAATTACTGTAGAGGAATATGGGATAATACACCTTTTTAGAGCAGCAGCGACCAGATAAAATAATTCTCACTTTTTCACGAATGATACATCACTATTTTTTATTCATAATGTACTACAGAGTGCAGAGGTCAGGAGTATGAAACATAGTGGAGCTTGCTGATTAGTGGGAAGAAAACATGATCTAGCATTGGCAGTTAATGGGAAAAATTGCCCAGGTGTTAGTGGTAAGTGAATGGCAAAAATTATGGTCAGTGGGTGGAATAATGTCCAATTGTCAACATTGGTGGTTGGAACAATCCCATCTTTCAGCATTATTGGAATTGCATTGGTGGTCAGTAGAAAAAAATATTTACCCCTTCCTAGGCATTGGTCAGTGGAACAATGTAATACGAGTAGCACAATGTACATATGATCATTACAGCCTAGTCAGTCCCATAGTCCATAAAATCCATAAAACTTGAGAGAAAGGGTACAGTTGTGTTCAAACTGAAAGCTTTAGGCCCCTTGCAAAATGGGGCATTCAGCTGCAGTGTGTAATGGGGGGGGACCCATGCATTTTTTATTTCATCAACCCAGCGGGCTAAACAAAAAAAATACAGAGATTGCCATACTAAGTGATGTTAGTGCAGTGATCTCGCCCGCTGAGCTATTGTGTTCTGGCAGGGGGACTGTCCCCTGACGCCCCACCGCCAGAACACACTGATTAGCGCCCACAGCTATTGGCTGCAAGCACTTTTTAGATTATGGTCTTCCAGCATGCCTGTTTGATAAAAGCAGGTCATTAGACTGGCTTCTGTCGGACTGGCTGCGCTAAACACAGGCCGATGTTGAATCGTCCACTATTACAAACATGGGGGTGTGGCCGAGATGGCCCACTGAATGGACGTCTATGCTGGAGCTCCGCTACTAAACAGGGCCAATCTCCTGCCATCCGGCTCCACTATCGCCGGCTGTGTGTTGCTTACACCCTCATGCGACGCCGATCCTCTGGAGCACCTAAGGGACAGGGGAAAGAGGCTCCATTTTCCCCCCATACTGGAGGAATAGTTCCTGGACTGCAGCGACTGCGTGGAGGTGCCTGCGCAATCCTTTGCCAACATGGCATCCCAGACTGAGCGGGGGGGGGGCAAACCTCCTCCACCCACCCAGGCCTGGCTGAGGTCCTGGTGGCCATAGCCACCTGCCAGGCTTCTATCACTACCACAACATCCAAAGTGGATGTTGTGCGGCTGGATGTGGGATTATTTAGGCAGGACATGGACAAAGTGCGATCTCGGCTATCCTCTACAGAGCAACAGCTTGGGCATGTGGAGGACACTGTTGCCGACCATTCCACTGATCTCCGCTCCCTGCAAACCAAGATCAGAATACAAGGCTGAAGATGCACAAAATCACAACCGGAGGAACAACCTCCGCATAGTGGGCCTCGTGGAGGGGGTGGTCCCCACCCAACAGATGATAAAAAATATGTAGCGCTACCTCAGTCCCAACGTGAAAAAATATTAATTAATACATCCAAGGCTTAAATGAACACAAACAAGCAAGACTCAGTACAACGTGTACATATAAAGTGCAAAGTGAAACACAAAAAAGTAATCCAATCTCACACCAAATATGGTGAAAAAATCCAACCTCACGTGACAAAGTGTATAAATAAATCGTAAATAATGTCACAAAAAGTGTCCAATCAATCAATATTGAGCATCTGACATAAACTAAACCACCAAAAAATAGAGAATAATAGAATTAATGTTCACAAGTGTGCGATTCACAGATGCAATGGAACAATGAGACTTCCCACAATTTAACAAAATTGTTAAAAAGTCGCATTGTTCCATTGCATCTGTGAATCACACACTTGTGAACATTAATGCTATTATTCTCTATTTTTTGGCGGTTTAGTTTATGTCAGATGCTCAATATTGATTGATTGGACACTTTTTGTGACATTATTTACGATTTATTTATACACTTTGTCACGTGAGGTTGGATTTTTCACCATATTTGGTGTGAGATTGGATTACTTTTTTGTGTTTCACTTTGCACTTTATATGTACACATTGTTGTACTGAGTCTTACTTGTTTGTGTTCATTTAAGCCTTGGACATATTAATTAATATTTTTTCACGTTGGGACTGAGGTAGCGCTACATATTTTTTATATGTTGAGTAAGGTTATGTGAGTATACTATTTATGTTGGCGGCTCCTTGTCTGTTTTATTCCTTATTGTGGTTTTTGCGCATTAGTTATTATCTTTTATATACCCCACCCAACAGAGTTTGTGAAACAGCTGCTGCGTACCCTTCTGCCTGTGGCCCAGTTCTCACCCTTCTATGCGGTGGAGAGAGCCCACCGCATCCCACCCAAACCGGGGCCCTTGGGGACACCATCCCGCATCCTAATCCTGAAATTCCTCAACTTTAGGGACAGAGATGAGGTGCTCCGAGCTGCCAGGGTACAGAAGGACCTTGATTACCAGAACACTAAACTTCTAATTTAAACACAGAAGCTGAGACAATCCTTTGACCAGGTTAAAGCTGCTATGCGTACTCAGGGTATTCGCTACAGTGTCCTCTTCCCGGCTCAGCTGCGAGTCCAAGATGGCGAAACCACCAGATTCTTTACATCACCCAGAGATGCATCCTCCTGGCTGGAATCGCTACTACCACACCGCTGAGAGGTGGTTTCTGCATACTTTTTTCCACTTCCCTGCCGGTGACTGCAGCCTCCGAGTCCCTTTTGGTCGGATGACTGCCTTGGACTACTGCTCCCCCGTGCAGGGTTGTTACTGGCTGGAACCATTGCCTATGGGCACCACCAAGTTGTTATTATGCACCTGTTGTGCCTACTATGTTCCTCTCATGTAACACACTGAAGAATTGTGCCCCTGGTAAACCCAGGTGTTTTCTTGTTACTTTCACAACTATCCCTGAATTATGGAACATCCTGCCGTAGTGCATATGATGTATTGCAACCTGTTGTCATTGGCAACCTCCTATGGAAAGATGTGCTGATGACTCCTTTTACGATAGAACGAGGGATGGGGAAATTCCTTTTTTCTACATTCAAAACCTATGGCTGCAGCTTGCTAAGCCCTGTCGCACTTTTTATTATGGCTGCTGGCGGACTCTAGTGGCCTTCTAGAACAACTGCAGGGTTCTCTGTTTACAAGATTCCAGGGTACCGCTTTTTCACATTCACTATTTTATTGGGACTCTTACTCTGGCTGTACATCCATACTTCCTGTTCCCTTGGAAGCTACCTCACTGTCCTGGATGAACCTTTCCCATCAATGGATTCATTTTTTCTCTTTTGTTTTGCCCCATTTTCCTTTTCTTTTTCTTCTCCTAATGCAGGAGAAGCCCTCCATTTTATTACTGTTACAATCCTCCTACAGTGGAGTTTCCAACTCCTCCAAGCTGACTGACTAACTACACTACACCCACAGGTCCACACCTCCTATCTTTGGGTGTAACATGTTTAGGGGTACAAGCATTCCTTGGTTGGGGTGGGGGATGCAGGGAGGGGGAGGGTTAGGGTGCTCAGTTATGGGGGTTTTATGTTTTTTGGTTTTAAATGTGCTTCATTTTGTCTTTCTGTTTATGATCTTGACATTAGCCTGTCTCTATGCTTTAGGTATTGTGAGGGGGTTAGCTCGGCAGCGGGTGTGTGTGACTCCCTGGATGGGTTCACCACACAAAAATCAGGCACAGCAGACAGCGTTGTAGGTGAAACAAAAACAAAGGTGCAGTTTATTTAGACTATATGCATTGAAAAATAACAGCAAAACAAAAAGAAACATGAAAAGAAATCCTGGTCAGCTTGACCGCTTACTACACACGTAGATTCCCTATCTAACAACTGGGTGCAGCCTTGTGCTGCCCCAGTCCCTATCTCTCTTTTAGAAGTTTGCCACACAGGCATTAACTCACCGCACAGGACAGATGCCACACTACCCAGTCTAAACACACAGAACTGGTTCCAGGATGGAGCATCTCCCTAAGCATGCTGGGGTTTTTACTATAGGTCTTAATGAGCCTACTTACTTCAGCTGGGCTCATTAACTCTTCTCCTGCAGGACTCCCAGCACTCCCCCTAGTGGTATAAGTCGGCATAAAGCCTAAATCTAGGGCATACATATTTTCCTTCCTGGATGCAACCAGGTGATTTTACCTGCCTGCTGTCACAGTATGTAATGCTGTGCAATGTGTACTATATTTTGCCTTATATTATTCAGGAGCTGGGCTTCTCCTGCGAGCAGGGGTATTGCCCCATTTTATCTGTCCCCACTCCCGATATCTCAATTCATGGTGATTTCCTGGAATGTCCGGGGCTTGCACTCTGCTGTCAAACGGTCCTTGGCATTCAGTTTCCTCCAAAAGCATAACCCACATATTTGTATCCTCCAGGAGACACATCTCCAGGGATCAAAAATCATCTACCTTAAAAAAATCATGGGTGGGCCCCCAATACCACGCCACATATTCCACTTATGCTCGCTGGGTCAGCATCCTGGTTAGAAAAACTCTGCCGTTTAGGCTTATTGAGGTCAAAACAGACCCGTCTGGTAGATACGTGATTCTGCATGCCCCATATATATGACAAGACTGTGGTGCTGGTGGGGATCTTTGTTCCACCTCGGAACATAACATGTTTCTACCCCGGAAAGTGATTACAATAAGACATGGCAGCTGGCCTTACGGGAGTTATCTACCAACAGAGTAGCCCAGACTGATAAGGCCCTCTTACATTCGGCCCAAAAGGTTTTCGAAATTGGGGGGAAGAATGGTAGCCTGCTGGCCTGGTTGGCTAAAGGTAATATTCCATCCAAACCCATTGATTGTATTAAAGATGCAAATGGCCAAACCCTGACAGCGCCCGACGGCATTAATCTCAGATTCCTCAAGTTCATTAAGGACTTGTACTCCTCCCGGCTGATTTCTCGCACTCCGATCTCTCCTCTTTTCTCGATCCCATCTCTTTTTCACAACTCACTATAGCAGATAGGGAGAGGTTGGATGCAGACATCACCCTGGAGGAGATTCAACTGGCAGTGGGGCGGTTGCAGGGTGGGAAGGCCCCTGGGGCGGATGGACTACTGTCCGAGTTCTATAGCAATTTTATGGAGATACTTGCTCCCAAACTGACTTCCCTCCTTTCTGACTATGAGGCCCTGGAATCTTTGCCCGAATCTATGAATGAGGCCATTATTGTGCTAGTTCCCAAGCCCGGCAACGTTCTCCTGAACGTTGATGCCAAGATTTTTGCCAAAGTCCTGGCTAACCGTCTGTCCCAGGTGATTGAGGACCTGGTTGATGTGGACCAGACCGGATTTATGCCGGGCAATACCTGGGTCACATACCCATCTGGAAAAGATTCATTGACAATGTGTTTTTTTTTTTTGGCTGGGGACCCAAAGAGATTTGGAAGGCTTCTTGGAAGTCCTGAAAATCAATGATTATAATCTCAAATTTACCTCAGTTTTTGATCAAAAAGCTGTGAACTTCTTGGATATTGAGATTTATAAAAATGAGGATGGAAGTTTGGGTTTCACCCTTTATAGAAAATCATCATCAGGTAACACCATTCTTTTTTTAACATAAAGTTTATTTATTTGTTCTGAACAAACAGAAATACAAACAAGTTACATTAGTTCAAGACAGATATTGTACAATGATCATCTATATCATGTCAAGTCAATAAGTACAGTGAAAATAATACAGTTCAATGTCTCACATAGTGGCGAAAGTATACTATTAAATCTCCAAATCATATATACTTTATAAGACCCTTGAGGGGGGGAGGGCCCTGGGGGGAGGGGGGAGCCCGACAGGGGTCCCCCAACCCTAGTTATATACTAGCTGTGTATCGGCCAGGCCATGTCCGGAGCAATGGGTAGCCAATGGGCTAAGGTAAGGTATCTAATATATTTATGCAATGGTCAGGTGTTTGGCCTCCACCCATCCCGCCCATATCCTATCGAATTTCTTCGGACAATTTCTCCCCATATATGTAAGCTTATATAAGGGCAGGGCTGCATTGATAAGAGAGAGCCATAGTTGTTTAGTGGGTGGTTGAGGCTGGTTCCAATTAAGGAGAATCGCCTTTCTGGCATACATTGCTGTGTAAAAAACGAATATTTTTTTTCTTTTGGGGGCCTCAAGAGAGTCGCATATGCCCAACAAGAGGGGGATAGGACTGTAGGGGACCCTGACTTTGCCCACCGAATTAATATCATCCAGGACTATCTTCCAAAAACCCACTATCCTTGGACATGTCCACACCGTATGGAATCAGCATTATCCGCATCACACCTAGGACAGGTGGCTGTTCTATTCGTGTAAATTTTAGCAAGGCGCGATGGGGAGTAATAAGCCCGATGGAGAAATTTTAATTGGGTAAACCTATCCCTGGAGGAGATGGTCAGAGTTAGGTATTGCTGCACCCCTTCTTCCCAGTCCTCATCAGTCAGGTCAGAAATGTCACGCTGCCAGGTAGACATCAATTGTAAGACTCTAGACGTGTCCAGTCGTGCAAGCATATTATACATAGTCGACAGCAGTCTGGTTCCCTCAGGTGCGCTGAGCTCAGTTTCCAAATCTGACATCTGCAAGATCACCGGACCAGGAAACTGGGAGCGAAAAGCATGTCTTATCTGAAGGAATCTAAAAAACATCTGGTTTGGGAGGCCCTTTCTACTCTTCAGTTCATCAAATGTTATCAGTTGTCCCTGCAATACAATATCACTCAGGGTAACTATTCCGTATCTAGCCCATATGACGGGATCTGGTATCGAGTGGAAATGACTCAACCGTGGATTACCCCAAAGTGGTGTCACAGGGGACCATGTATTTTGCTTACCTAGCTTCGTGTTTACCGTATCCCATACTTTGATGGTCGTTTTCATGGGCACAGTCATTTTGGGATTGGAGCGGGGCCCTCTATGTATAAGATTTCTTAGCTCCGAATAGGAACCAAGTAACGCGGCCTCCACCGCGGATGCAGGGTTAGAGGGCTCCTCTGCCAACCACCATTTTAACGTCACCAGGACCGCCGCCCAGTAATATTTTAGGAAACTTGGGAGTGCCAGGCCTCCCAATGTGACCGGTAATTGTAGGGTTGTTTTTGCGATTCTAGGGGCCTTTCCATTCCATACAAAGGATATGATTAAGTTGTCTAATGTATTAAAAAAGGAATTAGGTATAGGGACAGGAGTTTGCCGAAATAAGTAGATGAATTTGGGCAGGATAGACATCTTAATTAAGTTTACGCGTCCCACTGAACTAAGGGGAAGAGACTTCCATGATGAAAATTGGTGGGTCACCCGAGACATCACCGGGGCCAAATTAAGGCCAATGAATTGACGAAGGTCTCTATGTATCTCTACGCCAAGGTATCTGAACTGTGACACCCGGCGAAGCTGTGCGTCCAAGTGCGAAGGAGCAACCCCAGAGTGCAGCGGGAACAGCAACGACTTTACCCAGTTAATGCATATTCCGGAGTATTGCCCGTATCTATCTATTACCTGAAGCGCTTGTGTCAACGATTGTCCATCATCCTTAAGATATAAAAGGGTGTCATCTGCATATAATGACACCTTCTCTTGTAGTGGGCCTATAATAATACCCTGTATACGTGGGTTGGACCTTATTAGGATAGCCATGGGCTCTATCGCGAGCGCAAAAAGCCCCGGGGATAATGGGCAGCCCTGTCTCGTTTCCCTACGGAGGGGAAAGGACTGAGAGAGGACCGCTCCAGTGCGCACCACGGCCGTTGGAGATCTGTACACCGCCTCAACCCAGGAGATGAAGACGGGACCAAATCAGGTAACACCATTCTTAGTGCTAAGAGCTCACACCCGGCTCCTCTAATAGCAAGTATACCATACAGTCAAAATTTGCGCCTGAAGCGCAATTGCTCCAAACAGGAAAACTTCATTAGGCATTACAATGTCACCTCAAAAGGAGAGGATATGGTAGGAACTTGCTAAAGAGACCATATCAGCGAGCAAATGGGCAAAATAGGAATTCCCCGATACACGGATCCAGGTTAAATACAAAGAAAGATAGTGTACGATTGATCACACGCTACTCTGGACAGCAAAGCCAAGTCCGTAAAATTATGGACAAATTCTGGTACCTACTAAGGGCCGATGAGAAAGTAGCAAAACATATAAAGGTTTACCCAGAGATTACCTTTAGAAGATCAGAGTCTCTGAGGGACAAGTTAGTCCACAGTCATCATACGCACTCCAGGGTGGGAGAACACCCCAGAAAAGGTGGCACTGGTAAATGTGGTAGATGCAATTTTTTCAGGTTCATCTGGGAGATTCTGTTGCCCACAGGCAAGTTATAGAAACCAACTTTTTTTGTTGATTGTCAATCGTTAGGCATTGTTTACTATATGGAATGTCAATGTGGCATGTTCTATGTTGGCAAAACTAAGAGGCCTTTTTTTCATAGAATATGGGACCATGTCAAATTGGTCAATGCCAAAAAATTTGAGAGCCCAATTAGCTGCCACATGGGATGATATCACCAGTTTGACGCCACCAAGATGAGGTTCTTTGCCCTGGAGTATATCCCCTAAATCAGAGGGGGGGGGGGGGGGGGGTGATGTGGATAGGTTATTACTACAGAGAGAAACTAAATGGATATTTAATCTGTCCACTACAAAGTATGCAGGACTAAATGATGTATTAAGTTTTACGCCATTCCTGTAGGGTTTTTCAGTCTCTCTATGAGAGACGTGTGTCTTTCTGTGTGTTTCCATCTGTTGCTTCTCTCCTTTACTTTCTGGATTCTATATGGGGGATTAATTGAAGATGCAAGTGTTGCCATAGATTTCTAATGCACAAAAAATTATTTATTTATTTATTTTTTTTCATTTTAATGTAAAGATTATCTGATACGATAACAGTCTGGCCGTCAAATTGGTCTGGTTTTATAGTGTTCATTTTTTGACAGTTCCCCATTAATGGCTGCGATAATATGATCAATAAATTCATCTGAGGAAGCATGTATATATGAGCAGTGTTATGTTTCCCTTATATATCATAAATACTCCCATTAAATTAAACCCTTGATTGATTATTCTGTATTATTTAAAAAAAAAACCCTTCTTTTGTTTCATCTTTAAATTCATTTCCCTTGGGCAATTGGTAATTTTGGTTTAGTTTGGTATAATAGAGTTGAGTTCATTAGTCACAATATCCAAGGCTATGCCCTGCTGTGGGCAGTGCCCATTGTGAGGATTAACATCAGTTCCCTTTTTGCCCTAAACTTATTGTGGCCCATATCTTGTCTGTGACCGCCAGGTAGGGGCGGATGGACTCCTTAAGATGGCTGCGGCAGGTCCGCGCATGAGCGGTACGACGTGATGCACCCACTGTGGCCTGCGGCCACTGGGGGGCCTATGCTGGCTGCCTTGGTGATGTTGGAACCTCCTGGGATAGGGTTTATCTATCCTTGTGCCGATCTAGCTGTAAACAGTGGTCCTTTTCCCAGTACTATCAAGTATGGGTAAAAGGACTTTCCAAGATGGCCACGGCGGTCTCAAGGAAGCACGATAGAGTGCCCCAAACGGCCGGATCACATCAGTGCCAAATTAAATCTCAGATTGCCTCAATCAGCAATAACACCAAACATTGCTGGGGCTGTGAGAGTATAAAAGAGCATTTCAAACTCACTACATTGCTGTGGCTATCCACACTGGTGCTAGTGAGGCTCTTAACTGGTTTAAAAGTAAGTTGCTTTCTTTTCTTTCCCATTTCAGCAGGGAGGTTTTTTGCCTTCTGCGGGTATATAACCTGTCAATATTCTTTTGGCTTTTTTTAAGGGTTTAGCCCTTGTGACAGATTGAAATAAAAATATATTTTTTTCAATTGTCACTGGTTAAAGAGGTGTCGTGCGGACATTGAGCCAAGGATCAGTGATAAACTAAAAGAGGGAAGTGCTCAGGTAAGAGCTATAGGATAGCTGATTATAATTAAAGCAAATTATGTACTTGTTTAAATTAGTAAAATCTGATTTTCTTACTTAATTAAATTTCAGATGGTATAATTACCCTATAAACTTGTTAGCAATAGAGGGGGTATTTATGCGGAGAAGGATTAAAATATTGATCAATCGATTCACTAAAATTCCTTGAAACACTAGGAGGTTATGCTCAAATTAAATCAGTTCAGATATGATTATGGAAGTTAGGTGATATAGTTAATGGTTAATTTATTTGTGTAATTCCACAGGTGCCGCTATAGGGCAATGCCTCTTTTTCCTCTTTTTTGGCACAGACGTTCCTCATAAAACCTTTTGATGGGTCTAGGGGATCATTTGGAACCAAGACCACTCTGAAAGGGTGAGAGTGTATCTATCAGATAATCTTAATGTGTTGGTTATTGTATAATATAAATGTCATTTTAGGTACCATTACTGGGTTCCTGTATGAATGTATTATTAATTATTAAAGATGTCAAACTGATTTTATATTTTTTGTTTTAGTGGCAAATATTAATTAACAAGGTTCTACAATAGCTCCAGAAGAAACCACGTTTGTGGTTAAACATGTAGAGGCAATCACACTTTTGTACGTTGACCACCGGGTCGTTATGGCCTAAATTTTATAAATTGTTTTACAATATCTATGTAATAAAATTTTCTATTTTTTGTAAATTTTGCTTTTGATTGATCTTTCTGCACCTTAAAACTCCAGTTCTGTGCTCTTTGGGTATATAATGTTTGGTCATATTTAAAGGAGGTGGTGCATTTATTAGACTCTCCTAGCTCCAATATCAATTTGATAAAATTCCGGACATAAATATTAGACGCCTCTATTTGAACCTAACTTTCCCTCATGATAATCAAGTCTCTAGAGTAATCGCTTCCTTAGATGCCGAAAAGCCTTTTGATTCGGTAGAGTGGTGATATCTCTGGCAGGTCCTCCATCGCTTTGGATTTGGGCCCAAATTTATTCATGGGATCCAATTGCTTTATAATGCCACTAGGGCGAGGGTTCGCACGAACAACTGGCTCTGTGACCCCTTTCGTCTTTTCCGCAGTACACGGCAGGGCTGCCCTCTCTCCCCTAGTTTGTTTGCTCTGGCTCTGGAGCCCCTGGCCATTTTGATCAGGAACGCTCTGGATGTCCTGAGCCTTCGGCTGGGATGCTGGACCCTCGCTGTTGGCTGCTCTCCGGATTTTTGATAATTTTGGTAACTTCTTGGGCATTAAAATAAACTGGTCCAAGTCGGTTTTGTTCCCTATTGACACTGATGCTGCTAAAACTGCCGCCCCCTCGCCTTTACTCTGGGTAGATGAATTCCGATACCTTGGGGCTATAGTAACCAAAGATCCAACAAACTACTTGGAGAAAAATCTTCTTCCCCTTATGGCCACCCTGGGGGCTAAATGCTCCTCCTGGACTAGCCTCCCTCTTAATCTATTGGGTCAGATAAATCTCCTTAAAATGGTGATGTTGCCCAAGATCAATTATTTCTTTAGAAACTGTCAGACATGGGTCCCTGTTTCCCTATTTAAAGATATTGAGAAATGTGTGGGGTCCTTTCTGTGGCATGGCTCCTATATTGGCACGCTTCACCCTATGGTTTCTGGCCCATCTCGGGGGGTTAGCCTTGCCAAATTTTCAGATTTACTACTGGGTTGCAATGCTGGTGACAGTCCAGTGGTGGTTTATCGGTTCCAAATCAAATTCTGCTACCTGTCAGCTGGCAAGTTGTTTAGGCTCCCTGGCTTATCTGCATAACTTTGTCTACAGAGGCCCACGGACCTATCAAGGGATTCCTGGTCCAACACAGGCTACATGGAGGGTGTGGGTGGTAGCTCGGCAGAGGTTTCTACATCCTAATCAGTGGTCTCCGGCCCACCCAATGTGGGGGAACCCCAGGTTGCCGCAGTTTCGCACCCTGCCAGACCTTCAAGTGTGGGCCAGACATAGCATCAACACTTTGGGTAATGTTATGCCTCACTATCAATTTTTAACCTTTTTCGCAAATTTAAATTACCCAAGTGGATGCGGTTTAGATACTTGCAGCTGCGACATGCCACTAGAGTACAATTTCCCCGGGCGCCTCTCCTCTAGGCTGATCCTATCGAAAAACTCCTCTCCCCCGGTGACCTAGACAAGCCTCAATTGACTTTATATGCTGCACTTCTGGGTACAGACTCCCCTAAGTTGGACAAGTTATGGGAGGTGTGGCATGGAGACATACCATCACTAGACAAGGAGGATTGGGAGGACTGTCTGGATTAGGTTCCTAGATTAGTCATCTCTTCCAGAGATAAGCTTATCCAGGTAAAATTCCTCCACATGATCTAAGAAACACCGCAGAGACTACACCGCATATTTCCGGATCGGGATCCCAACTGTCCTAGATGTAAAACACAGGTGGGGACTTTTATCCATATGTTCTGGGATTGCTTGGCTAGGTTATATCATCCTACTGGTCCAGTGCAGTGCTTTGCTGTCTCCCAGGGGCACGCTTCTCATATGATGTCTTTTGTACTCAGCTGGCTATTTTTGGCTGCATTAGCCATTAGTATTGCTGGATCCTATTAAGGATCTGTTTCCCATATATTGTTGGATGTTATCGTGGCTCCGCTGGCTCCATATATACTTGGAATTACTTGCCCCTGCTTAAAGATTTTGCAAAAATAGTTGAAATTCATTTAAACTTTCAAAATTCATCGCTCACCTAGATCGTGGGTATATATAATATTATAATCCAAATAAAGATAGAGAAATCTGTTTTCTTATCTGTTTCGTCTTTGAACCTTGGCCGTGTCCTGAAGAAGCCTAACGGCGAAACACGTAGACGCACAAGGGCTCACTGCACTAAAAACACAGATGCTTTCCCTTTCTGAAGCTAATGTTTGTAATCTATATTTTTTCAATAAATTTGATTGTTTATATTGTTTCCTCCTCCATTGTTTCCTGGCCTTTAAAGTCCGCCCTTTTGGTTATACTTATAATAGTACCCCTTACTGTTTCCATATTCTGTTAGTGTCTCAAATTAACATACATGAATTTTTTTGCTTTCCTTGCTCTTTTCCAAGTCCTGTTTTGTTGACCAATAAAATTTGTAGCAAATTTTTGTTTTATGTGTTTTGGTAATAATTTGTTTTGCAGATGCATGCTCAATCCAAGTAATGCATTTTTCATTAATGCATAACATTTCAAAGATATATTAGAAGTGATAGGAATGAGATTAGCATCAAAAGGGTTAATTAACTGAGAACACCTACTAATTAATGACACATCCAATTAATTAGATGAAATTAATAAGTTGTATTGGGCGTGCGCTATTATCAATGAGAAAACCGCAGTTACCCTAGCACCAGTTGCAGTTTACATATGCGGGTATTTATTATCGCTATTTGCGCTTCAATGTGCACCTGTTCGCACGTTCAATTAATGACTTTTCCAGCACACCAATTAATGTATGAACTGGTGCAGTGCCTTCTTCTTAGTAAATCACCCCCAATGTCTGCTTTGTCTTTTTTATCTGCAATTTTCCTTTCCATGCCTAAGTTCTGTGTTTATTTTTAATATCAACACATTAAAGTGATTGTAAACCTTCACTTTTTTTTAGTTTTAAAATAACAAACATATCATACTTACCTTCAATGTGCAGTTTTATTTGCACAGTAAGGCCCAGAACCTCATCTTCTGTGGTCCCCCGGTGTCGCTCGGGGCTCCTCCTCGCATCGGTAAACCCCCTGGGAGAAGCGCTCTCCCTGGGGGTTACCTTGCGGGCGAGCTCCAGACACAGAATGCCGGACTCGGCCCCGCCCCCTGGGTCATTGGATTTGATTGACAGCAGCGAGAGCCAATGGCTGCACTGCTATCAATCTATCCAATCAAGAGCTGAGAATCCCGGGCAGAGAAGGTGAGCATGTCTCTGCCGAGGGAACGAACGGGCTCAAGTAATTACGGCTGGGGGGCTGGTCACTGTCAGAAGTGTTTTCACCTTAATGCATAGGTTGCATTAAGGTGAAAAAACACAAGGGTTAACAACCCCTTTAAGTAAGGTGTTACCTCAACTATGAGAGACAAAATGTGGAAACAAATCCAGACAATCACATTGTCTGATTTTTTAAAGAATTTATTTGCAAATTATGGTGGAAAATAAGTATTTTGTCAATATCAAAAGTTCATCTAAATACTTTGTTATATATCCTTTGTTGGCAATGACAGAGGTCAAATGTTTTCTGTAAGTCTTCACAAGGTTGTCACACACTGTTGCTGGTATGTTGGCCCATTCCTCCATGCAGATCTCCTCCAGAGCAGTGATGTTTTGGGGCTGTCGCTGGGCAACATGGACTTTCAACTCCCTCCAAAGGTTTTCTATGGGGTTGAGATCTGCAGACTGGCCAGGCCACTCCAGGACCTTGAAATGCTTCTTACGAAGCCACTCCTTCCTTGCCCGGGCGGTTTGTTTGGGATCATTGTCATGCTGAAAGACCCAGCCATGTTTCATCTTCAATGCCCTTGCTGATGGGAGGAGGTTTGCACTCAAAATCTCACGATACATGGCCCCATTCATTCTTTCATGTATACGGATCAGTCGTCCTGTTCCCTTTACAGAGAAACAGCCCCAAAGCATGATGTTGCCACCCCCATGCTTCACCGTAGGTATGGTGTTCTTTGGTTGCAATTCAGCATTCTCTCTCCTCCAAACACGACGGATGTGTTTCTACCAAACAGTTCTACTTTGGTTTCATCTGATCATATGATATTCTCCCAGTCCTCTTCTGGATCATCCAAATGCTCTCTAGCAAACCTCAGACGGGCCTGGAAATGTACTGGCTTAAGCAGGGGGACACGTCTGGCACTGCAGGATCTGAGTCCCTGGTGGCGTATTGTGTTACTGATGGTAGCCTTTGTTACGTTGGTCCCAGCTCTCTGCAGGTCATTCACTAGGTCCCCCCGTGTGGTTCTGGGATTTTTGCTCACCGTTCTTGTGACAGGCACAGCATCCAGCCCCAGTGCAGGAAGTCTGTAAAAGTCTGTTGCATGCTCTGGCCGGATAGGGCTGAACCGGATGAGGTTTCCAGCACCAGGATTTCTTCGTGACTGTTGGGCTGTAAAAAATAATGCTGGCACATTGGATCTGCTCCAGGATGACATGTGTGGCATCCAGCTTCCAGCCTCACTGGCTGAAGAAAGGGTCGGAGCCCTGAAACACTTTGCCTATTTATTTTTGAAAGCTCAGGAAGTACTCCCATCCCAAGAGACTTTATCGACTCAACACATCATCTTCTCAGCTGGTCCAGTGTGCCAATGCCAGCATTACTGTTTACAAGCCCAACAATTTCTGAACGCAGAACCTGCCCTTCCCAAGTGCATAAAAGTGCTGAGAGAAACGCACTGCAGCTGAATGCCCCAGTGTTTAAGGGGCTTAAATCTTTCAGTTTTGAGAAAAGGGAAGGCGGGACTTTAAATGAGGCTATTGATTTGTGGGGGTGAGATAATTAGAAAATATATTTAATTGGCATATTGAGCCTGACAATAAATAACAATGATTCACATAGTAGAAAAGGTTTAATATGTATACACACACACATACATGGTGTTGACCTCATGAATACATTACATATACATAGCAAAGGGACGGCATATAAAATTGACAAGAGATTTAATATGGATGAAATGAATTATTGCAAATTCATATATGTACACGTCATCTAAATGGCACTATGCAGTGTAATCAATGGTAAGAAACACAGTATAATCATTTGGTTGTAGTTGAGTCTAAGTAGGTTCCTATCAGTAGGCATGAGAATGCATCCTAAAAGCCGACGTGTTTTGTGGATAATTCCACTCTTCAGGGGCAGATGCATGCAACTCTATAAAAGACAACAAAACATGAGTAGACCAGTATGATCAAACGTTATACCCCTCAACGGGGAGCATGTGTACAAGAGAAAAGGGAGAAAGTTACTCATCCCTCTGAGTACTTATATCATGATAAGTCTATAAAATGGGGGACAAGGAATCAGAGGCAGTCCCAATTTTTCCTTGGGGATGATGTTTTGTGCACCCGGTCCCTCTCCTGCGGACTCCTTCCACAGTTTCCAGTACAGACAATTGGCCTACACCTATAGCAGACATTGTTCAACTTTTGTCAAAGCTGCACATTTGTTTTTACAGCATCTCACAAAAGTGAGTACACCCCTCACAGTTTTGTGAAAATGGTATTATATCTTTTCATGTGACAACACTGAAGAAATTGCACTTTGCTACAATGTAAAGTAGTGAGTGTACAGCTTGTAGAACAGTGTAAATTTGCTTTCCCCTCAAAATAACTCAACACACAGCCATTAATGTCTAAACCACTGGCAACAAAAGTGAGTACTTCCCCCTAAGTGAAAATGTCCAAACTGAGCCCAATTAGCCAATTTCCCTCCCTGATGTCATGTGACTCGTTAGTGTTACAAGGTCTCAGGTGTGAATGGGGAGCAGGTGTGTTATTTTTGGTGTTATCGCTCTCACTCTCTCATACTGGTCACTGGAAGTTCAACATGACACCTCATGGCAAAGAACTCTCTGAGGATCTGAAAAAAATAATTGTTGCTCTACATAAAGATGGCCTGGGCTATAAGAAGATTGCCAAGACCCTGAAACTGAGCTGCAGCATGGTGGCCAAGACCATACAGTGGTTAACAGGACAGGTTCCACTCAGAACAGGCCTCGTCATGGTCGCTCAAAGAAGTTGAGTGCACATGCTCAGCGTCATATCCAGAGGTTGTCTTTGGGAAATAGATGTATGAGTGCTGCCAGCATTGCTGCAGAGGTTGAAGGGGTGGGGGGTAAGACTGTCAGTGCTCAGACCACACGCAAAATTGGTCTGCATGGCTGTCATCCCAGAAGGAAGCCTCTTCTAAAGATGATGCACAAGAAATCCCACAAACAGTTTGCTGAAGACAAGCAGACTAAGGACATAGATTACTGTCATGTCCTGTGGTCTGAGGATACCAAGATAAACTTATTTGGTTCAGATGGTGTCAAGCGTGTGGGGCGGCAACCAGGTGAGGAGTACAAAGACAAGTGTGTCTTGCCTACAGTCAAGCATGGCGGTGAGAGTGTCATGGTCTGGGGCTGAATGAGTGCTGCCAGCACTGGGGAGCTACAGTTCATTGAGGGATCCATGAATGCCAACATGTACTGTGACTTACTGAAGCAGAGCATGATCCCCTCCCTTCAGAGACTGGGCCGCAGGGCAGTAGTTCAACATGATAACGACCCCAAACACCTCCAAGACGACCACTGCCTTGCTAAAGAAGCTGAGGGTAAAGGTTATGGACTGGCCAAGCAGGTCTCCAGACCTAAACCCTATTGAGCATCTGTGGGGCATCCTCAAACAGAAGATGGAGGAGCGCAAGGTCTCTAACATCTACCAGCTTCGTGATGTCCTCATGGAAGAGGGGAAGAGGACTCCAGTGGCAACCAGTGAAGCTCTGGTGAACTCCATGCCCAAGAGGGTTAAGGCAGTGCTGGAAAATAATGGTGGCCACACAAAATATTGACACATTGGGCCCAATTTGAAATTTTTACTTAGGGGTGTACTTACTTTTGTTGCCAGTGATTTGGACATTAATGGCTGTGTGTTGAGTTATTTTGAGGGGACAGCAAATTTACACTGTTATACAAGCTTTACGCTCACTACTTTACATTGTAGCAAAGCGTAATTTCTTCAGTGTTGTCACATGAAAAGATATAATAAAATATTTACAAATATGTGAGGGGTGTACTCACTTTTCTGAGATAGTGTATATATATTTATTTACAGCTGTGACACCATGTTTTTCAGCACCAGGTGACACCAATGGTATCAATCGATCCAGATGAAGCCCTCTACCCCATCAGGGGTATTAGGAACAGATGAAGAAATTGGGACTAAACCTTTACAAGCAAAATCTTCAGGGATACATCTGTAGGCACAGGATTTTGCCTGGACAGGGAATCCTGCCTTTTTTTTGGCCTGTGTGCATTCTTCTGAAGGTGGCAGCATAATCCAAGTAGTCATGAATAGGAATTCCTAGGTGTCCTATGATGTATGATTAAGAAAATACAATTTTTATCTTATCCATTTAAGGACGCAAAGTCTTTACCCTTCATGACATCCAAATCAGTCCAACCAAGGGGTTGGGAACTCAGCAAACAATCCCTAAAAGGGCCAAGAAATGGTCAATGTGTACAGCTCTAAAGGCCCGTACACACAATACGAAAATCGAATGGAAAAAGTCATACGAGCTGTCTGCCGATTTTCGGATCGTTAGTATGGTGCTTTCAACAGCCGATTTCACTTTTTTGTCAGACAAAAGCTGGATGTGCAGACTATAAAATTGTCGGATGTGAACTCAACGGTACGGTTTTCGAACAAAAAAAAATTAAGAGCAAGACTACGCAAGCTCAGAAAGGAAAGAATACATACAAAACCAGTCAACACATTACATCATTTCTGACATTGTATTCTGTCGTATGAAAATTTTCATATTGTGAGTAACCTCTTCACTTTCATGGCAACAGTACGCCCCGGTTCACACAGGGGCGGCACGGCGCCTTGCAAAACGACTTCTGTATAGAAGTCTATGCAAGTCGCCCCCAAAGTAGTACAGGAAACTTTTTCTAAGTCAGAGCAACTTGCGTCGCTTCTATTAGAACGGTTCCATTGTACAGAACGGGAGGCGACTTGTCAGGTGGCTAGGTCGCCTGACAAGTCGCCCCTGTGTGAACCGGCACCGAGTCTGCATTCATGGCAACAGTGGGCACTGACCCTTATTTTGCTTCACAGTTCTTTATTTTAATTTTTTTCCTGAAATTTCCTTTTTAAAGTTAAGGTGCGTGTTATACGACAATAAATGCGGTATATCCAAATAACACACTTAGACCAAATTTTTAATGGTTTAAAGAATGTCAGGCAAAATGGTCGGCCCTCACGCATGTTCACTTCATTAAATCTGGCCATCTTTGAAAAAAGTTTGGACACCCCTGCCCTATACAAAACCAAGGTTTCCTTGCAGGATAAGGCTGTCAGTTTAGACACTTGCTGATGTGATGACTGCAAAGAAAAACACTTTGTGGGAGAGAGAGACGAATGTCCATTTTATTTATGAAATGCAGAGACCTAGAGTCAGATCACATGGGGATTGATGGGGTGAACTACATGAGAGGCCCCCAGTAAAGAGTTCTTGAAAAGCGAAAGGCCAACCGACTAAAACAGAAAAGGTAGAAACCTTTGATAGTGATGACGGCTGATCATGCCCCTGCTGCAACAAGGGAATCATCCTATTGAGAAATTTCCTGTTCCCACCGGCTTTGCAGCACTGCTAGACTGGCCCCTACCCAAAACTCCAGCAATCTAAGATGCTCCAACATTGGGACCAATGCAGAGTTCATAGCCCTTCATTGCATTACCGCTTGATTTCCTCCCACACTTCAAGGATATGCTGGTAGATTAATTGGCCCTAGTATGTGTATGCATGAATGCTAGTTAGGGACCTTAGATTGTAAGCTCCCTGAGGGCAGGGTCTGATGTGAATGTACAAAATACGGTACTATATGAAAGGGAAGGCAGTGTTCATGTGTAAAGGAATAAGAAAAGGAACATGAATATGTGATCATACTCATCATTCCAATAAATATCAAAATTGTGATTACAAAAATCCATAAGTGAAAATGGAATGTACAAATAAAAAACATTGCAATGTGCATAAACGGTGAAATCAATGTATAGCAAGCTGAGAGTCCATACATGGCAATCCCAGCAAAAAAAAAAAAATCCAATTGCTGATAAATAGTTTCTAGTTCTACCACCACAACGGGAAGGTGGGAACTCAGTGGTGTTTGACCCTTTTACAGCATGGTCAAAAAGCGCATTTGGAATACCAATTTGATTCCACTATCAGCACCACTTCAATGGCCCCTCTGGGTGAAGCTAGGATGGGAAAAACGATTCCACAGGAGACGTGGATAAAAATCTCATAGTGTAGTATTTACAATGGGTATAAAAGCAATACTGTTACAAGTTGCACTCACATGTAAAAGTGCCTGGCACTGGGTGTGAACAGCGTGTGCAGATACGGCTGATGCTACAGCGGTGGCATGCGATCCACGTCTCGCTCTGGATATGGAAGCCTGTGTGGGGCATCAGAAAGGGACGAATCCACCGCTCCTAGGACCAGTGGGTCCGGTGCTTCCAGATCCCTTTCTCATCTGTTCACACCCAGTGCCAGGCTCTTTTACATGAGTGCAACTTGTAACACTTGCACTTAAAGCGGAGGGCCACCGAAAATTTTTTTTTAAAAGTCAGCAGCTACAAATACTGCAGCTGCTGACTTTTAAAACATGGACACTTACCTGTCCAGGGCGCCTGCGATGTCGGCACCCGAGGCCGAAGCGTCTCTCCGTCCTCGGGTGCTGCCGCCTCCATCTTCGGTAAGGTAATCAGGAAGTGAAGCCGTGCGGCTTCACTTCCCTACTGCGCATGCGCGAGTCGCGCAGCGCAATACGAATGGTCCCTGCTGCCTCTGGGACCCGTGTGTTTCCCAGCAGGCAGCGGGGAGGGAGCAGGAAGTGGCGTAAATAACCGCAGATTCTGCGGCTATCTATGCCGGAAGTGGGTACAGATACCTGTAATATACAGGTATCTGTACCCCCCTCCCCCCTGAAAGGTGCCAACTGTGTCACCGGAGGGGGGGGAGGAATCTGATGAGTGGAAGTTCCACTTTTGGGTGGAACTCCACTTTAATAACACTCTGTGTGAGCCAGGCCTAAGTAGAAGGAACTATTATGTGGATATGAGGGAGACATGTCCGTTTTACTATTAAAGGGTTAGTAAACCCAAACAGCTATGCAGTATATTGCAGCCTACACTCCTTCAATGCACCGGCTGCCTTAGTTTCGTTTTTTTTCCTAGCCAAAAAGATTTCCAGCAAATACAGACAATACCTCAATCTTGAAATGCAGCATCCTCCTCACTTCCTGTGAGCTGCATGGGAACATATCTACCTTTTCACAATTAAACCTAGACAGAAGCAAAAGCCTACAAGCTTTAATGTGGTATAACCCCCCCCTCCCCCAAAAAAAATAAATAAATAAAAGAATGAAATTACAGCTCACCAACATATGTGGTGGCTGCATTAGTTTTATATCACACTTTTTTCCTTTATTTTCGCCAGGTGATCCAGGCAGAAAATGCGTTGTTTTTCAACTTATTTTAATAGGACCAAGCTATCCAAACAAAGTAGCAGTTAGAGGTGTACATACAATGGTCTGCTTTTATTAATGTAAAGAAACAAAAACCCTGCTGTTGGTAACTGCTTATAAATTGTCAGCTGGTGCTCAGCTTCAATCTTTTAGTCAAATCCATCTAAATCTGCTAGTCAAACACTACTTTCCCCTTACTGACAATGCTGCTGTTCAAAGGGGTCTGCTTTATTAGTTCATCCAGTATGCAGAAACCCTAAAAACGGAGTGTTACTGGCTGGATCACCAGGTGAAAAACAGAAAAAAGCCCAAGACAAAACTAATGCAGCCAGCATATTTAAAGTGACACTAAATTCTTATTTTTCTTCTTCTTTAAAAACCATGTTAGACTACCTGCTGTATGAAGTGGTTTTGCACAGAGCAGCCCAGATCCTCTTATTTTCTCACCGGCTCTCCTGGCCCCTCCCTCCTGTCGAGTGCCTCCCACAGCAAGCAGCTTGCTATGAGGGCACCCAAGCCAAGCCACTGCTCTGTGTCGAGCAGCAGTTCGGCCCCACCCCCTCTCCTGATTGGCTAACTGACAGCAGGAGCTGATGGCGCTGCTGTCTCAGCCAATCAGCAGAGTTCACGGGCAGTCGAGGCACTTGTGCACATCACTGGATAGAGATGGGGCTCGGGCAAGTATTAGGGGGCTGCGGCACAGGTTTTTTTTCCTTAATGCATCAAGATATAAAAAAAAAAACAAAAAAAAAAAAAAAAACCTTCTGCCTTTACAACCACTTAAAAAAAAAAACAAAAAAAAAAAAAAAAAAACGGTAAGCTGTAAGTTTCCACTCACAATACACTAGTCCTACACATATTACTATGCGTTACTTGTTCAGAAAGCGTTTACAAAGCCCATACTTGTGATTTCTTGGCTTTTACGGCTCGTCTTGGGTGCTGGCACAACAGAAAATGTGGAGGGGGTGGGGGAACACCCACATACTAACTGCTCACCACTGGACACAAGTACTGTAAGTTTTTTTACTGCAACCTTTGGAGTGTTAACTTTGCTTTCTTGCCCAAAGCAACTGTACTATTATAACACTGGTAAATACGTTTTGAAATCAAAGAATTGACAATGCTCGATTTTTCAAATAATTTTATTTGACCAGAGAAGGAGCGAGTTTTTGACTTGCTTAAAAGAAGGTGTTTGGTCTCTTGGTGGTGAAGCGAGGCTTGTGCTGGCGACGCAGAACCCTGTGTGGTAGAGGGAACTTGATCTTTGAGTCCTAAAATAAAAAAAAATAAAAAAAAAATATTTCAATTATGTTATTTGGCAGACTTAAATTTTGAAAGATTTTTTTTTAAGTAAATGCACACAAATAAGGCACAACAAACATTCAGTGTTGCAGAGAATCACGCGTCAGAATTTAACTTGCACACGCGCACTCAATAGGACAGTCTTGTATTTGAAGGCCTTGTTTACACAGGGCTTTTTAATCTGTGCGGGGGCCATGTTTTCCTGGAATGGGATGCAGAGATGTTTTGTGCATCCCTCTACCTGCAGTTCCATAGCGGTCAATTGGGATGCAGCAGCTGCAAACACAGCCACTGCTCCCAGTGTGACATTGGTGCCGCTGCATTACCCTGAACGTAACATAGGTGCAACCCCTTTGCCAGCAAAACATGGCCTTGCATGGGGCACAGATTAAAATGCCATGTGTTGGCAAATTCTTACTTGCACATGCTTTCTATACAAGTACTAATTCAACTTGACTTCAAACTGTCAACTCAAAAAACCCTCACCTTTGTTACCAATTACTTTTTAACCACTTAAGGACCAAGCCTCTTTCTGAGATTTGTTGTTTACAAGTTAAAAACAGTTTATGCTAGAAAATTACTTAGAACCCCCAAACATTACACATTTTTTCTTACAAGCACACTTTTTTTTTAATTTTTTTTTTTATTCAAAAAAGTGTAAAGTAAAAAAGTAAAGTTAGCCCAATTTTTTTATGGTGAAAGATAATGTTACGCTGAGTAAATTGATGCCCAACATGCCACGCTTCAAAATTGCACCCACTTGTGGAATGGCGACAAACTTTTCCCCTAAAAATCTCCAAAAAAAACAAACACAAAAACACACACACTACAGGTTGCATGTTTTAACCCCCCTGGCGGTTTTCCCCGAGTGTGGCTCGGGGTTAAAATTAAGTCCCATTAGCGGTAACCCCGAGCCACACTCGGGATCGCATTGCAGGATCCTGGGGCGGCGTTACTTACCTTGTCCCCGGGATCCTGCTATGTCCCCCGCAGTGTCCGTGGGCTCCGTCCTCTGCCTGAAGCCTCTGCGTGCCAGGCTCCGTTCCCTGCGAGCGTCGCGACGCACGGGGGCGGAGCCTGGCGGCAAATTCAAAAAACTGTAAAAAGCATAACACACAGTACTGTAATCCTACAGATTACAGTACTGTATGAAATTATTTCACATCCCTTTTGTCCAATGCCCTGCATGCAGTTCTATATTATATATACTGTTCTTTCTGGCTGGAAACTGGAGACTGTCCATAGCAACCAAAAAGTGTCCCTTTACGTCAAAAATGGTTTTAGACCAGCTAGAAAACAGCGATAGTAAATTAGAACACTTGCAGAATTGAGCGATAGTGAATCGTGGGGAAATTTATTTTATTATTATTTTATTTTTATTTTTTTAATTATTTATTATATTATAATTTATGTTTTTGTGTTTCAAACTTTCATACCCGGGATATCTACTAGACTCTTGTTTGGACAGATTTAAGTGTGTTATTGTTAAGAATTACAGACCCACAATATAAAATGCCAAATTTCCATGCAAAATAATTGTACCGCTTTCAGCACCTAAAATCCGAAATAATCATACCGCCAGGGAGGTTAAGTTACAAAGGAGGTCTAGGGCTAGGGCGCAGTTTTCATATGCGGCGCTAGTCACGTATGCGTCCGCTTCTGCACGCGAACTCATTGGGACGGGGCGCGCTTAAAATTTAAAAAAAAATTTTTTTTTTTTTAATTGAAAAAGACCCTTTAAACGCTATGGGCGGAAGTGATGTTTTGACGTCGCTTCCGCCCTGCAGTGATATGGAGACAGGTGGGGGCCATCTTTCCCTCACTCGTCTCCATACCCAGCAAGGGGACAGACGCGATCGCTTCCGACGGCTCCGGTAGGCACCGGATCACAAGTGATCTTGCTACAAATCTGCAACAGAGACCACTTTTACTTTAAACCGAACAGCTGGCTGAAAACGAGGATGCTGCCACAACGATATCCTTCTTCAAAGTATCGACGTAAAACGACGGTTGGCGGTCCCAGAAGTGGTTAAAGCAACTATAGCTAAAAACCATTTTATAATTAAAGCTGTACCTATAAAGAACACTGTCCAAGCCACCAAATACTGCCCTGATCAACAGGAACAACTAACAGATTGACACCTATGAGGGAAAACATTTCCAAGTGTGTAGATCTGTTGAGTCCCACACAGCAGTGTTCTTTCACTGACTGCTACGCCACAATTGCATACTGTAAGGAAGTGGGGGTTGGCACGAAGAGCAAACAAGGACTGCGGGGGACACAGGAGAAAGACTCCCAGAAGAGTTGCTTTCTGCACAGACTTAGGCCATCGATTCCCTCTTTATCAGAGGGACAAAAGTAGAAGTATTTACATTTGTCTTTACATTTGTCTTTACAGGTACAGTTTCATCGTATTTGGTTTAGGGACAGCCTCAATCTTAACTTTGTTCATGCAGGACAAAGCAACAGGGTATATGAAATGCTACTTGATTAAAAATTGAAAATACCTTCGTCCTGAAACTAAATAGAAAAATTGGAGAAAGTGGGTGCAATATGGACTCATGGTACAGTATGGACACCATGAATTTCGAAAAATAAAAAAATTCTACAAAAAAATTTGTTAAAAATTCTTGTAGATCATTCTCTGATGAGTATACTCCTGAGGAAGTGGGTCACCGCAAAACATGTAGTTTGCAACTGGAGAATTGTTTCTGTTGAAAATATTGCGGAATTTGTTTGATCTTTCTTTTCCCAGATTGCATCAGAGAATTGGGTGCCTTTAATGAGTAGCATCCGGTGTTTAGTATACATTTGTCTAACTAAAAGCAACAGGGTAGCTGTAATGTCTGGCCCCCCTAGCAGCAAACATTCTTTCCTACACTATCTTGCTGCCAGAAGCAATGCAATTCCTAATTGTATATGGGAGGTGCATGAAATTCCCTTTCCACCTATGTGACAATTTTAGAGCATTGCAAAAATCCAACTAGAGCTTACATGCTCGTTTTTTGCCGTTGATGGCTAAAAGGAGTGATGAATGCAAAGGGAAAGGAATGTGCTTCTAGAGGACCATGCTTTCAACAACTCAAAGGCCCGCAAGGGACACAGGACTTTTTAGGGCCACAAGTACCAAAACATGCTGTAGCAACTAGTGACATTAATTCTTTTATGTATAGACAGACTTGTGTACAAAGATTTCTCCCACATTTTTGCATTTGAATAGAAACTCGTGTTCACCCATAACAGGTCTATAAAATTGCAATCATGCTTGCTTTCTCTCTTGTAACAGTAAGTATTCCATGGTTACACAAGGGTCCTACTTACATGGAACTGCTTGATGGCAGGTCTGCGACACTTGTTGGCAGGAATCACCTCAACCTTCATGATCTGAATAGCATGGGCACGAGCACGATGGCGTGCACCCATGTCGCGGTCTAGAGAAAAGAGTGAGCAACAGTTAGAAAACTGTGAGCTTTTCATTTTCTAACACATGAAAATTACAATGCTGGATGCAAAATGTGGTGGTCCACTGAACATTCTAAATACCAAGACTTGGGCACCCTATACAACGTGTGCCATTCCTGAGCACCTCTAAATCCTAAACGGACATTGATAGTTCTGGTCATATCACTTTAACGAATCCAGGCAAAAGCTCAGAAAACTCTTGGACACCTGCTTTGGTGCTCTTAATAGACTGTGCAACATGTGGATTCCCAACTCCGGTTAAACCCATTACTAAATGGTACACCTAATTTGTGGAGCCCTGCCCAATCAGAATTGCAGAGAGTTTAATGCACATACCAAAATCTTGTACCCTGCATTTCATTTTCACCTTTCCTTAACAGCATAGTCTGACAGCCAAGAGAGCACTCCCAGCCAAATGGGGAATGCAGATTACGTGCTCTTGGCACACTAGGTACCGTGCTACTAAAATGTAGTATCTGCCCCACATTATTCAAAGTTGCAGACAATAAGAACCAAGATAAAGAGCAAGTACCCGAAAATTTCCCCACTCATACATCACCTAAGGCCAGGCAAAAGAAAGGTATTACTGGCTCTATGAAATGCTACTTGCTTACTCTTAAATATGAATGAGCAGACTTCATGGCAAGTTAGCACTGTCCCTGTGTGCCAAGTCTGAACTGAAACACCAGAATAGTGGAACCTTTGTTTAAGAGCAACATGGTTAACAAGTGTTTTCAAAAACACTAGCAACTTTTTAAAAAATCCTGACTCGGTTTGCGAGTGTTACCTCGTAAAATGAGCAGGATTCAAGCCAATGGGGTGTGCAGTACCGCATTTGGCCAGAGGTGCGGGGGTGCCTGTGACACTCAGAACGGTTCGGAAATACTCGGTTTCAGAGTTGAGCCAAGCTGTCCGAGTATTTCCGAGGCTCTCCGGTGCGCCCCCACCTCTGGCCACAAGCGGTATTGCATGCAATAGAAGTCAATGCGAAACTATTTTATCTTCGTTTCCATTAACTTCTATGGGGAAACTCTTTGATATGTGAGTGCTTTGGATTACAAGCATTCTCCTAGAACGGATTATGCTCGTAATCCAAGGTTCCACTGTACATTAGACAACTGAAGCAGAGGGAAAGTTATCCCTGCAGTGTACTTCAATTAGCAAGCTGTAGAGTTTTGGGCTCTACTGAGAGACATCTCAGACCAAATTATACTGTCCAGAGGTGTCTGTCACAACACTGTCTGTAGAGAAATCTTGGTATCTATTTTACAGTATTATAGCAATCAGCCTGTAGTACATTTCTCACAGACGCATTTTCTCCCATACATCTCATGAAATATCTTGTAGCAATACATTAAAATCTTATTGATCACAGTTATCAGTCATGCACATAAAGTTAGTGTTACCAGGTAAGGGCAAACAAGCTTTACTTTATTCTCTTGTGGGAGCTCTTTTGTAGAGTGGTTTGGGAAATTGCCTCGGCCATTTATACTTAAGCTGGCCATAGATGGTTTAACTACTCCCCGCCTGCCATATAGTGAGACTGCAGACCGGATCCTTACGTTCTGGGGCGCCCTCATATGACAGTGCGCTGTGTTCCTAGGACCTGGCGCGACCCCAATCTGGGTAAAGAGCCGATTACGCGATGTGATTAACAGTGCCCAATCACAGCCAGTCACATGTAAATACAATAAATGATATTTGAAGCGCTTCACAATGTGCATAAAAATGAATATATGAATAAATATAAATACTCAAATCCAGCGGTGAGTAAAAATTCCTAAAAAATCCAGCAATCAAAATAGTGTAAAATTATAAAAAATTAGTGACACCAAATGTGTAAAAAAAAAAAATCCACATAAAAATAATATATAGGGATGTATTCAGAAGGTTCAATTATACAAGTCTGGAGGAGCCAAGGACGCTCTGTGCAGATCAGCAGTAACACACAGTGTACTGCAGTGAATCTGCTCCTGTCTAAGGCGGCTGACTGCTATAGTAAAACCTGCATATGCCTTATCATTATAAGGCACACGTGAGTGGATTGAAGTTTGCCTGTGTACCTTGGTATCCTAACTATTGCACAATGATTGTTTTTTTTCTCTTATCTGCCTGTCATTGTGATCTGTTTATGATTCTCACATTGGTTGTGAACAGAAGCAAAAGAAACATTGTTACTATGAAGGTCAATGAGCACCTTAATTAAGCAAGTGTTTTTAAACAGCTTTGCTAGTGGGACCGGATCAAAGCTCTATACCAATCTGATTCCACACTTGTATAATTGAACCTTCTGAATACATCCCTATATATTTATTAATTTATTTTTATGTGGATTTTATTTACACATTTGGTGTCACTATTTTATAATTTTACACTATTTTGATTGCTGGATTTTTTAGGAATTTTTACTCACCGCTGGATTTATTTGAGTATTTATATTTATTCATATATTCATTTTTATGCACTTCAAATATCATTATTTATTCTTTTTAAGTGACTCTGAAACACTCTTTTGATAGCAGCCTCACTTGGTTTTATGTGTAATTATCAGCTATTTAGCATCACAGCGCTTTGTGTTTTATATATTCTTTTTCACATGTAAATACAGAAGTGCCATTTATCAGCTCTCTTCATATGACAGTGAGAGGCAAGGAGAGTTGAACAGCAGCATCTCCTCACAGGGAAGATTGTACAGATAATCAGTGCAGCCTCAACAGTGCCCATCAAAAAAAAAAAAAAAACACAACACACACGTGTTGATTAAATACCAAAACAATGCTCTATTTGTGTGTTGGGGGGGGTTAAAAATAAAAAATGTCATTTGGGTACAACATGGCAATGGTCAAAGTGTGACAGCCCTGAAGGCTGAAAATTGGCCTGGGCAGGAATGGGGTTTAAGAGTCCAGTATCAAAGCAGTTAAACAGATTCCTTCATCCACACAGAACGAGGAAGACCTTGTATTCTGCACTGTCAGAATAAAATGATCATCAGCTGCTGGTTGACAAGTTTTTGACCATTCCCATTCAACAAGAGTCAATCTAAAGATCAACCACTGTCAAACGGGGATTGCCACACATGGATCAAACTTCGTCCAATCCCTGCTGAACCAGACAAATTTCAAGCCACTTATGGCCGGCTTTAGATTTAGTCCTCTTTGTACATACCAAATGTTTGCTTTACTACAGGTCTATCCTAAAACTATTTCATAACAAAATCACAAGTATGGGGATTATAAAAAATATATGAATGCCCATTTCAGGGCAACATTTCGTTTTGAGGTAAAGTTCTGTGACTGCAGAAATGGTCTATGTAAAAAAATACTAAAGTAACTACTTACAGCACTGTGTCACCGCTCCAGCTGTAGTCAAGTCTCTATACTCTCTGTACATATTGTGTGTTCCACTACGGGAGTCATAGCGTAGCCAGATGCCAAAGTTCTTCACTTTCAGTGGAGATTTCTCAAAAACCTGGAAAGGAATTAGGAAAAATAAAATAAAAAAACAAAAAAACACAACGCATCAATCTCTGTGTATAAGTTTAATTGGAAGTTACACAACCAAATTATTTTCTTACGAATTGTCCCTGAGGAAAGTGTTTAGCTAGGCTACACAAGAGACTAGGTAGCCAATTAAAACAAAGCCCAGGGTGTTAGCCTCGTTACTACTGAAAAGGGGATCAACTTGCTGAAAAGTCTTTTGCATTTGACACTTGAGTATACCCAGTGCCTGGGTCTCCACCTGTACTCAGTGGTTCCTTCTATCAGCCCCTACACTACTAGGCCCTGTAAACATAAGGAGGGCCCACTGGATGAAACAGCTGCATAGCAGGGATCATGCCATTCAACTCTCCTGAAAGTTCAGCATGCAGAAGAATTTACAGCAAGCTTCTCTTGTGCAGAGGCACAACCTTTTGTGCTTTTTCTTTAAATAACCAACATAGTGCCCACGTGTAAGCTGTAACCAAAATAGAGTAGCTTAGCAACTATGTCATACCAGAGATCCACACAATGTTTCACCTAACTTTGAGGAGCATTAAGAATACTCAGGGCTTTTCTCAGGGGGAACTTGGTGAAACTCAGTTCCACCACCTCTGGCTCAGACCCTTGGGGGGCCTGCTCACCACAATTACTTGTAAACACAGAAGTTTAGTTTGTGCTTACAAGTGACAGCTCTGCACCCTGTGTGTAACCCCCCTGAACTCAGCGCTCTGTATGTAATGCAATCCTGGTATTTAATGCCCCTTTAAGACCCTCCTACTGTTCGTGAAATTTGACCGACCACACCCACTATTTGATGTGATTTGGAGGGTGTGTGTGGGAGGAGGGGTTTTAGGGGGGGGTGGTGGTTGAGTTCCAGCACCTATTGTTGAGAAAAAAAAAAGCCCTGAGAATACTAGTAACGATAAAGGAAAATATGAGTCTATGGCAGCATTAACTCCACCTAAAAGTGACAATTCACAACTAAAATGAATTACAAGTGTAGAACTTTCAGTTTCACTTTCATGGGCACATCATCTCCAGAAAGGCGACAAAGTCCTGTTGCTGTGTGCACACCAGACAAGATTATTACACAGAATAATAATCTTTGGGTTTTGTGTGCACCCCTGACATTCTGTGCCAAGTCATGTTCAAGCAATTACCTTCACAACACCACCAAGCTGTAATCTTTATAAAGCAGATTTTTTTTTCTTCTCAAATCAAAGACACCACACACAAAGTAGTTCTTGACTATAGCATTTCAGATAACTTACTTGTCCACAATACACAATCTCTCCAGATGCCTTCTTCATCTTTTTCAGTTGAGAGACAAAGTACCAAAAACGAGACTTTGCAACAACATGGTTGGGTGCGAAAATTCGCATACGGTAAAGAGGTGGAACAGGTGCCTTGACAGTAGGCAGACTGCGCCCGATTACTTTGTACTCCCTTAGCTACAAAAGAAAAACAGTAAAATGGTGGTTACTAATATTTCCATTTCTACAGTAATTGGAAAAGCTGCAACTTTCATACAGTACTAACAAAGTCTGAGACTTTGGAACTATCATTTATACACAAATAGCTGAAAAAGGTCATAAGATTAGTTATAACAGAAAAGTTAATATTTAGTGATTACATGGCTCTCACAATCTAGTTGGTCACCTGCTTTACAAGAGAATCCAGTCAAAGTACAATATAATCTGAAGAAAACTAAAAGGACCCCCTGAAGGTGTTAAAGCGGCACTGAAGCCCCGCTGTAAAAACTGAGCAGGTAGACTTCTTGGGGGGGGGTGGAAGAAATTTATATACTAATAAAATGGGCCCTTTAGAGCCAGAGGGCATAAGTGACGTTTGACGTTGCTCCAGTCCTCCAAGGGCATAGAGTCAAGTGACTCCATCTTACCCACACTCGACCTCCTGCCCATCCATTGGATCCAATAGTTTACGCCGCTGCTAATCTCTCCGGTAAGAGGCCGGAGAGGGCTCTCTCCCGCCACCCATAAAAGTGATCCAGTGGCGAATCCGCCGCTGGAATCACTTATGTGAAAGAGGATCGCCCACTGTGGAAAAATATACTGGGGATATGGCAGCTGCTGCCAAAACCCTGGTTATTACTGTCAAAGTAGAGATGTATATCCACGGTGGGTGGTCTGTAAATGGTTAAAGAGAACCAGTCACAAAAAAAAAGAAAAAATTTAAAAAACACCTTTATGGGGGACTTTTGTCCCATAGGTAATGAAAAAAGTTGAAGTACAATTTTTTTTTTTTTTGGTAACTGTAAAAGAGTTATACACAAGCATACAAAATCATGGGAGGAGGGGGTGAGGGCAGAGAGGACTGTTGCGGATAACGGAGGGACGTATGCTGACCATGGTGGTCAAGGCTCAGCAGCCCCGATTATCATGGTCAGTACAGAGAGGGATACAGGAAGTGGCAGGTTCAGACAGGTTTTTTACAGTTGAGGGGGCAGATTACACAGCACAAGCACTGTAATCTGCTTTAAGTGACCAGGATCTATATCTCTATATCTATATATATATATATATATTTTTTTTTTGGTTAACGAACACAATGTGTGTTCTGGCACGTTAATGTGCATTTTGACACATTCCAGATGCAAAAATTGCACAGGTTCTACTTTTGTTGCCTGAACTGTTCACACTGGTGTGAACTAAGGCCATTGGAATACAAGGAAAACACACTGCATGTATTTTTTCTAATGTGGTTCAAGTGCTCTGGAAAAGTATCTGGTGTGAACCAGACCTAAAAAAGTAACTAGAACCAAAAACAAATGTCATATTGCAGTCTACCAATCACTGGATATGGTGGCTGCATAAATTCTTTTTTATTTCACCCTTCGTTTTCATCTGTTAATTGGCCAGTAGCACACCTGCTGTCTTAGGCCTCTTTCACATTGTTGGATTCCACCAGCTCAGCAGGGAATTTGTCTGCTGATTCCCACCAAGCAGGCAGATGGCTTGTCTGTTTACTCCACTTATGCAGAGGACACAGACACAGCCTGCTCTCCTCTATGGACGGTCAGATGTAAACAGACCACCTTGTCTGTTTACACCCGATGGCCATTCAATCCATTGGACGTCCAATTTTTTTTTTAATAGTCAACATAGTGCCCATGTGTAAGACCCCATACACACTACAACTTTTGTTGGATTTCCTTTAGATTTACCAAAACCATGTAGTGCAAGGGCCTGCCCGATCGCATACAAACTGACTCTTAGGGCACTTTTACACAGACGCGCTGGGAAATTTTTAGCAGCGCTTTACCATCGTTTTAGCAGAGCTTTTCGGCCGCTAGCACGGCGCTTTTAACCACCGCTATCAGCCGAAAGGTTGAAAGCGCCTGCAAAGTGCTGATGCTTCCCATCGATTTCAATGGGCAGGGGTACTTTAGGAGTGGTGTTGACACTACTCCTAAAGCGCCTCAAAGAAGCTGCTTGCAGGACTGAGCGTCCTGCCAGCACACAACTCCAGTGTGAAAGCCCTCGCTTTGCAGGCGCTATTTTTATTAGCACTATAGCGCGCCTCAGTGCGAGAGCGGCCTTAAGGTTTGACCTCATTATAGGGTATTATTGGTAAATCTGAAGGAAAAAAAAAAAATCCACAGAAAATTGTATACTGTGTATCCAGCTTTAGTTGTAACCAATAGATCCAATAGCTTAGCAACTGTCATACAAGAGATCCACACAATGTTTCACTCAACTTTGAGGAGCATTAAAATACTAGTCGAGATAAAAGAAAATGAGTGTATGGCAGCATTAACTCCACCTAAAAGTGACAATTCACAACTAAAATGAATTACAAGTGTAGAACTTTCAGTTTCACTTTCATGGGCACATCAGCTCCAGAAAGGCGACAAAGTCCTGTTGCTGTGTGCACACCAGACAAGATTATTACACAGAATAATAATCTTTGGGTTTTGTGTGCACCCCTGACATTCTGTATTAAGTCATGTTCAAGTAACACTACACAACACCATACTAATCTTTATAAAAGCAGAATATTTTAAAGCACCGCTGAAAAAAAAAAAAAAAAAAAAGTAGCAGGCAGATTTATTGCAGAAAACACATGCACGGTCTTCTGCAATAAAATGCCCCTACCTGCCTGCCATCTTCTCCAGCATTGTAAACTGAGCTGCACATGCCTAGCTCAGTTTACATTGATGGGATGACTGCCACCTGCGCAATGTTATCTAGCGCCAGCCAATGAAGAGGCCTGAAAACTGGCAAGTAGACTATGCCGGTGTCTTGCTGAGAAAGTTCCCTCGGCGGATAAGGACCCCACCTGTACTGCGCAGGCGCAGTACGAACTACTATCAGCCGCCGGAGATAGCTGAAGCTCAAAATCTATAATCAGCTGTACAAGGCGCCTGCGCCCTAGGTCCAGGTTCCTTCCCCACCATCCAAGTGGACCTAGAGGGAGAATAAAAAAGAGCCGAGCGAAGCGAGGCCGTGCCCGAAGCATGGCGAGCGAAGCAAGCCCACGAGGGGCCCTCTTACAGGCGCCGTGTACAGCTGATTTTCACCTATTCCCCTTCGGCTATTTCCGCAGGATCCTACTGCGCAGGCGCAGCGCCTGCGCACTAGAGAGGGGTCCTTATCTGCCGAGCGGAACTTTCTCGGCAGAACACCAGCACCAGACTATTGGATAGGCAAGTATGGCGACTTTTGTAACCCTTTCCAACCTTAGGACATTTAAGCTGCATCCACACCTGAGCGTTTCAAAGTCACACGATTTTGCCGCTTTTTACCACGATTGTGTTCAGGTCACCAATGTAAAAGGCAGAAAAACGCCTGTAATCTACCACAAAAAAGCTCATGTTCTTTTTTGAGCTTAGGGTGTTTTGCTTCAGGTGACAAAACGCTCAGATGCCATTGAAATTAATGCGATTTTGCTTGTTGGGCATTTTATGGAGCCGAAAACGCTCAGGTTGAATGCAGCCTTAAAGTGGATCTAAAGGACTTCTACAGACATAGGTCTTCATTAATCAGTTAATTTAGAAATTTGCAGCTGCTCTCCCTAGGCCTGATGAAGGCGCAAGCCATTAGAAACACCAAACCATTGTGCGGTAAACATTAGGGGTGCACATCTTCACTGGCCTCACGAGTCGATTAAGATCTTAATTAAGATTAAGATTATCTGGTCAACGATTCGATTCCACGATGCATCGCGATTACCGACAAGAGCTCCCACTTCCACTTGGGCTGCCCTTCCACCCTACAATCTTCTGGGACACATCACAGTTCCCAAAAGATTGCCCGGCTATGCAGGAAAGCGCAGTGAGACATGAGCACCCGGCTGTGAAGCTGCAAGCTGTCACAGCCGGATGCCCACAGTAGTATTGCCAGTGCCGTGGACAGCCACTTGTGCTCGTCAAACGCAGCCATCACTTCACTAAACCCCCCCCCCCAATGCACGGGCCACCACTGGTGCCGACAGTTCCTTGGCATTCCTGTTTGCACCTTCCAGCACACTAGGAGTTAACAGTGGAATGCGCACAGGATATCCAGGGACCTGTCAGCACAGAGCAAGAGGCGCAAGAGACTTTCTTTTAATAAATGCCATGTTACAATGAATGAAGTGCACCGCTGTACCGTATGTGCTTTTTAAAATATGTCACAATAGTACGATACATCCCGCTCATGTGAAGTAATTTTAAAAAATATGCTCCGAGCGCTTTCCCGGGAGGGGCGGGGCTAGACGTCACCTGCAATCGATTTTCCGGTCCTTATGCATCGATGCCGCATCGTGGACACCCGATTTGCGACGCATCGATTAATTTCAGCACCCCTAGTAAACATGTAAACCGCAGTGTGTGGCCAATTAACCCTTTCTCTGCCAAGTTACGTACACTGGATGGACCTGACAGTGGGTTTTTTTTTTTTTTTTTTACACACTCCCAGTGGATGCAGCCACCAGATTGTGTGTAAATCTGACAAGCCGGCTTCGAACTGTCAGATGAAAGCAGTCCAGCGCCTCCAGCAGCGCTGGGTTGCTTTCATACTCCCCAGTAACAGCCCCACTCTTCCCCATCTTGTTGCTGACCAAGAAGGGAAGTGTAAAATGTCACTTCCTGGTTACCCTGTCAGCTTCCCCAGCCAGTATGACCGGGAAAGAATGCATTGCAATGTGATCTGCGTTACATTCAGTGGAACACAGGAGACATCCAGGATCTTATACCCGATGTCTCATTTTTTGTCCCCTATGTGATGAAGAGTTGAAGTACAAAAAATTTTTTTTTTTGGTAACTAAAAAATTCAAATTACACCCAAGCATATAAAATCCCCCCCCCCCCCCCTTCAGAAAATATATAATGTTTTGGGGGTTTATGCAATTTTCAGGCCTAAAAGTATTTAACCACTTCCCTACCGCGCATAGTGATATGACGGCGGCAGGAACCCTTTACTGCGCATAGTGATATGACGGCAGTAGGAACCCCTTGTCCCTCCGGGCTGCTGTCATATGAGGCACCCGATGCGCGTGCCAGGCGGCCGCGATGTCCGCCTGGCATCTGCGATTGCCCGTGAACACAGCAGGACCGTGGATCTGTTTGTAAACACACAGATCCATGTCCTGTCAGGTGAGAGGAGACTGATGGTGTGTTCCCAGTACAGAGGAACACTGATCTCCTCCCCCTGTGAGTCCCCTCCTCCTACAATTAGAATCACTCCCTAGGATACACTTAACCCCTTGATCACCCCCTAGTGTTAACCCTTTCCCTGCCAGTCACATTTACAGTAATCGGTGCATTTTTATAGCTCTGATCGCTGTATAAAATGTGAATGTCACTTTTATTCCTAGTACAAGGAGTGTAAACAACCCTTGTAATAGAAAAAAAAAGCTTGACAGGATCTCTTAAATATGAGATCTGGGGACAAAGACCTCATTTACACTAAAATGCAATAAAAAAAAAAAAAAAAATGTATAAATGTCCCTTTAAGAGCTATGGGCAGAAATGACGTTTTGACATCGCTTCCGCCCTGCAATGGTATGGAGCCAAGCGGGGGCCATCTTCCCCTCAGTCAGCTCCACACCACAGACCAAGAAGGATCTGATCACCTCCTCAGCTACCAATGGCTCCAGTAAGCGGCGGAGGGCACCGAAGCGCGGCGGGAGGGAGGGCCACCCTCCCGATAAAAGTGATCTTTCGGCGAATACGCCACAGAGACCACTTACCTGAAAGCCGCCCGCTGAAGAGGATACCGGGGTTATGGCAACTAGCTGCTGCCATAACAATGATATTCTTCTTCAAACAGCTGACATAACGACGGCGGGTGGCCAGCAAGTGGTTAAAGTATCTGTTAGAGTTCTGGCATAAGGGCTGATTCAAACCACACTTTCAATGCATTCCAGTACATCTCCCCCCCCCCCCTTATGTTAATTCAGAGCGATGTGTGTTCTGACACGTTTACGTGTATTGACACATTTCAGATGCAAAAAAAAAAAATGCAACAGGTTCTACTTCTGACTGAACTGGAACTGACCACACTGGTGTGAACTAAGGCCATTGGAATACATGGAAAACACCACATGCATTTTTTCTAATGTGGTTTAAAAATGCTCTGGACAAGTATCTGGTGTGAACTAGACAGTAACTAAACCCAAAAACAAATGTCATATTGCAGTCTACCAATCACTGGATACAGTGGCTGCATTATTTTTTTTTTAATTTCACCCTTTACTTTCATCTGTTAATCGGCCAGTAGCACACCTGTCTTAGGCCTCATTCACATTGGTAGATTCCACCAGCTCAGCAGGGAATTTGTCTGCTGATTACTACCGAGCAGGCGGATGGCTTGTCTGTTTACTCCACCTATGCAGAGAGGACACAGCCTGCTCTCCTCTATGAACGGTCGGATGTAAACAGACCACCTTGTCTGTTTACACCCGATGGCCATCCAATCCACTAGGCTAGATGGATGGGGAAAAAATCCTCATCCCTCTGATTTTAGCAGATAGAACTGGATGTCCACTGAGACACACTGCTCTATAGAGGATCCAATTAGGTTTGCCTAAAAATTGACAAGTGTACCCTATTGGTCCGCCAATGCGAAAGGAGCCCTCAAGCCTAGTACATGGGTCAAATGTTGGGCAACATCAGCCAGTTCAATAAAAATCAGCCAACATTCGGCCTGTGTGTACTGCAGCTGGTCCGACAGAAGCCAGCTGTTCGGCCAGCTTTTGTTGGATGAACATGCTGAAAAACCAGCAGCCGACTGTCTCCCAATGAGTGCTCTCAGCCAGAGTGTTCTGGCAGGACCTGTCCCCCTGTCAGAACACAATAGATTGTTACTACAGCAGCTCCGATCTGAGCTGTCAGTTTTTTTTTCAACCTACTGGGTTGAAAGAAAACCTAGTGTGTACTAGGCTTTAGGGTGGCTACATTCACTCCTTCACTGTATCCACCCTTGGGACAGCAGCGCTGTCAATCTATGCAAGAGGGGACTGCTGGGTAGATTTAGGCTCAGTCCACACATGCGAGAACCTGTGCAATTCCAGTACGGGTTCCTGCGTCACATGTCGCCCACTAGCGGATCACACTGTCCTATGCTTACTGCTGCAGGTGTCAATAGAAAGTTAATGACACCCCCAGATCAATTCGCATATCACAGTGCAAACTGTCAAATGGTACAGGAATTGGTTCGCATAGAACACCCATGCGATCAGATTCCAGTGTGGACCAAAAGGAGGGTCATGCAGCATTTTGATGTGAATGCAATGCAAACTCACAGTATGTATGGCTGAATTTGCATCGCACAGAAATCGCATGTGATCTGCACAACAGCGCGGTGCAAATCACATGTGATGGCAATAATCGAACAAGTGTCCTTAGATGGACATTACATACGTGACTAATTTAATGCACGAACTCCAGCTAACACTTAAGCAGTTACAGCAATAATTTTCCTTTTTGGAATATATCTATCTATATCTATCTCTCTCCACACACTGACCAATGCAAGCACCCCTGTCAGTTGAAAAAAACTTGTCTCAACCCACTGCCACTTTGGCTGGACAGTTTGGTCGGTTCATGGAGGCTGAAAACCAACATACTGGACAGATCAGGTAATAAACTAGGTTACAGAAAGGCCTCGGAAAGACAAAGACTACAGGCCTAAATGCAAGCTGTGGGTGACCCTGTAGGCACCCTCCTACCCGATGCCCTTTGATCTGAAGGTAAAAGGAATCAGGTGGAAAGTGTGCAGCTGAGCAACACTTACATCTGATCAGATGGTGCCAGGTATCCTAAGGGGACACCTGAGAAATAAGGTGAAAGCCATTGTAAAGTGTCAGTAGTCTGGCTGTCATACTAATCCAGACCATGTTTTCTTAAAGCGAGCAAGAAGGTGATTCCAATGGCAGATGATACCTCATTTTCTGAGATCTATAAAGTAGAAGGTGGCTAAATATATAATATTAGGAGGCTGCAGCTAGAGCACATGGTAGGAGCACACACGTACTCCGAGCACATCACACTGTGCGGCGCCACATAGAAGTCCCTGGCCGCCCTCAGGCCTCTCATTCCCGGCCTGGAGTCTATAGCTCCCCCACACCACACTGCTCTATCGGGGGTCACACAAGAGGTGAAGAAAGTGGAGCATTCTACACACACCATCCCTCCCCGTACAGCCTATCTCCCACCCTGCCCCCAGTCACGGCCACATGGCTCAACTAGAAGCCGCCATGATGTAGGCCGCGAGTGTAGCCAGCTCCTTCCAAAGCCATAAAGCACCGGCAGACGTCATGGAGCGAGGCTGCCACTCTCTGAGGGCATCTGGAGCACATTCCGCCCTTCTCCCCTCCCGTCCAGCCCCCCCGGGCCGTTTTACGCCGACAATCCTTACAGTGCCGGACGCCTTCATGCTGCCTCGATCCCTGCCGCCGAGCGAAAGGAAGTGGAGAGGCCTGCGCTGCCATACGTCACCATGCACGTCGCCGCCTATTGGCCGCCACAGAGCATCGAGTGTTCATTGGACGAGCTACCAGTCAGTCACCCCCCTTCCTACTAGCCTCTCTGGTCTAAAAGCTGGGCTTATATATGTGTAATCTGTGGTTGGTGCTCACTGGCAGGGATGGATGAGTTGGAGATTCGTCCAATGTCTTCTGTTTCCAAAAACTTTATTCATTGGTGTAGCAGAGACATGTTGGTACTGGGTGTCCTCCTGGGGTTACAAGGCATTGATCATTCATTGGGGTTGTTTGTTGGAGTGGTGACTGTGGACGGGCCCTTGGTGTGAAATACCAGGGAGGGCCAGGAGTGTGAGCCTGGATGTGACACCAGAAGATGGAGGTCACATCATTAGTAAAGTTCAATAAGAACAAAGGTCCACCTGTTTCAATGTGTCTATGTGTGTAGCTACCAACTTCCATATCTATGTATGACAACCAACTTCCATATCCTTGTATCCCCACCAACTTCCATATCCCTGTATCCCCACCAACTTCCATATCCTTGTATCCCCACCAACTTCCATATCCTTGTATCCCCAACAACTTCCATATCCTTGTATCCCCACCAACTTCCATATCCTTGTATCCCCACCAACTTCCATATCCTTGTATCCCCACCAACTTCCATATCCTTGTATCCCCACCAACTTCCATATCCTTGTATCCCCACCAACTTCCAAATCCCTGTATCCCTTCCAACTTCCATATCCTTGTATCCCCACCAACTTCCATATCCTTGTATCCCCACCAACTTCCATATCCTTGTATCCCCACCAACTTCCATATCCTTGTATCACCACCAACTTCCATATCCTTGTATCCCCACCAACTTCCATATCCTTGTATCCCCACCAACTTCCATATCCTTGTATCCCCACCAACTTCCATATCCCTGTATCCCTACCAACTTCCATATCCTTGTATCCCCACCAACTTTCATATCCCTGTATCCCTACCAACTTCCATATCCTTGTATCCCCACCAACTTCCATATCCTTGTATCCCCACCAACTTCCATATCCTTGTATCCCCACCAACTTCCATATCCTTGTATCCCCACCAACCTCCATATCCTTGTATCCCCACCAAATTCCATATCCCTGTATCCCTACCAACTTCCATATCCTTGTATCCCCACCAACTTCTATATCCTTGTATCCCCACAAACTTCCATATCCTTGTATCCCCACCAAATTCCATATCCCTGTATCCCTACCAACTTCCATATCCTTGTATCCCCACCAACTTCCATATCCTTGTATCCCAACCAACTTCCATATCCTTGTATCCCTACCAACTTCCATAACCCTGTATCCCTATCAACTTCCATATCCTTGTATCACAACCAACTTCCATGTCCTTGTATCACAACCAACTTCCATGTCCCTGTATCCCCGCCAACTTCCATATCCTTGTATCACAACCAACTTCCATATCCCTGTATCCCCACCAAGTTCCATATCCTTGTATCACAACCAACTTCCATATCCCTGTATCCCCACCAAATTCCATATCCTTGTATCCCTAATAACGTCCATATCCTTGTATCACAACGAACTTCCATGTCCCTGTATCCCCACCAACTTCCATATCCTTGTATCACAACCAACTTCCATATCCCTGTATCCACACCAACTTCCACGTCCTTGTATCCCCACCAACATCCATATCCTTGTATCACAACCATCTTCCATACCCCTGTATCCCCACCAACTTCAATGTCCCATTATCCCCACCAACTTCCATATCCTTGTATCACAACCAACTTCCATAACCCTGTATCCCCACCAACTTCCATATCCCTGTATCCCTACCAACTTCCATATCCCTGTATCTCCACCAACTTCCATAACCCTACCAACTTCCATATCCCTACCAACTTCCATATCCTTGTATCCCTACCAATTTCCATATCCCTGTATCCCTATCAATTTCTATATCCCTGTATCCCTACCAACTTCCATATCCCTGTATCCCTACCAACTTCCATATCCTTGTATCCCCACCAACTTCCATATTCCTGTATCCTCACCAACTTCCATCTCGTTGTATCCCCACCAACTTCCATATCCCTACCAACTTCCGTATCTCTACCAACTTCCGTATCTCTACCAACTTCCGTATCTCTACCAACTTCCGTATCCTTGTATCCCCACCAACATCCATATCCCTACCAACTTCCATGTCCCTGTATCCCCACCAACATCCATATCCCTACCAACTTCCATGTCCCTGTATCCCCACCAACTTCCATATCTCTGTATCCCTACCAACTTTCAAATCCCTTTGGTGTAGAATAAAAGATTGTGCATCTGGATGTGACACAGGGAGATGGAGGTAGTGGACAGGCCCTTGGTATAAAATAAAGGAGGGTATATCTGAATGAGACACTGGGAGATGTAGGTAGTGAACAGGCTCTTGGTGTAGAATAAAGGAGTGTGTATCTGCATGTGACACGGGGAGATGGAGGCAGTGGACAGTCCCTTGGTGTAGAATAAAGGAGTGTGTATCTGGATATGACACAGGAAGATGGAGGTAGTGGACAGCCCCTTGGTGTAGAATACCAGAGTGTGTATCTGGATGTGACACGGGGAGATGGAGGTAGTGAACAGACCCTTGGTGTAGAATAAAGGAGAGAGTATCTGGATGTCACACTGGGTGATGGAAGTAGTGGACATGCCCTTGGTATAGAATAAAAGATTGTGTATCTGAATGTGACACGGGGAGATGACACGGGGAGATGGAGGTAGTGGGCTCGACATGCCCCTTGGTGTCGAATAAAGGAATGTGTATCTGGATGTGACATGGGGAGATGGAAGTAGTGGACACGACATGCCCTTGGTGTAGAATAAATGTGGGTGTATCTGGATGTGACATGGGGAGATGGAGGTAGTGGACATGACATGCCCTTGGTATAGAATAAAGGAGGGAGTATCTGGATGTGACATGGAGAGATGGAGGTAGTGGACAGCATTTTGGTGTAGAATACCAGAGTGTGTATCTGGATGTGACATGGGGAGATGGAGGTAGTGGACAGCCTCTTGGTGTAGAATACTACAGTGTGTATCTGGATGTGACACGGGGAGATGGAGGTAGTGGACAGTCCCTTTGTGTAGAATAAAGGAGGGTGTATCTGGATGTAACACAGGGAGATGGAGGTAGTGGACAGTCCTTTGATGTATAATAAAGCAGTGTGTATCTGGATGTGACACGGGGAGATGGAGGTAGTGGACAATCCCTTGGTGCAGAATAAATGAGTGTGTATCTGGATGTGACACAGGGAGATGGAGGTAGTGGACACGACACACCCTTGGTATAGGATAAAGGAGTGTGTATCTGAATGTGACATGGGGAGATGACACAGGAAGATGGAGGTAGTGGACACGACATGCCCTTGGTGTAGAATAAAGGAGTGTGTATCTGAATGTGACATGGGGAGATGACACAGGGAGATGGAGGTAGTGGACACGACATGCCCTTGGTGTAGAATAAAGGAGTGTGTATCTGAAGGTGACACGGTGAGATGACACAGGGAGATGGAGGTAGTGGACATGACATGCCCTTGGTGTAGAATAAAGGAGGGTGTATCTGGATGTGACATGGGGAGATGGAGGTAGTGGACAGCCTCTTGGTGTAGAATACCAGAGTGTGTATCTGGATGTGACAAGGGGAGATGGAGGTAGTGGACAGTCCCTTGGTGTAGAATAAAGGAGGGTGTATCTGGATGTGACACAGCTAGATAGAGCTAGTGGACTCGACATGCCCTTGGTGTAGAATAAAGGAGTGTGTATCTGAATGTAACATGGGGAGATGACACAGGGAGATGGAGGTAGTGGACACGACATGCCCTTGGTGTAGAATAAAGGAGTGTGTATCTGAATGTGACACAGGGAGATGACACAGGGAGATAGAGGTAGTGGACACGACATGCCCTTGATGTAGAATAAAGGAGGGTGTATCTGGATGTGACATGGGAAGATGGAGGTAGTGGACAGCCTCTTGGTGAAGAATACCAAAGTGTGTATCTGGATGTGAGATGGGTAGATGGAGGTAATGGACAGTCCTTTGATGTATAATAAAGGAGTGTGTATCTGGATGTAACACGGGGAGATGGAGGTAGTGGACAGTCCCTTGGTGTAGAATAAAGGAGGGTGCATCTGGATGTGACACAGGGAGATGGAGGTAGTGGACACGACACACCCTTGAAATAGGATAAAGGAGGGTGTATCTGGATGTGAGACGGGTAGATGGAGGTAGTGGACAGGCCCTTGGTGTAGAATAAAGGAGGGTGTATCTGGATGTGACACCAGGAGATTGAGGTAGTGGACAGTCCCTTGGTGTAGAATAAAGGAGGGTGTATCTGGATGTAACACACGGAGATGGAGGTAGTGGACAGTCCTTTGATGTATAATAAAGCAGTGTGTATCTGGATGTGACACGGGGAGATGGAGGTAGTGGACAGTCCCTTGGTGTAGAATAAATGAGTGTGTATCTGGATGTGACACAGGGAGATGGAGGTAGTGGACACGACACACCCTTGGTATAGGATAAAGGAATGTGTATCTGAATGTGACATGGGGAGATGACACAGGGAGATGGAGGTAGTGGACACGACATGCCCTTGGTGTAGAATAAAGGAGTGTGTATCTGAATGTGACACAGGGAGATGACACAGGGAGATGGAGGTAGTGGACACGACATGCCCTTGATGTAGAATAAAGGAGGGTGTATCTGGATGTGACATGGGGAGATGGAGGTAGTGGACAGCCTCTTGGTGTAGAATACCAGAGTGTGTATCTGGATGTGACAAGGGGAGATGGAGGTAGTGGACAGTCCCTTGGTGTAGAATAAAGGAGGGTGTATCTGGATGTGACACAGGGAGATGGAGGTAGTGGACACGACATGCCCTTGGTGTAGAATAAAGGAGTGTGTATCTGAATGTGACATGGGGAGATGACACAGGGAGATGGAGGTAGTGGACACGACATGCCCTTGGTGTAGAATAAAGGAGTGTGTATCTGAATGTGACACGGTGAGATGACACAGGGAGATGGAGGTAGTGGACATGACATGCCCTTGATGTAGAATAAAGGAGGGTGTATCTGGATGTGACATGGGAAGATGGAGGTAGTGGACAGCCTCTTGGTGAAGAATACCAGAGTGTGTATCTGGATGTGAGACGGGTAGATGGAGGTAATGGACAATCCTTTGATGTATAATAAAGGAGTGTGTATCTGAATGTGACACGGGGAGATGGAGGTAATGGACAGTCCCTTGGTGTAGAATAAAGGAGGGTGTATCTGGATGTGAGACGGGTAGATTGAGGTAGTGGACAGGCCCTTGCTGTAGAATAAAGGAGTGTGTATCTGGATGTAACACGGGGAGATGGAGGTAGTGGACAGTCCCTTGGTGTAGAATAAAGGAGGGTGCATCTGGATGTGACACAGGGAGATGGAGGTAGTGGACACGACACACCCTTGAAATAGGATAAAGGAGGGTGTATCTGGATGTGAGACGGGTAGATGGAGGTAGTGGACAGGCCCTTGGTGTAGAATAAAGGAGGGTGTATCTGGATGTGACACCAGGAGATTGAGGTAGTGGACAGTCCCTTGGTGTAGAATAAAGGAGGGTGTATCTGGATGTAACACACGGAGATGGAGGTAGTGGACAGTCCTTTGATGTATAATAAAGCAGTGTGTATCTGGATGTGACACGGGGAGATGGAGGTAGTGGACAGTCCCTTGGTGTAGAATAAATGAGTGTGTATCTGGATGTGACACAGGGAGATGGAGGTAGTGGACACGACACACCCTTGGTATAGGATAAAGGAGTGTGTATCTGAATGTGACATGGGGAGATGACACAGGGAGATGGAGGTAGTGGACACGACATGCCCTTGGTGTAGAATGAAGGAGTGTGTATCTGAATGTGACATGGGGAGATGACACAGGGAGATGGAGGTAGTGGACACGACATGCCCTTGGTGTAGAATAAAGGAGTGTGTATCTGAATGTGACACGGTGAGATGACACAGGGAGATGGAGGTAGCGGACATGACATGCCATTGGTGTAGAATAAAGGAGGGTGTATCTGGATGTGACATGGGGAGATGGAGGTAGTGGACAGCCTCTTGGTGTAGAATACCAGAGAGTGTGTATCTGGATGTGACAAGGGGAGATGGAGGTAGTGGACAGTCCCTTGGTGTAGAATAAAGGAGGGTGTATCTGGATGTGACACAGGGAGATGGAGGTAGTGGACTCGACATGCCCTTGGTGTAGAATAAAGGAGTGTGTATCTGAATGTAACATGGGGAGATGACACAGGGAGATGGAGGTAGTGGACACGACATGCCCTTGGTGTAGAATAAAGGAGTGTGTATCTGAATGTGACACAGGGAGATGACACAGGGAGATGGAGGTAGTGGACACGACATGCCCTTGATGTAGAATAAAGGAGGGTGTATCTGGATGGGACATGGGGAGATGGAGGTAGTGGACAGCCTCTTGGTGAAGAATACCAGAGTGTGTATCTGGATGTGAGACGGGTAGATGGAGGTAATGGACAGTCCTTTGATGTATAGTAAAGGAGTGTGTATCTGGATGTGACACGGGGAGATGGAGGTAATGGACAGTCCCTTGGTGTAGAATAAAGGAGGGTGTATCTGGATGTGAGACGGGTAGATTGAGGTAGTGGACAGGCCCTTGGTTTAGAATAAAGGAGTGTGTATCTGAATGAGACACTGGGAGATGGAGGTAGTGGACACGACACACCATTGGTATAGGATAAAGGAGGGTGTATCTGGATGTGAGACGGGTAGATGGAGGTAGTGGACAGGCCCTTGGTGTAGAATAAAGGAGGGTGTATCTGGATGTGACACCAGGAAATTGAGGTAGTGGACAGTCCCTTGGTGTAGAATAAAGGAGTGTGTATCTGGATGAGACACTGGGAGATGGAAGTAGTGAACAGGCCTTTGGTGTAGAATAAAGGAGTGTGTATCTGGATTTGACACGGGGGGATGGAGGTAGTGGTAAGTCCCTTGGTGTAGAAAAAAGGAGTGTTTATCTGGATGTGACACGGGGAGATGGAGGTAGTGGACATGACACACCCTTGGTGTAGAATAAAGGAGGGTGTATCTGGATGTGACACGGTGAGATGGAGGTAGTGGACACGACACACCCTTGGTGTAGAATAAAGGAGGGTGTATCTGGATGTGACATGGGGAGATTGAGGTAGTGGACAGGTCCTTGGTGTAGAATAAAGTAGGGTGTATCTGGATGTGACACGTGGAAATGGAGGTAGTGGACACAACAGGCCCTTGGTGTAGAATAAAGGAGGGTGTATCTGGATGTGACACAGGGAGATGGAGGTAGTGGACTCGACATGCCCTTGGTGTAGAATAAAGGAGTGTGTATCTGAATGTAACATGGGGAGATGACACAGGGAGATGGAGGTAGTGGACACGACATGCCCTTGGTGTAGAATAAAGGAGTGTGTATCTGAATGTGACACAGGGAGATGAAACAGGGAGATGGAGGTAGTGGACACGACATGCCCTTGATGTAGAATAAAGGAGGGTGTATCTGGATGTGACATGGGGAGATGGAGGTAGTGGACAGCCTCTTGGTGAAGAATACCAGAGTGTGTATCTGGATGTGAGACGGGTAGATGGAGGTAATGGACAGTCCTTTGATGTATAGTAAAGGAGTGTGTATCTGGATGTGACACGGGGAGATGGAGGTAATGGACAGTCCCTTGGTGTAGAATAAAGGAGGGTGTATCTGGATGTGAGACGGGTAGATTGAGGTAGTGGACAGGCCCTTGGTTTAGAATAAAGGAGTGTGTATCTGAATGAGACACTGGGAGATGGAGGTAGTGGACACGACACACCATTGGTATAGGATAAAGGAGGGTGTATCTGGATGTGAGACGGGTAGATGGAGGTAGTGGACAGGCCCTTGGTGTAGAATAAAGGAGGGTGTATCTGGATGTGACACCAGGAGATTGAGGTAGTGGACAGTCCCTTGGTGTAGAATAAAGGAGGGTGTATCTGGATGTGAGACGGGGAGATGGAGGTAGTGAACAGGCCCTTGGTGTAGAATAAAGGAGTGTGTATCTGAATAAGACACTGGGAGATGGAGGTAGTGAACAGGCCCTTGGTGTAGAATAAAGGATTGTGTATCTGGATGTGACACGGGGAGATGGAGGTAATGGACAGTCCCTTGGTGTAGAATAAAGGAGGGTGTATCTGGATGTGAGAGGGGTAGATTGAGGTAGTGGACAGGCCCTTGGTGTACAATAAAGGAGTGTGTATCTGGATGAGACACTGGGAGATGGAGGTAGTGAACAGGCCCTTGGTGTAGAATAAAGGAGTGTGTATCTGGATTTGACACGGGGGGATGGAGGTAGTGGTAAGTCCCTTGGAGTAGAAAAAAGGAGTGTTTATCTGGATGTGACACGGGGAGATGGAGGTAGTGGACATGACACACCCTTGGTGTAGAATAAAGGAGGGTGTATCTGGATGTGACACGGGGAGATGGAGGTAGTGGACACGACACACCCTTGGTGTAGAATAAAGGAGGGTGTATCTGGATGTGACATGGGGAGATTGAGGTAGTGGACAGGTCCTTGGTGTAGAATAAAGTAGGGTGTATCTGGATGTGACACGTGGAAATGGAGGTAGTGGACACGACAGGCCCTTGGTGTAGAATAAAGGAGGGTGTATCTGGATGTGAGACGGGGAGATGAAGGTAGTGGACAGGCCCTTGGTGTAGAATAAAGGAGGGTGTATCTGGATGTGAGACGGGGAGATGAAGGTAGTGGACAGGCCCTTGGTGTAGAATAAAGGAGGGTGTATCTGGATGTGACACAGGGAGATGGAGGTAGTGGACTCGACATGCCCTGGGTGTAGAATAAAGGAGTGTGTATCTGAATGTAACATGGGGAGATGACACAGGGAGATGGAGGTAGTGGACACGACATGCCCTTGGTGTAGAATAAAGGAGTGTGTATCTGAATGTGACACAGGGAGATGACACAGGGAGATGGAGGTAGTGGACACGACATGCCCTTGATGTAGAATAAAGGAGGGTGTATCTGGATGTGACATGGGGAGATGGAGGTAGTGGACAGCCTCTTGGTGAAGAATACCAGAGTGTGTATCTGGATGTGAGACGGGTAGATGGAGGTAATGGACAGTCCTTTGATGTATAGTAAAGGAGTGTGTATCTGGATGTGACACGGGGAGATGGAGGTAATGGACAGTCCCTTGGTGTAGAATAAAGGAGGGTGTATCTGGATGTGAGACGGGTAGATTGAGGTAGTGGACAGGCCCTTGGTTTAGAATAAAGGAGTGTGTATCTGAATGAGACACTGGGAGATGGAGGTAGTGGACACAACACACCATTGGTATAGGATAAAGGAGGGTGTATCTGGATGTGAGACGGGTAGATGGAGGTAGTGGACAGGCCCTTGGTGTAGAATAAAGGAGGGTGTATCTGGATGTGACACCAGGAGATTGAGGTAGTGGACAGTCCCTTGGTGTAGAATAAAGGAGGGTGTATCTGGATGTGAGACGGGGAGATGGAGGTAGTGAACAGGCCCTTGGTGTAGAATAAAGGAGTGTGTATGTGTATCTGGATGTGACACAGGGAGATGGAGGTAGTGGACAGGCCCTTGGTGTAGAATAAAGGAGTGTGTATCTGAATGAGACACTGGGAGATGGAGGTAGTGAACAGGCCCTTGGTGTAGAATAAAGGATTGTGTATCTGGATGTGACACGGGGAGATGGAGGTAATGGACAGTCCCTTGGTGTAGAATAAAGGAGGGTGTATCTGGATGTGAGAGGGGTAGAGTGAGGTAGTGGACAGGCCCTTGGTTTAGAATAAAGGAGTGTGTATCTGAATGAGACACTGGGAGATGGAGGTAGTGGACACGACACACCATTGGTATAGGATAAAGGAGGGTGTATCTGGATGTGAGACGGGTAGATGGAGGTAGTGGACAGGCCCTTGGTGTACAATAAAGGAGTGTGTATCTGGATGAGACACTGGGAGATGGAGGTAGTGAACAGGCCCTTGGTGTAGAATAAAGGAGTGTGTATCTGGATTTGACACGGGGGGATGGAGGTAGTGGTAAGTCCCTTGGAGTAGAAAAAAGGAGTGTTTATCTGGATGTGACACAGGGAGATGGAGGTAGTGGACACGACACACCCTTGGTGTAGAATAAAGGAGGGTGTATCTGGATGTGACACGGGGAGATGGAGGTAGTGGACACGACACACCCTTGGTGTAGAATAAAGAAGGGTGTATCTGGATGTGACATGGGGAGATTGAGGTAGTGGACAGGTCCTTGGTGTAGAATAAAGTAGGGTGTATCTGGATGTGACACGTGGAAATGGAGGTAGTGGACACGACAGGCCCTTGGTGTAGAATAAAGGAGGGTGTATCTGGATGTGAGACGGGGAGATGAAGGTAGTGGACAGGCCCTTGGTGTAGAATAAAGGAGGGTGTATCTGGATGTGAGACGGGGAGATGAAGGTAGTGGACAGGCCCTTGGTGTAGAATAAAGGAGGGTGTATCTGGATGTGACACAGGGAGATGGAGGTAGTGGACTTGACATGCCCTTGGTGTAGAATAAAGGAGTGTGTATCTGAATGTAACATGGGGAGATGACACAGGGAGATGGAGGTAGTGGACACGACATGCCCTTGGTGTAGAATAAAGGAGTGTGTATCTGAATGTGACACAGGGAGATGACACAGGGAGATGGAGGTAGTGGACACGACATGCCCTTGATGTAGAATAAAGGAGGGTGTATCTGGATGTGACATGGGGAGATGGAGGTAGTGGACAGCCTCTTGGTGAAGAATACCAGAGTGTGTATCTGGATGTGAGACGGGTAGATGGAGGTAATGGACAGTCCTTTAATGTATAGTAAAGGAGTGTGTATCTGGATGTGACACGGGGAGATGGAGGTAATGGACAGTCCCTTGGTGTAGAATAAAGGAGGGTGTATCTGGATGTGAGACGGGTAGACTGAGGTAGTGGACAGGCCCTTGGTTTAGAATAAAGGAGTGTGTATCTGAATGAGACACTGGGAGATGGAGGTAGTGGACACGACACACCATTGGTATAGGATAAAGGAGGGTGTATCTGGATGTGAGACGGGTAGATGGAGGTAGTGGACAGGCCCTTGGTGTAGAATAAAGGAGGGTGTATCTGGATGTGACACCAGGAGATTGAGGTAGTGGACAGTCCCTTGGTGTAGAATAAAGGAGGGTGTATCTGGATGTGAGACGGGGAGATGGAGGTAGTGAACAGGCCCTTGGTGTAGAATAAAGGATGTGTATGTGTATCTGGATGTGACACATGGAGATGGAGGTAGTGGACAGGCCCTTGGTGTAGAATAAAGGAGTGTGTATCTGAATGAGACACTGGGAGATGGAGGTAGTGAACAGGCCCTTGGTGTAGAATAAAGGATTGTGTATCTGGATGTGACACGGGGAGATGGAGGTAATGGACAGTCCCTTGGTGTAGAATAAAGGAGGGTGTATCTGGATGTGAGAGGGGTAGATTGAGGTAGTGGACAGGCCCTTGGTGTACAATAAAGGAGTGTGTATCTGGATGAGACACTGGGAGATGGAGGTAGTGAACAGGCCCTTGGTGTAGAATAAAGGAGTGTGTATCTGGATTTGACACGGGGGGATGGAGGTAGTGGTAAGTCCCTTGGAGTAGAAAAAAGGAGTGTTTATCTGGATGTGACACGGGGAGATGGAGGTAGTGGACACGACACACCCTTGGTGTAGAATAAAGGAGGGTGTATCTGGATGTGACATGGGGAGATGGAGGTAGTGGACACGACACACCCTTGGTGTAGAATAAAGGAGGGTGTATCTGGATGTGACATGGGGAGATTGAGGTAGTGGACAGGTCCTTGGTGTAGAATAAAGTAGGGTGTATCTGGATGTGACACGTGGAAATGGAGGTAGTGGACATGACAGGCCCTTGGTGTAGAATAAAGGAGGGTGTATCTGGATGTGAGACGGGGAGATGAAGGTAGTGGACAGGCCCTTGGTGTAGAATAAAGGAGGGTGTATCTGGATGTGAGACGGGGAGATGAAGGTAGTGGACAGGCCCTTGGTGTAGAATACTTGAGTGTGTATCTGGATGTTGCGCATAGGGCAACCCATTCTCTTCAATGGGTTGCCCTATGCGTATTTGTTGCCCAAAAGGAGCTCCTGCTCCTTTTTGGGTTACAAGGTTAGCCCTAGCACAATTTTTAATTGTGCATTTTGCCATGATTGCTGCATGTTACTGTTGTGGGACAATCGTGGCAGAAAAGCACCACACCAATTTGGAATTGCAGGCATAGTTGCGGCAATTCTGTCCACGATTACAAATCGCCTAATGTGTACAGGGACATAACCATCTTATATGTAAGTGATGATTCTATTTAAATGTCCCCTGGGATTCAGTTTTAGCATCTGCTGATATCAGTTCATTGGTGGTAGCTCATGCAGCTCTGAGACATCACTAACGTACGTATATTGTGTATAAAAAGTAACAAATATATAACTTATGACACTTTTGCCAGTTTAGATTTACAGATGCAGTATCACAAAACAACTACAGTGCAACATGCGCACAACGCAGCTCCTCGTTAGTATAGTGGTAAGTATCCCCGCCTGTCACGCGGGAGACCGGGGTTCGATTCCCCGACGGGGAGGCAAAGTTTTTTCATCGATATCACAGTGTTTTTAAAATGCGATCTGCCACACGTGTAGCTTAGACTCCTTTACTACAATATCAGCTGAATGTGTGAGCGCACAAGGTCTGTGTGTCGATCACAGTAACATAGGTCCACAATACACACATAGCATTTATAATTGTTGTTTCGGAGTATTCTGCCAGCTTGTAATGGAACTCACAAATTCAATACAGATGCCCATAATCCCTATCCAGCGTGTGCTCAAACAGCCAAATAATATGAGGTTACAACAGTGCAATCATCACTATGAGATAGGCAGAGAGTGTAATGATGTAAACAGCTTAAGTACGCATAGCTGCATATAGCAGAGAATTTCCCAGTTCCTTGTATCGTCAGCAGAGTGGCGCAGCGGAAGCGTGCTGGGCCCATAACCCAGAGGTCGATGGATCGAAACCATCCTCTGCTATTTTTTTTTTTTTTTTAGCAGTATTACACAATAGATGACATTCATTTAATCATGCACTCTAACTACTTCAGCCCCGGAAGATTTTAACCCCTTCCTGACCAGAGCACTTTTTACAATTTGGCACTGCGTAGTTTGAACTGACAATTGCATGGTCATGCAATGCTGTACCCAAACAAAATTTGCGTCCTTTTCTTCCCACAAATAGAGCTTTCTTTTTTTTTTTTTTTTTTTATTTTGCGCTATAAACAAAATAAGAGCGACAATTTTGAAAAAAAAAACAATATTTTTTACTTTTTGCTAGAATAAATATCCCCAAGACGTTTTTAAAAAACAAATTTCTTCATCAGTTTAGGCCAATATATATTCTTCTACATATTTTTGGTAAAAAAAAAATCGCAATAAGCGTATATTGATTGATTTGCGTAAAAGTTATAGCGTCTACAAAATAGGGGATAGATTTATGCCATTTTTATGGCATTTTTATTATTTTTTCTTTTTTACTAGGCGGTGATCTGCGATTTTTAGCAGTACTGCGACATTGCGGCAGACAGATCGGACACTTTTGACACATTTTTGAGACCACTGACATCTATACAGCGATCAGAGCTATAAAAATGCACTGATTACTGTGTAAATGTCACTGGTAGGGAAGGGGTTAACACTAGGGGGCGATCAAGGGGTTAAATGTGTGCTCCCTGGATTTGTTCTAACTGTATGGGGATAGGACTGACTGGGAGAGGTGACATATCGTTGTTCTTACTTAGTAGGAACAAACAATATGTCTCCTCTCCCCTGACAGAACAGGGATTTGTGTGTTTACACACACAAATCCCCCTGCTGGCTCTTGTCAGCCGGCCACACGAATCGGGTCCCCACCATGCTGCGGGTGCCTGCGCACCGCCGCCGGCTCTTAAGGGCAACAACGTACCCATACGTCGTTTTGCCCAGCCGTGCCATTCTGCCGACGTATATCGGCGTGAGCCAGTCGGCAAGCGGCTAATCTAGCTTTAAAGTTCATTCATAATTTTGTTACAAGCATTCACAGCGAAGTACAATACATCATTTTCTTTGATACTTCATCCAGACAACCTTGTGTGACTACATTTAAAATATTGGGAAAAATAAATGTTTTAGGGTCGCCATACACCCATTATAAGTCTACCCGTACAATCTGCATACAGTTGATACATTTGTTTTAAATGTAAAAAAAAGGAATGCAAATTCATGAAATGCGCACTTGGAACTGTAAGCTGAATGTAGGTGTAGCCATGGTGTTGAAGCAAACAAGTAACAAACAATCCGCCAAATCACCCCACTGCCAGACTTCATACATCCTTTCCAGAGACAATGAACAGTCTTTTGCGAGCTTTGTTTTTGTAGTTTTATGGGGGGGTACAACTTGGATGGGGATAGGAATATGGGATGCCCATAGGATAAGTCTTTGCCATCATATTTAACCACTTCAGCCCCGGAAGGATTTACCCCCTTCCTGACCAGAGCACTTTTTACAATTTGGCACTGCGTCGCTTTAACTGCTAATTGCGCGGTCATGCAATGGTGTACCCAAACGAAATTTGCATCCTTTTCTTCCCACAAATAGAGCTTTCTTTTGATGGTATTTGATCACCTCTGCCATTTTTATTTTTTGCGCTATAAACGGAAAAAGACCGAAAATTTTGAAAAAAAATGATATTTTCTACTTTTTGTTATAAAAAAAATCCAATAAACTCAATTTTAGTCATACATTTAGGCCAAAATGTATTCGGCCACATGTCTTTGGTAAAAAAAAAGTCAATAAGCGTATATTTATTGGTTTGCGCAAAAGTTATAGCGCCTACAAACTAGGGTACATTTTCTGGAATTTACACAGCTTTTAGTTTATGACTGCCTATGTCATTTCTTGAGGTGCTAAAATGGCAGGGCAGTACAAAACCCCCCCAAATGACCCCATTTTGGAAAGTAGACACCCCAAGGAAATTGCTGAGAGGCATGTTGAACCCATTGAATATTTATTTTTTTTGTCCCAGGTGATTGAATAATGACAAAAAAAAAAAAATTACAAAAAGTTTCCACTAAATGATATATTGCTCACACAGGCCATGGGCATATGTGGAATTGCACCCCAAAATACATTCAGCTGCTTCTCCTGAGTACGGGGATACCACATGTGTGGGACTTTTTGGGAGCCTAGCCGCGTATGGGGTCCCGAAAACCAAGCACCACCTTCAGGATTTCTAAGGGCATAAATTTTTGATTTCATTGACCCCATTTTGGAAAGTAGACACCCCAAGCTATTTGCTGAGAGGTATGTTGAGTCCATGGAATATTTTATTTTTTGACACAAGTTGTGGGAATGTGACAATTTTTTTTTTTTTTTTGCACAAAGTTGTCACTAAATGATATATTGCTCACACAGGCCATGGGCATATGTGGAATTGTACCCCAAAATACATTTAGCTGCTTCTCCTGAGTACGGGGATACCAAAACCAAGCACCGCCCTCTGGATTTCTAAGGGCATAAATTTTTGATTTCACTCCTCACTACCTATCACAGTTTTGAAGGCCATAAAATGCCAAGATGGCACAAACCCCCCCCAAATGGCCCCATTTTGAAAAGTAGACACCCCAAGCTATTTGCTGAGAGGCATGTTGAGTCCATGGAATATTTTATTTTTTGACACAAGTTGCGGGAATGTGAGAATTTTTTTTTTGCACAAAGTTGTAACTAAATGATATATTGCTCACACAGGCCATGGGCATATGTGGAATTGCACCCCAAAATACATTCTGCTGATTCTCCTGAGTACAGGGATACCACATGTGTGGGACTTTTTGGGAGCCTAGCTGCGTACGGGGCCCCGAAAACCCAGCACCGCCTTCAGGATTTCTAAGGGCGTAAAGTTGTAATTTCACTCCTCACTACCTATCACATTTTTGAAGGCCATAAAATGCCCAGATGGCACAAACCCCCCCCCCAATTGACCCCATTTTGGAAAGTAGACACCCCAAGCTATTTGCTGAGAGGCATGTTGAGTCCATGGAATATTTTATATTTTGACACAAGTTGCGGGAAAGTGACAATTTTTTTTTTTTGCACAAAGTTGTCACTAAATGATATATTGTTCAAACATGCCATGGGCATATGTGGAATTACACCCCAAAATATATTCTGCTGCTTCTCCTGAGTACGGGGATACCACATGTGTGGGACTTTTTGGGAGCCTAGCCGCGTACGGGGCCCCGAAAACCAAGCACCGCCTTCAGGATTTCTAAGGGCATACATTTTTGATTTTACTCCTCACTACCTATCACAGTTTTGAAGGCCATAAAATGCCAAGATGGCACAAAACCTCCCCAAATGACCCCATTTTGGAAAGTAGACACCCCAAGCTATTTGCTGAGAGGCATGGTGAGTATTTTGCAGCTCTCATTTGTTTTTGAAAATGAAGAAAGACAAGAAAAACATATTTTTTTTTTCTTTTTTCAATTTTCAAAAGTTTGTGACAAAAAGTGAGGTCTGCAAAATACTCACTATACCTCTCAGCAAATAGCTTTGGGTGTCTATTTTCCAAAATGGGGTCATTTGGGGGGGGGGGGTTGTGCCATCTGGGCATTCCATGGCCTCCGAAACTGTGATAGGCAGTGAAGAGTGAAATCAAAAATTTACGCCCTTAGAAAGCCTGAAGGCGGGGCTTGGTTTTCGGGGTCCCGTACGCGGCTAGGCTCCCAAAAAGTCTCACACATGTGGTATCCCCGTACTCAGGAGAAGCAACAGAATGTATTTTGGGGTGTAATTTCACATATTCCCATGGCATGTTTGAGCAATATATCATTTAGTGACAACTTTGTGCAAAAAAAAAAAAAAAAAATTGTCTTTTTCCCGCAACTTGTGTCACAATATAAAATATTCCATGGACTCGACATGCCTCTCAGCAAATAGCTTGGGGTGTCTTTCCAAAATGGGGTCATTTGGGGGGGTTTTGAACTGTCCTGGCATTTTATGCACAACATTTAGAAGCTTATGTCACACATCGACCACTCTTCTAACCACTTGAAGACAAAGCCCTTTCTGACACTTTTTGTTTACATGAAAAAATTATTTTTTTTTGCAAAAAAATTACTTTGAACCCCCAAACATTATATATTTTTTTAAAGCAAATGCCCTACAGATTAAAATGGTGGGTGTTTAATTTTTTTTTTCACACAGTATTTGCGCAGCGATTTTTCAAACGCATTTTTTGGGGTAAAAACACACTTTTTTAAATTTTAATACACTAAAACACACTATTTTGTCAAAATGTTTGATGAAATAAAAAAGATGATCTTAGGCCGAGTACATGGATACCAAACATGACATGCTTTAAAATTGCGCACAAACGTGCAGTGGCGACAAACTAAATACATTTTTAAAAGCCTTTAAAAGCCTTTACAGGTTACCACTTTAGATTTACAGAGGAGGTCTACTGCTAAAATTACTGCCCTCGATCTGACCTTCGCGGTGATACCTCACATGCATGGTGCAATTGCTGTTTACATTTGACGCCAGACCGACGCTTGCGTTCGCCTTTGTGCGAGAGCAGGGGGGAGGGGCAGGGGTGCTTTTTTTTTTTGTTTTATTATTTCTTTTGCTTTTTTATCTTATTTTTAAACTGTTCCTTTCATTTTTATTTTTTTTTTTAATCATTTTTATTGTTATCTCAGGGAATGTAAATATCCCCTATGATAGCAATAGGTAGTGACAGGTACTCTTTTTAGAAAAAATTGGGGTCTATTAGACCCTAGATCTCTCCTCTGCCCTCAAAGCATCTGACCACACCAAGATCGGTGTGATAAAATGCTTTCCCAATTTCCCAATGGCGCTGTTTACATCCGGCGAAATCTAAGTCATGAAATGCTCGTAGCTTCCGGTTTCTTAGGCCATAGAGATGTTTGGAGCCATTCTGGTCTCTGATCAGCTCTATGGTCAGCTGGCTGAATCACCGGCTGCATTCTCAAGTTCCCTGTTGGGACAGGAGAGCCAGAGAAAAACATGGACGACGGTGTGGGGGGGGGCATTCCCTCCCACTGCTTGTAAAAGCAGTCTAGAGGCTAATTAGCCACTAGGATTGCTTTTACAAGAAAGCCGACCACTGGCTGAAAAGAATGATACCAAGATGATACCTAAACCTGCAGGCATCATTCTGGTATAACCACTCAAAGTCCAGCAACATACCAGTACGTTGCTGGTCCTTGTTGGGCATACATTGTAAACTTTTTTTTCATGCAGCCTGTGGGCTGAACGAAAAAAAGATATTGATCGGTGGGTATGCCCACCATTAGAATACCTCCCTTCATCCACCCACTTCTAATGATGGGCATACATGCACCGTATATATATGCCGAAGCATGGGGGCATCCTCCCGCAAAAGGCAGGAGCAAATCGCTCCTCCACCCACTGCTGCCCCCACGCTTCGGCATATATGCTGAAGTATGTAACTGTGGTGGTGAAATCACCTCCGACAGCGCTGGAGTCACGGCTTTATGTATCGTGGGAGCAAACGCTGTTGCTGTCAAGATGAATAAATCCGTGCTGCAACTGAATGGCGTACCTGCTAAGCAAATGATGGTTAACTAAAAAACAAAGTAACATTACAGTATAACAGTAATACTTACCATACCTGCAAAGCAGAATACAAAAAAAACATAGTAAAAAATAAAATATTTAACGCAACCTGTGCCTACCTAAAAAATATATATGCCGAAGCATGGGGGCATCCTCCCGCAAAAGGCAGGAGCAAATCGCTCCTCCACCCACTGCTGCCCCCACGCTTCGGCATATATGCTGAAGTATGTAACTGTGGTGGTGAAATCACCTCCGACAGCGCTGGAGTCACGGCTTTATGTATCGTGGGAGCAAACGCTGTTGCTGTCAAGATAAATAAATCCGTGCTGCAACTGAATGGCGTACCTGCTACACAAATGATGGTTAACAAAAAAACAAAGTAACATTACAGTATAACAGTAATACTTACCATACCTGCAAAGCAAAATACAAAAAAAAACATAGTAAAAAATAAAACATTTAACGCAACCTGTGCCTACCTAAAAAATATATATGCCGAAGCATGGGGGCATCCTCCCGCAAAAGGCAGGAGCAAATCGCTCCTCCACCCACTGCTGCCCCCACGCTTCGGCATATATGCTGAAGTATGTAACTGTGGTGGTGAAATCACCTCCGACAGCGCTGAAGTCACGGCTTTATGTATCGTGGGAGCAAACGCTGTTGCTGTCAAGATAAATAAATCCGTGCTGCAACTGAATGGCGTACCTGCTAAGCAAATGATGGTTAACAAAAAAACAAAGTAACATTACAGTATAACAGTAATACTTACCATACCTGCAAAGCAAAATACAAAAAAAACATAGTAAAAAATAAAACATTTAACGCAACCTGTGCCTACCTAAAAAATATATATGCCGAAGCATGGGGGCATCCTCCCGCAAAAGGCAGGAGCAAATCGCTCCTCCACCCACTGCTGCCCCCACGCTTCGGCATATATGCTGAAGTATGTAACTGTGGTGGTGAAATCACCTCCGACAGCGCTGGAGTCACGTCTTTATGTATCGTGGGAGCAAACGCTGTTGCTGTCTAGAATGGCGTACCTGAAAACAAAAAAGTGGTTAACAATAAAAAAAACAAAGTATAAAAAAATTGCATACCTATAAAGCAAACATGATAAAAACATAACAATAAAACATTGCAGTATAGAATGCAGAACAATAGAGAGAGAATAGAGAGAGAACAATAAAACAACAACTATTTTTGGTTTTTTTATTTTATATATTTTTTTGTGTTTTTTTCTTTTTTTTTACTTTTTTTTGTTTTTTTTACACTTTTTTTTGTAACTTTAACTTTTTTAACTGGTACCAGGTTTGGGTCTCTCAAAATGCGACAGCATCTTGGGAGACCCTGTGGAAGTGTGCCTAGTCTGTGCAGTGCTGTACCCTACGCTAATACTCCACTAGTGTATGGTAGCGTTCAAAACATTCACCAATGCAAAGACCAGGATTGCCAGGACAGAGGGGACAACAATACCGGGTGTCACGCCTAAATCCGCGCTTGCTGCAGACACGACATCTTTTTTGGGGGGTTCGTTGGGTAGGGGTACTCGGGAGGGCATAAAGAAAATGCCTCTCATGCAGCCGGCTTACTGCATTTGGTTGGGGATGGTGAGGTGGAGCACCGTCTGGATACAGAAGGGCTCTGACGATCTCTTCCTGGAATTTAAGGAAGGATCCAGTCCGTCCTGAAGCTCTGTATAGCACATAAGCATTCAGCAAAGCCAATTGAAATAAATAAACAGACACTTTTTTGTACCAGCGTCTGGCCTTACGGGCAATTAGGTACGGCGCCAACAACTGGTCGTTGAGGTCCACCCCTCCCATATTAAGGTTATATTCGTGGACACAGTGGGGTTTCTCCACAACACCAGTCGCCGTAGGAATTTGGACCATCGTGTCTGCATGAAGGGAGGTAAGAACGAAAACATTCTTCTTATCCCTCCACTTCATAGCGAGCAAATTATTATACTTCAAGCAGGCTCTCTCCCCCAGCCTAAGACAGGAATCTACAAGCCGCTGGGGAAAGCCCCGGCGATTAGGTCGCACGGTGCCACATGCTCCAATCTGATGATCAAAAAGGTGGCTAAAAAGTGGCACGCTCGTATAATAATTGTCCACGTACAAGTGGTACCCCTTTCCGAATAAGGGTGACACCAAGTCCCACACTATCTTGCCAGCGCTTCCTATGTAGTCAGGGCAGTTTGTCGGCTCTACGTGACTATCTTTGCCCTCGTAAACCATAAAACTATATGTATAGCCTGTGGCCCTGTCACAGAGCTTATACATCTTGACCCCGTATCTGGCACGCTTGCTGGGAAGGTACTGTTTGAATGACAAGCGGCCAGAAAATTTAACCAGGGACTCATCAACGCAGACAACTTGATGGGGGGTAAACAAGTCTGCAAAACGTTGGTTGAAGTGGTTTACGAGGGGCCGAATTTTGTAGAGCCGATCGTATGCAGGGTCTCCACGAGGACGACAGAGTTCATTGTCGTTGAAGTGCATGAACCGCAAAATCTGCTCGTATCGTGCCCTGGCCGTGGAGGCAGAGAACAAGGGTGAATGGTAAATTGGGTCAGTGGACCAATATGACCGCAACTCACTCTTTTTATTCAACCCCATGAGGAGGGAAAGGCCCAGAAAGATCTTAAATTCGGAGACCGTAATTGGTCTCCAATCTCTGGCAAGGGTGGACTGGGGAATAGTGGCGATGTATTGACCAGCGTATAAATTGCTTTGGTCCACAATAGATCTATAGAGATCTTCGGTGAAAAACAGCGAATAAAAATCCAGTGGCGTAAAGTCAACTGTTTCCACCTGAATTCCGGGTTGGCCAGTGAAAGGGGGAAGTACGGGTGCTGCAGAAGTGGTGGGTACCCAATTCGGATTGGCGAATGCAGCAGGAAGGGCACTATGGGCACGACGTGCCTGTGTTCGTCTTCTTGGTGGCAGCGGGACACTACTTGTGCTTGCCACCTCGCCAGCTTGAACTGCACTAATGGGACTCGCCACGTCACCAAGTGTTACTGCAGTGCTGGATGTACGACCAGGGTGTACTAGGCCGCTGGTGCTTGCCAGTTCACCAGAAGGAATAGTGGCACTAGTACTTCTCTGCTCCATACGAGAGCCCTGCGGTTCTTGCACTTCAAGGACAGAATAAGTTCGGGGTCTGGTACGCCTGACCTTAGCAGGGACCACAACTCCGTCGTCAGAGCTATCTGTCATGGAGCCACTGTCCTCTACAGGATCGTATTCTGAGCCTGAATCTGACAGATGAGTGACTTCCTCTTCACTATCTGTCATGCTCAGAAACCTGTAGGCCTCTTCACTAGTGTACCTTCGATTTGCCATTTTGGCCTCTAAATTTAGGGGTACACTAGTGAGACTCACAGGCAAAAAAGCTCCTGACTGTCAGCGACTGATTCAAAACGCTACCAAAAAACTGTTAGCGATCGCAGGGATCAGGACTGACTCTGCGAACGCTGCAGTTATGTGTGCTTAGTGTTTTGTAAGTGTCAGTTATCGATCGATACTGCACTTGGGTGGGCTGGGCTGGGCCGAGGAGCAAAACGCAGGTGCTAGCAGGTATCTGGGCTGATCCCGCTAACACTGCGTTTCAGGGAACCCTAAACTGCTGGGGAGTATAGATCTGATCGGATCAGATATCGATCCGTTCAGATACTATAGCACTAAGGGAGGTGTATGCTGCGTGCGTGGGTTTTAGCGGTACTGGCGCTAACCTGACGCTGCCTGGGGCGACGCAGACCTTATCTGATCCTAAAAACTTAACTTCTATCACCGCCGGGCAATTAGGGGGTTAAACCTTTATAAGGTAATAAACGGCGGGTGCCCTAAAACTATAATAAACTATAATAAACTGTAATAAACTATAATAAAATACAAAAAACAAACTATCTAACCAGCGTCACCCGTAACACTTATACGGTGATCGCTGGTGAAAGGGTTAACTAGGGGGCAATCAGGGGGTTAAAACCTTTAGCAGGTAGTATATGGGGGTCCCTGTCGCTATAAAACACTGACAGCGAACCTATATACTTACCTCCCTAAACTAGCGTCACCTGTGTCACTAATAAAGCGATCAGAAAAACGATCGCTTAGCGACACTGGTGACGGGGGGTGATCACGGGGTTAACCTTTATTAGGGGGGGTTAGGGGGGTACCCTGGACCTAAAGGGGGGTACCCTAGACCTAAAGGGGGCTAACCTAACTGCCCTAACACTTATAACTGACACAAACTGACACCAATGCAAAAAAAAAAACATTGCTATTGGTGTCAGAGTGACAGGGGGTACAGGGGGGTGATCGGGGGGTGATCGGGGGGTGACAGGGGGGTGAAAAGTGTGCCTGCGTGTTCTACTGTTAGTGTAGTGTTGGTGCACTTACTTGGATGTCTTTTCTCCTCGGCGTCGGATCAAAAAGACCGGCTCGAGGAGAGATGACATCACTTCCTCTCCCTCTGTTTACATTACAGAGGGAGAGGAAGCATTTGATTCGCTGGGAGCGATCGGGAGGGGGTGGCCATCAATGGATGGCCTCCCCCTGACCCCCAATCGCCCGCGAACAAGAGCCTATGGCACCGGGGTGGGGTCCGATCGGACCCCCTGCCCGCGGGAAGGCATCACGTACCAGGTACGTGATTTTGCCTGCCCGTGCCGCTCTGCTCACGTATATAGGCGTGAGGCGGTCGGCAAGTGGTTAAGGATTTAAGTACACTTTGAATAAAGTTAGAGTCAGAAGATAATATGTGCTTATTGGATTTAGTATTAGTTTCCTCCTGCATCTCCATGCATACTGTTACTCCTCCTGTGGCTCAACCCACGCAGACTATTCCATCTAAGAGTTCTCTTACCATCCGACCGTGTGGTGGCAGAGACATCATTAATGACCGTGTAAAAGCAATGTTCTTAGATCTCTTTCACCTCCTGCCCATAACTTGTTTCCTCCTGCACAAAATTGAAGTTACTACTTGAAATATGACACATCCTCTTCTATTGAATAGTGGGGGCCTACTCTGAATAAGCCTCCCTCCTATGGCCCTTGTTGCTCGCTGCCACTAAGCCTGAGGCCTGCAGAACCTCTCCCCGGAGGCCCAGTGGGTTCAAAGCATATCTTCTAGGAAATATGGACTACTGTTCCCAGCCAGCCCAACTTGCAAATCATGAACCCGCAGGCTACTTCGACTTGACACAGATCCCCACAGTCTCTTTTCTGATTCAGGACTCCCCATCATCCACCGTGTGTTTTATGAAGACCCCACTAGTGACCGTGTACTAGCAGAGTTCCCTTGGCACCAGCCCCACTGTGGTAACACTCACCGACCTTCCAACAGCCCTGAGTCCTTGATGAGGAACTTTGACTGGGCCATGCGTACCGCCAGTTTCACCAGCCCTTCTGCTCCAGGAGTTCTCTGCCATCCGACCGTGTGGTGGCAGAGACATTGCCAATGACCGTGTAGAGGCAATGTTCCCTCAAAGCTCTCCTCGAGCCTCTCCTGCGATCGGTGCCACCCCCACCAGATGGGGATGGCCTCCTGCGACTGACTAACATGCCATTCCTCACTTTGCTCAGCTGACTTCTCCCCCCAGTGAAATATCACCTCAGCTTATATATGAGGCCCGCCCCCTGCCAATCTCGATGGGGATTGGTCAGGGCTCACACACAAGCTGTCTGCCACTCCAGTTCTAGGCCCAGCCCCTTTTCCAGAACCTTCTCTCTGGAAACAGGGGAGGCGCCTCAGAGCTAGAGCACAGGTGGTCACACCCACTGCTACTCTGACTACTCCCAGCCCCCAGATCAAAACAGATAGGCCTAGCTTGCAGCATAGGCCTGCCTAAATTTGCCTGTGTTGGAATAACCTAATAAAAATACCTTACGAGCAACTACCTACTCAGGCCCGGATTTACTCCCTTTGCCGTCCCAAGGCCGGGCCCTTCAATGCCGCCCCCCCCCCCCCCCCACACACACACCACCAGAAAGAGCCCCCAGACATAATACGGTCAAAGACTGCAGACACGACACAAGAGATGGTCAGAGACTGCAATCATAGTACAGGAAATGGTCAGAGATTGCAGACATGATACAGGAGATGGTCAGAGATTGCAGACATGATACAGGAGACGGTCAGAGACTGCAGTCATAGTACAGGAGACGGTCAGAGACTGCAGTTCCTATGGACATTAGTAGATAATGGCCGATCGGCCCTCTCACCTGACCCAGCGATACAGCGATGGTTCCCCTGATCAGGAGTCAGCTCACTCTGAATTGCCCGTGGCGACTCCGCTGGGTAGCACCCAGATCTGTATTCCTGCAATGACTCCATTCCTTTCTCCGCCAGGGATGGCGCCAGGCTGTGTGGCTTTCCCTCTGGTGGCGCAGGGCAGCGGGGTTCTCTCTCTAATGGTTTTCCCTCAGCACTGCCCTCTCCTTCTGGAGCCCTGGGTGTACTTTCCTGGGTGTAGACCCCCCAGGACAAACCACCCCCCTCCATTAGTACAGACCCCCCCTAGGACAAACCCCCATCCATTAGTACAAACCCCCACCAGGACAAACCCCCCTCCCTTCATTAGTACAGATCCCCCCAGGACAAACCCCCCTCCCTTAGTACAGACCCCCCCCTAGGACAAACCCCTCTCCCTTCATTAGTACAGACCCCCCCCCCAGGACAAACCCCCCTCCCTTCATTAGTACAGACCCCCCCAGGACAAACCCCCCCTCCATTAGTACAGACCCCCCAGGACAAACGCCCCTCTATTAGTACAAACCCCCCCAGGACAACCCCCCTCCATTAGTACAAACCCCCCCAGGTCAACCCCCATTCCATTAGTACAACCCCCCCCAGACAACTCCCCCTCCATTAGTACAAACCCCCCTCCATAAGTACAACCCCCCCAGGACAACCCCCTCTCCATTAGTACAAACCCCCCCAGGTCAACCCCCACCCCCTCCATTAGCACAGATCCCCCCAGGACAAACCACCCCTCCCTTCATTAGTACAGACCTCCCCAGGACAGACCCCCCCTCCATTAGTACAGACCTCCCCAGGACAAACCCCCCCTCCATTAGTAAAGACCCCCCAGGTCAACCCCCCCTCCATTAGTACAAACCCCCCCGGACAACTCCCCCTCCATTAATACAAACCCCCCCAGGTCAACCCCCCCTCCATTAGTACAACCCCCCCGGACAACTCCCCCTCCATTAGTACAAACCCCCCCTCCATTAGTACAACTCCCCCCAGGACAACCCCCTCTCCATTAGTACAAACCCCCCCAGGTCAAACCCCACCCCCTCCATTAGCACAGACCCCCCCAGGACAAACCACCCCTCCCTTCATTAGTACAGACCCCCCCCAGGACAACCCCCCCTTCATTAGTACAAACCCCCCCGGACAACCCCCCCCTTCATTAGTACAGACATCCCAGGACAATTTCCCCCTTCATTAGTACAAACGCCCCAGGACAAACCCCCCCTTCACTAGTAAAGACCCCCAGGACAACCCCCCCCTCCATTAGTGCAGACATCCCAGGACAAACCCCCCTTCACTAGTACATATCCCCAGGACAACCCCCCCTTCATTAGTACAGACCCCCCAGGACAACCCCCCCTCCCAGGACAACCTCCCCTCCATTAGTACAGACCCCCCAGGACAACCCCCCCTCCATAAGTGAACAGATGGAGACAGGCTTGGGTGGGAGTGAGAGACACAGGAGAACATGCGCCGCCCCCCCCGCCCTGCACAGAGACCAGCCGCTCCGATCTCCGGCGGCTGCTCTCCTACTCTGACAGGAGGAGGAAGGGGGGACATGCTTGAGCCTCAAAAAAAACAGCAGCGGCGGCGGTGACCTGCAGAGGGAGCCGCCTCAGTCTGGACACAGAGAGGAGGAGGAGGGAGAGGAGCACTCTAGCGCTTCAGCGCCCCCACCTCTCTGGTGCCCGAGTGCGCTGCATGCTGCTATGTTAGTGTGGGGGGCAGCTGAGAAGTTGTTGCAGGAGCGGCGCCGCCCCTGTACCACTGCCGCCCCGAGGCCTGGCCTCGGTGGCCTTGTGGGAAATCCGGCCCTGTACCTACTGGTAGAGGGTGCTACATAGGGATTGTGGTGCAAATTAGCCTAGGGGCCCTTTCATGAGGTTGTGGTTTGCTCTGTTAGGCCCCTTTCACACTGGTGGAAGTGGATCTGCCTGCTCAGCAGGGGGTCTCTCCGCTGATTCCAGATGAGCAGGCGGATGACAGGTCCGTGTCCACTCCACTAATGCAGAGCAGACACAGCCCACTGTCCTCTATGTCTATGGGCTGTCGGATGGAAACGGACGGCCTGTCCATTTTCATCCGAATGTCATCCAATCCGCCAGACAGATGGAAATGGATGGAGATCCTCATCCATCTGTTTTTAGCAGACAGAATCAAAACGGATGTTGGTGGGTGTCAATGGACACATGTCCATTGACATCTGCTGCTCGATAGAGAGCAACAGATGGTCTGATCAAGTCCACCTGAAAAACTGACAGTCCATCAGTGTGAAAGGGGTTCTTAGCCCTCGTTCACATGGGCGCAATTTGACACGCGATTTGACATGTTAAATCGCATGCGAAATCGCAGCCTATTGCCGGCAACGGCACTGTCCCAATCGGTGCGACGTTGACTTTGCAGCGCCGCACCAATTTCCAAAAGTAGTTCCTGCACTACTTTTGGTGACTTCGGGGGCAATTTCAATAGACATCTGTGAACTCGCACAGATGTCTTTCAAATCGCCTCCAAACTTGCACTGAAATGAGGGTTTGAAATCGTGCAAGTTCAGCTGAACTCACACAATTTTAAATCTGTTTTCAGTGTGAACGAGAGCTTAGCAAGATATCTGTGAGCAAATGCTCCACTGAATCAGAGCTGAATATGGGATTGCAGGCCCCACAAGTACCCCCTTCAACCAAATAATAACAAAAACACCAGAAATAGAAAAGGTAATTAAATGAAACAACAAAAGACAACCAATATTAGGCTGTGGTCCTTTATTGGGGTTAAAAGTATATAATTAAAATCTATAATCTTTCTTAACTTTATAACCATAAACAAACCAATATTAATTTTGAAATGAATATCAAGCACCAAAGCTCAGTCAGCGAGAATCAAGCTGAACACTGATGCGATGTTAGACATCGCATATGATTCGCACCGCACTGCTGTGCAGATCACATGCGATGTCTATGAGATGTGAATTCAGCCATACAGATTTTTTGGTCCGCACTGGAATCAGATCGCATGGATGTTTACACCTATGCGATACGATTCCTGCACCATTTAGCAGTTCGCACCGCAATCTGTAAACCAATCTGGGTTCATTAACTTTGCATTGACACCCGCAGCGGTTTGCAGATGTCAGTGTGAAGCGCCAGCAGGTGACATGCGATGTGGAAACCTGCACTGAAGTCGCGCTGGTTCCCGCATCGCATATATGTGAACCGGGACTTAAAGCTTTAAAGTGGAGTTCCACCCACTTTTACAACTCTTCAGCATCCCTCACTAAACTGTGCACTGTAAACGAATTGGATATTTAAAAAAAAAAATTCTCAGCACCTACTGTATATCTGCTGTGTTCATTTTTCACTTCCTCCTCCCTGGCCGCGGCCCATCGCATCATTTCCTGTTTGCAATGCCTTCTGGGAAGGGGTGGCAACTTCCTCTGAAACTGCCGTTGCTATGGAAACCTGACATGAAACCTATCACACTGCTTGTGCTGCACTGAGCATGTGGGGTGGCAACTTCCTCTGACACTGCTGTTGCTATGGAAACCTGACCTGAAACCTATTACACTGCTTGTGCTGCACTGAGCATGTGCAAGATCTGCAAGGATGAGATCCAGGAAGAAATACAGTCTGGCTTCAGATGCCCACACTTAAGATGGCCACGGCCTGCTGTAAGTTTATAAAATAACAAACTACTGCTATAAACTAACAAAATAGACCTTAGTTTACAGACTAACTTTACTAGAATACATTAAGCTTGTGTATTATAGGGGTATTTTTATTTAAAAAATATAATTTCGGCCGGAACACCACTTTAAGGCTCAGGGCATGGAACAGGAAATGGTCAGAGGCAATGGACATGGAACAGGAAGGAGGTGGTCAGAGGCTGCAGGCATGGAACAAGAAGGAGGTGGTCAGAGGCTGCAGACATGGAACAGGCGATAGAGGCTGCAGACATGGAAGAGGAGATGGTCAGAGGCTACAGGCATGGAACAGGCGATAGAGGCTCAGGGCATGGAACAGGAAATGGTCAGAGGCTGTGGACATGGAACAGGAAGGAGGTTGTCAGAGGCTGCAGGCATGGAACAGGAAGGAGGTGGTCAGAGGCTGCAGACATGGTACAGGAGGTGGTCAGATGATGCGTGGACATTGTACTGGAGGTGGGCAGAGTCTGCGCGGACATGGAACAGTATAAGATCAGAAACTGCGGACATGGAACAGGAGATGGTCGGAGGCTGCAGACATGGAACAGGAAGGAGATCATCAGGGGCTGTGCAGACATGAAACAGGAAGGAGGTGGCCAGAGGTTGACAGAGAGGAGGGGGGGTGGCTGACAGAGAGGAGAGGGGGGCAGCTGACAGAGAGGAGAGTGGGGGCGGCTGACAGAGAGGAGGGGGGGGGGAGGCGGCTGACAGAGAGGAGAGGGGGGCGGGTGACAGAGAGGAGGGGGGGCGGCTGACAGAGAGGAGAGGGGGGGAGGCGGCTGACAGAGAGGAGAGGGGGGCGGGTGACAGACAGGAGAGGGGGGCGGCTGACAGAGAGGAGGGGGGGCGGCTGACAGAGAGGAGGGGGGGCGGCTGACAAAGAGGAGAGGGGGGCGGTTGACAGGGGGGGGTGACTGACAGAGAGGAGGGGGGGCGGCTGACAGAGAGGAGAGGGGGCGGTTGACAGGGGGGGTGGCTGACAGAGAGGACATGGTACAGGAGGTGGTCAGTGGCTGTGTGGACATGAAACAGGAAGGAGGTGGTCAGTGGTTGCGGAGTGGTCCGGAGTCCGATCTTACCCGTTAAATGGCGAGGCGCCATTACGTCACTGCACATGCGGCCACCTAAATTTAAACTTGACGTCAAAATTAACGCTGCACTACCACAGGACATCTACTAAGTGGCTAAAAGAAAAATAAAATAAGAAAAAGGCTTTTCTTATTTTTTTTCTTAATTTTTAATGTTGGTAATATATTCAGGTAATATGTGCAATGGCGTTACAGCCAATAGAGTTTACAGTTTTTTGGGGGTTTTTATATTTTCAAGTTGTACTTTTACTTGTCAAAAAGCAATATATTTGTTTGTTTAGGAAACTTGGTTTTATTTGTAAAGACATTATATATCACAATGGCTAAATCTGTGTCTGTAGTGCATGTTCTAAATTTAAAGCAGTTGTTGCAAAAAAGGAGAGGAGTTAAAGGTTTGGGACTTTAAATGAGGAAATGGCCGGTGTCTTGCCGAATAAGTTCCTTCGGCGGATAGGTTCCCCCCTGTACTGCGCAGGCGCAGCGCCTGCGCAGTACGTACTACTGTCGGCCCTTGGAGATAGCCGAAGCTCAAACGCTTCAATCAGCTGTACACGGCGCCTGCGCTCTGGGTCCAGGTTCCTTCCCCACCATCCAAGTGATAGCGAGGCCGTGCCCGAAGCGTGGCGAGCGGCCCTCTTACAGGCGCCGTGTACAGCTGATATCTACCGCATGCGCAGTAGAGGGGGGAACTAATCCGCCGAGCGGAACTTTCTCGGCAGAACACCGGGTGAGGTCAAATACCTCCATCCCTATCAATGTGAAAGGGGGAGGGGGAGATTGGGACTTTATTTGAAGCATGCGGTTGCAAATAAGTAGACAAATGTATGGCAAAAATTTATATTTAATGATTCATAAACAAGGTATATTATGGTAATAATATATATCCCAGAATCCAGTTTGATTCATACATGATAATAATACCTAATCAAATAATACACAATTGTAATACAGGATTATGGCAATATGACCTGGAGCCTCTTTAGTCTAAACTTTCAAGCAGCTCCTCGTTAGTATAGTGGTAAGTATCCCCGCCTGTCACGCGGGAGACCGGGGTTCGATTCCCCGACGGGGAGGCACATGTTTTTTTCCCCCCCTCAACTCAACAATGTTTTATTTTCTCAAACATGGATTACCACACAGTACAGGTCGCAATTATTTAGACTTGTAAATTAACCCATAAGAGTTTCCAATAAAATTAAAGAAACTAAACTAGTCCTGATAGTGGTAGTATAGAAAGATGCCGCTTGTTCTTTATTGTACAGCAGAGTGGCGCAGCGGAAGCGTGCTGGGCCCATAACCCAGAGGTCGATGGATCGAAACCATCCTCTGCTAGGTACTTTTTTGATTTTTCTTTTTTCTACTAAATACGTTCAGTGATGTATAATAATGACGCAATGGCATTTGCTTATGAGTGAAACACTATTATAAAGTTGTTTGCTAAATTTTAACAGCATGATTATTAATAATAATCAATCACTGTTCCTCCTGCATTGCAGCTGATTATACTGAGACACTGACTATATAAGCTAAAACTAAAGAAGCTGTACTTTGTGGTGGCAATTTCTTTTGGGCATGTGATAAGGGAGATACATTTTGTAGCTGCCATTGCTGACTTTAAGGTTCAGGCTCAGAGGATTTCTCATCTTTGTTTTTACTGGTAACCCCCAATACACCACTGGCAAGCAGCGTGGCAAGTGGCATTTATCTAGTGGCAGGCAGCATGGCAAGTGGCATTCCTCATTTGGTGGCAGGTGACGTGGCAAGTAGGCTTGCCACATCATCCCTTCAATCCAGGACACATATTAATTACACAGGTTCTCAGGCTAATTTAACGCAGATAAGGCACCAAGTGAGTTTAATTACCACCTTATTTAGCCACAGAACCTGTGTAATTGATGTGTGTCCTGGGTTAAAGGGATGATGTGGCAACCCTAGTGGCAAGTGACATCCATGTGGTGGCAGGTAGCATGGCAAGTGGCATTCATTAGTTGGCAGACGGTGTGGCAAGTGGCATTCCTCATCTGGTGGCAGGCGACGTGGCATATGGCATTCCTCATCTGGTGGCAGGGGACGTGGCAAGTGACATTCCTCATCTGGTGGCAGGCAGCATGGCAAGTGACAAGCAACATCTGGTGGCAGGCGACGTGGCAAGTCACACACTCGGGGCTACCACTGATTCACGATTAGGGTGAGTTGAACTTTTTCATTTTATTTAACAATGTAATAATAAAAATAATGCGCTTCAATCATCCTGACACCAAAACAACCATGGTGCCGTGATGATTGAACAACACCAGCTATTGCTCCGATAAATTGCCTGCGAAAAATCGCTTACCCCGCGCCCCACAATTTTCTTCCATGCAGCCAGTCCACGGTGCCAAAACTTTGGGGGCCGCTGCTATAAAACATCCAATAAAAAAATGTAAAAATCGGATTTCTTTATCAACCTTTTCTATGTTATTTCTCACAGAGGCACCAATTGGTTGGTCTATTTACCAACTTACCTACACAAGGATTATAATTATTGACACCCAGCCACCTTGGATGCCGTCCTGTGTTGGTTGACATCGTTTGGTCACCACAGCTCCCGGAAATGACATCCCCGAGTTATCCACGACCCCCAGTACCTTACCATCAATACACAGATAACATGTAAGTAACATGCCTTTAGGGGGATTTTTATATCTATCCCATTGTTGCCAACTATCAATCATGCCCAACTTTTTAGGTATCAATACAATTCCAATTTTTATTTATCATAGATCCAGATCATGTGCCTCCCTCCTGAAGATTGGCTCAAGCCATGAAAGGCATTGAGCTACAGATGCAGTGCTTTATTAATATGCCCATTCTAATAATTTTATGCATACTACCTTTGGTAATAGGCCTGATGGGTTTTTGTATCAATTCCTTATTGGATGGTTTGTCTCAGGGTGGCCTAAGATATATTGGGCATTACTGTGTAACATCTGTGTGTGTATATACATGACATTCACTGGAATATATATCACTATATTGTATAATTTGGTTTACCATTAACAATGGGTATTAGAGAGGCCCCAGGTCATATTGCACTATAGCATGCTAACAAAGCTTTAAATGAAGTGGTAAGAAATGCAACACACGCATGGTACACCTACAAAAAGGAATGTAGAAAGCACATTACATAAGCAATTCCTCGTTAGTATAGTGGTAAGTATCCCCGCCTGTCACGCGGGAGACCGGGGTTCGATTCCCCGACGGGGAGGCTTAAATTTTCTGCATCATAACCTTCTCATATGGTACACATGTAGACCGTTTGTGTGTTCATAAACTCAATTTATATGAAAGTCATGCCTACTTTACAACCATCTGACTCTTTCATTGTATATAGGAGGAAGCTATCTGTGTGGCATTTCCGTTACAAAAAAAAAAGTGCAGTGTTATTGTTTACTTTGCTATTTTAATTAGTGTGTCATTTTATTTCATGTACCACTCTTTATATGACATAGCAAAAAGAAACGTAGACATGACATTCCTCATCTGGTGGTAGGCAGCATGGCAAGTGGCAAGCAACATCTGGTGGCAAGCGAAGTGACACACTTGCAGCTCCCACTGATTCTCCATTATGGTGAGTTGAACTTTTTCATTTAATATTACAATGTAATAATAGAAATAATGTGCCTCAATCATCCTGTCATCACAACAACCATGGTGCCGTGACGATTGAAGCGCCAACACCAGCTATTGCTCCAAAACATTGCCTGCGAAAAAATCGCTTACCCCACGCGCCACAATTTTTATTTAATGCATCCAGTCAACGGTGTCAAAAATGGTTGGGGGCCGCTGCTATAAAACATCCAATAAAAAAAAATGTAAAAATCGGATTTCTTTATCAATTTAGGCCAATGTGTATTCTGCTACATAGTTTTGGTAAAAAAAAATAATCCCAATAAGCGTATACTGATTGGTTTGCGCAAAAGTTATAGTGTCTACAAACTATTGGGAAGATTTATGTAATTAATTTTTTTTTTTACTAGTAATGGCAGCAATCAGCTGCCATTACTAAATCTGATACTAAGTGACACGTTTTGGGGACCAGCGACACAAATACAGTGATCAGTTCTTTAAAAAAAAAAGCACTGTCACTGTACTAATGACACTGGCAGGGAAAGGGTGAATCAAAGGGTTAAATCAGTTTCCTGGGAGTGCTTTCTAACTGTGTGGGGGGTGGGGGTGCTTTGAGGGGGGAAGACAGGGATCTGTGTTCATGCTTAGCAGAAACACAAGATCTCCATCTTCCCCTCTCACAGAACGGAGATCTGCCTTGTTTACAATGGCAGACCCTGTTCTGCCTCTCTCAGGAATGATCGCAGGGTGCCGGACCCGCTGATTGGCTCCCACTGTGTCCAATCACAGTGGGAGCAGGTTGCCGGTGGTGCATGCCCCAGACCCGGAACTAGAACATAAAGAAAGAGGGTCTGGACTTTAAATGAGGTGTCTATATTGTGGCTTATCACGGGAGTCAAAGTGAAACATGAACAAGTATTTATTTGTTTGCCATGATTGAGTAGGGACATGGCAGACAATACATGCAATAATGGCACATAATATAACAAATCATGTATCCAAATCATTTACATATTAAAAGCAAATAGTATTGTCCTCCGTAATAAAAAAAATCACTGTAATATAACAGTTATAATCCACGTTATTGCCTGGATCCAAAGACCATGTAAGTACTGTATGTATGCATTGAATCTAGGTTATTCCCGACGCGTTTCATGGGATCTATGGAATCATCAGGGGAGGTAAGTATATCAAAATCAACCATTCATAGACCAAAATTGGACAAGAATGAATACAGAAATTGACCAAAGGGTGGCGCCGGAGAATTGAACGTCCTCTTTTGAAGTGTCGTCAGTACGTTGCAACGTCATTACGTTCGTGTTTGTTGCCTAAAAAGTCCTGCCGTGTGTATGCTTAACAACTTCATGGCCAACGCCCTTTGTATAGAAATCAACGGGAAAGTTTGTATAAAGTCCGATCATGTGCATGAGGCTTTCCATTTACCATTCTAAGACAAATGTATAAAACATATTTTTTCTAACACTCTGTGGCCTGTGTCTACATGCGCACTGCCGGGGTGTTGGACCGATTTTTTGCCTTATCACCTCCGAGAGCTGCAATGCTTTCTCGGCGCCCTGTCCCTCCTACCCGATTCATTATTGGGTGCGGGGACGTGGGCGAGGCTGTTCTGCCCTGGCATCGGCGCCACGCTGCCACTTGTGCAGTCGATGCTTTTGTGCTGTCTGCTGACACAAGCAGGTGTCACGTTGGCTGACGGTGGGATGGACGTCTGGAGTTCAGTGAGAAGGTTCCACCCTGACTCTGGCGCCCGTCCTAAATGTCATGCCTTGCGTGACGCTGGGTGGGGTCCGCTCCCTACACAGGGAGCATTCAAACAGCCTTTTTCATTTACAGCCAGTTCTCACATCGATACATAATTTGTGCAGTCTGCACCTGTTACTACTTGTTTTCACTCCCACTGGGCGGGGTCCGCTCATTACATAGGGAACATTTAAACACACTTCTTTCATTCACAGTCAGTCCTCTGACTGAAAAACATCTTGTGCAGTCTGCACCAGACATCGCTGGCCTTTACGCCTATATCAGCAACACTAGGTAGCTACCACTATCATTGTGACATTTATTTCATATGTGGTTTTAATCCCAGGATTACCAATTTCTGGGGACCTACGCTGTCTCAATATCAGTTCATACTCATTATATTTGGGCTCCTTTCTTTGATTAGCTTACATTTCAGCACGATTTGGTATTCATATTTTTTATTGATCCACAGAATGGAGCCCATTTGTCCTACTGTTCCAGATACTCTGGGTTACACCTACATTTATGCTCCCTGTGTTCCTGTTGGACCCCACTACCACAGCGTTTAGCTGTGCGTCTGCCATCATTGACATCACTTCCTATCGGTTTTGGATTAGCATTTCCGGTTGTTGGAATGCACGCTGGCTCGCATTGAGCAGCCTGCAGGACAAAACTAGGCTTTATATGTTGATGCTGACATTAGCACCATACAATGCAAGTGCAAAATAGCTTTTATATTTCTCTTAATTTTTAATAAACGTTATTACACTATCTTGGAATATAACATTTTTCTTCTGGGTCCCGGTGGTTGGTAATGAGAGAAGGAGATCTGGAGAGCCAGTGGTTGGTGCAATTGTATATGGCATTATATATTGTGGATCATCATAACTGTGATTTGAGGAGCAATATCAGGTGATACCCTAAATATCCAAGGTTGGTAAGTGGTAAGTGGTTGGTAAGTGTGCATTTTTACACTCTGTGGTGGAGTGGGTTGAGGTTGGGTGCTAGCGCCTGACTTTTTTTTAATTGACAATTTTATTACATTTTTTCTATTATACAACAGAATAAGGGAAGAAACAAGTAGAGATATATCAGACATGGACATCTGCTACATTTCATGGCAGAATAACTTCAATAAACTGTGACAAGTAAAAGTATTGTAACTGTATGGCATTAGTAGTGACAATGAAACAGCTTAAAACAATAAGGCTCCATTCACATCTCCACGTTCTGAATCGCGGCTGGAATTGCAATGATTCCGTCTGCGATTCAAAATAGCGGCAAATTGCGGGACACCTATACGATCCCCGTGACTTCCAATGGCACCCCAATCGCAGAGCGATTTTACCGTGATTCGCTGGGCGACAAATGCAGTAACATTGCGTAAACAGAATTGCGGGACACCTGTCGCCCAAAAGAAGCTCTTGGGTGCCATTGGAAGTTGCGGGCATCCCGCAATTTGCCGCTAATTCAAATCGCTGGCATAATCGCTGCAATTCCGCCCATGATTCAGAACGTTGAGATGTGAACTGAGTCTTAGCAAAACAACTGGAATTCAGTTGGGCAGCATAATGGTAATATAGCAGTTAGTGAAGGACAGACCACCATCACTCTGAGAGGCAAAGAGCACCTTGTTACCAACCGTATGCTGTTTATAATTTCATGCAAATTTAAGAGATCCGCCTGAAGACTATGCAAGTGGGCATCAGGGACCGGAACGGGTAAAATTGTAAAATAATATAAAATCTTAGGTAGAATTGTCATTTTAATTGAGGCAATGCAGCCTAGCCAGGAGATAAAATTCACTAAAAGAGTTCTAATTGATGCGACGCCTTACTTTTTTTATGAACAATACTGTAGCTAGTAAAGTGTAGCGATTGCCAATATGCACAAATATTATCTCTGGCTAGTAAATCACCAGGTAAAAAATGCTGGATAAACATGGCTGCCTGGGAGCTCACACCTGTAAAAACAAATTAGCAGTGGTAGCTTTCAAATTTCTATCTGGAAAGATTACTCAACCACTTTTTTTACCAGAACCATTTTCTCGTTTTTGCTCCACGTTAAGATGCACATTTTAGTCCTGAAGGTTAGTTGAACCCCCCCAAATAGTATATATTTTCTGAAAGCAAAGCCCCTGGAGCATAAAATGGACGTACCGTATTTATCGGCGTATAACACGCACTTTTCCCCCCTGAAAAAAAGGGGGAAATCGTGCGTGCTTGTTATACCCTGATTCCTGCACATGGGCGGCTGTTCTGCCGCTGTTAAAAGTGTGTTCTCTTATTTTGAAATTCCAAGACTCCATCTTCCAGTTCTACATTGCGATTCGCAGCGTTTACGTGCATTTACATGCGGCTGCGGTGGAACATTCTTGCCATTTCTGATGTGCTTCCTGTTGTTTTCCTTTCCTCGTTGCTGCTACTATCCACGGGAGAAATAGTACACTGCGATTACCTGCGGTTATGTGCTGATAGCTGCGCTAAATCGGTCCTGGACGCAGTCAAATACATTTTTTATAACCGCACAAAACCCCATGTAACGAAACCATCGCTAAATGCAGTGTGTAAATGGGGCCATAGGAAAGCACTGTGTGAGTTTAGGTGTGGTAGATAACTTCATCTATTTGCAGCTAAAAGCTGAATTCTATCCACCCAAAAGGGGCCTAAGAGTTGTCACGCTGTGGTGAAGATGGCTGCTAAACTTATTAAAAAAAAAAAAAAAAAGTGAGGAAACTTTTTGAAGAACCTATATATATATATATATATATATATTTTTACACACCTGTATTTGCAATAAAAAAAAAAAAAGATTTATTTTTTGAAAATTAGCCTGCAAAACAGTGGACTGTGGGTACAATGCCAAACTTGCAGCTGGCATCAAAGGACTATCTCTGTAGTTACTACTGCACTTGTGACAATTAAAAGTGTCTGCTGTGGTGGCATAATTGATTGATTGAAGTCTGCAGCAGCACAGAGGAAATCCCCAAATCCCACACACTTTTTGTGGTGAAGGGGGGAGGGGGATGCTTGTTACCAGGAGTGGGTGAAGGAAAAGCATCGGTACTCGTTCAAGGTTTAATGTACCTATAACCCTTTTGATGTGATTTTGGAGCGTTAAAAAAGCATTGTGAAAGTTTGTTAAACAAGCTTAAGACTGGGTTCACACAGCAGCACGGAGCAGCTGCCAGCAGGGGTCTGGTGCATCCCCCGTTCACCATTTCAGGTCCAATTTCAGACTAAATTTTTGTCTGAATTTGGACCTGAAACAGGCCAAAAGACACATACTCCATAGAGGGTCGGTCACAATCTCCTGACTTGCAAATTGGATGCGTAAAATTTGCAATAGTGTGAACCCAGCCTGAAGGTGTTTTTCTAGTGGGAAGTGCTTAAAGGGGAAGTGATGTAGAGGAAATTATCTGCTTTGAGGCGTGGTTAGGTTGTGGTGTGATGGCAGGCATTTTTGTGAATTCTCTAAGAGATCAAAGTATATGAATCCATCTTTCAGACACTTGGTTTGGTCCAGCTCAAGATAATCATGATGGTCACGGTCACTCACTAAGGGTCCTTTCACACTGGGGCGGTTTGCAGGAGCTATTGCGCTAATAATAGCGCCTGCAAACCGACCCGAAAGTGCCGCTGCTTTCACACTGGTGCGGTGCGCTAGCAGGACGGGAAAAAAAGTCCTGCTAGCAACATCTTCGGAGCGGTGAAGGAGCGGAGTGTATACCGCTCCTGCCCATTGAAATCAATGGGACGGCGCGGCTATACCACCGGCAAAGCGCCTCTGCAGAGGCGCTTTGCGGTGGTTTTAACCCTTTCTCGGCTGCTAGCAGGGGGGTAAAACCCCCCCCGCTAGTGGCCAAATACCGACGGTAAAGCGCCCCTTACAAAAGCGGCGCTTTATCGCCGACAACACCCCCGCCCCAGTGTGAAAGGGGCCTAACACCAAAACTTGCTGGCGTGGTTACTTGCTAGCACAGATACTTGCAGGCAATGACACTTTGCTGACACAAAAAGTTTTGCCACTGGAAATAATGCTCAATGTCTCTGCTTCTGCCTGGCACTGTCAGTATTGCTGGCTGGCTTAATGCTTTTGCCTGCACACAGAGGCAAATAGTGTTACCACACAGCTGCTCTGTACAAACAGGAAGTGGCTGGAGCGGCTCTGTTCTAGTTTTCTATTATTTACCACTGCATTCTGGGTTAAGGTTAGGAGTTATTTATTTACTATTATCAATTGAGTGCTTGTAGGCTGTGAGTACCTGTGCATTGTATTGTTAGGTGGCAACGGAGGAGGTGAACGAGGGTCGCTTCGGGGGCCTCGATCTCAGGTAATTCATAATGAGCTAGTATGCTATGCATACTAGCTCATTACGCCTTTGTCCTGCAGGGCATTTTTTTTTTTTTTTTTTTTAGAGAGGGTTTACTTCCTCTTTGAGTACCTGTGTATTGTTGAGTATTACTGTCCTTGATCATCTGATCGAGGGCAAATACTGCTGTGCGAAATATAAGAACATTGTTTCCCTGGAAGCCCAGGTTCTGAATGTAGGGAAGCAACTGTCAGCACTGAGAAGACCCTCCAAACTAAAGGAGAGCCGGGAATGTACCCGGCAGGGGCCAGCACAGAGGCGGGTGAAGAAAAAGAGGTGCAGGCATGGGAAAAGAGTAGATAGTGACAGTCAGGAAGGGTAGAGGGGAAAGTGCCAGGGAGGCCAATCCTGGGCTAGAACATACCAATAAGCACGCTCCATTGGTGAAACCAGTCAGGGAGCAGCACTGCTGGAGCTGAGGGGCTTTCCTAGCTGCCAGGGGAAGAACTCCTCCAGTGAGAGTTGGGGGGAAGTGAAGGGAAAGGAAAGACAGTTTCTGGTGGTAGGGGACTCAATTCTCAGAAGGACAGAGAGGCCAATCTGTAACAAAGACCTGAAGCGTCAAATTGTATGCAGTCTACCAGGCGCTCTGGTTCGGCACATCACGGATCTTGTGGACAGATTACTGGGAAGGGCTGGGGAAGACCCGGCTGTCGTGGTTGGCACCAATGACAAAGTCAGAGGCAGATGGAGTGTCCTAAAGAACGATTTTAGGGACTTAGGAGCTAAATTGAGGAAAAGGACCTCCAAGGTAGTATTCTCAGAAATACTACCGGTACCTCGAGCCACATCAGAAAGGCAGAGGGAGATTAGGGAAGTAAATAAGTGGCTGAGGAGCTGGTGTAGTAAGGAGGGGTTTTGGTTCCTGGAGAACTGGCCCGACTTCTCAGTCGGTCACCAGTTCTATAGAAAGGACAGACTGCACCTAAATGAGGAGGGTGCAGATCTGCTGGGAGTGAAGATGGCCGAAAAGTTAGAGGGGCCTTTAAACTAGGCAAAGGAGGGAGGGGTCCAGAGGTAGAGATAGCCAGCACAGAACATATTCCAGAGGGTAGTATTGGGGGCATTAGTGGTAGGTTGACTAAAGCACATAAACCCGGGGTAAGTATAGTAACCAGTCCTATTTGCAATCTCGGAACAACCAAAAAGAGGACAGTATGCGACTGGTCTAAACTCCGTGGCATGTTCACCAATGCCAGGAGCCTGGCAGACAAGATGGGAGAACTAGAGATACTGTTGTACGAGGAGAATTTAGATTTTGTGGGAATTTCAGAGACCTGGTTCAACAGCTCTCATGATTGGCTGGCAACCATTCAAGAGGATAAAAAAAAAATGGGGAGTACTCGGAATGGTCAGGGGTGGACAGTGGGGTCCCCCCAGGGTTCTGTGCTGGGACCAATCCTATTTAATTTGTTCATAAAAAAGACCTGGAAGATGGGGTAAACAGTTCAATCTCTGTATTTGCGGATGATATTAAGCTAAACAGGGCAATAACTTCTCCACAGGATGTGGAAACCTTGCAAGAAGATCTAAACAAATTAATGGGGTGGGCAACTACATGGCAAGTGAGGTTTAACCACTTAAGGACTGGGCCTCTTTCTAAGATTTGTTGTTTACAAGTTAAAAATAGTTTACATTATAAATTTTTTATCTAACACCCTAGAGAATAAAATGGCAGTTGTTGCAATACTTTGTCACACCGTAGTTGCGCAGCGGTCTTACAAGTGCACTTTTTTTGAAAAAAAAAACATTTTTTGAATTAAAGAAAATAGACAACAGTAAAGTTAGTCCAATTTATTTTTATATTGTGAAAGATAATGTTACGCCGAGTAAATTGATACCCAACATGTCACGCTTCAAAATTGCGCCTGCTCCTGGAATGGCGACAAACTTTTACCCTTAAAGATCTCCATAGGCGGCGTTTAAAAAAAACTCTACAGGTTGCATGTTTTGAGTTAGAGGCGTTCTAGGGCTAGAATTATTGCTCTCGCTCTACCGATTGCGGCGATACCTCACGTGTGGTTTGAACGTTTCCGTATGCAGGCGCTACTCACATATGCGTTTGCTTCTGCACGCAAGCTCGACAGGGCGCGTTTTCTTATTTTCTTTTTTTTTAATTTATTTTTTACCTTTTTATTTTTACACTTTTTAAAAAAAAATGTGTCACTTTTAATACTTTTACAAGGAATGTAAACATCCCTTGTAATAGAAAAAAAAGCATGACAGGACCTCTTAAATATTAGATCTGGGGTCAATTTACACTAAAATGCAATAGATAAAAATAAATTGTCATTTAAAAAAAATGAAGAAAAAAAAAAAAAAGTCCCTTTAAGAGCTCTATGGGCAGAAGTGACGTTTTGACATCGCTTCCGTCGCTGCCGACGGCTCCAGTAAGCGGTGGAGGGCACCAGAGCGCAGCGGGAGGGAGGACCCCTGCCGCCGATAAAAGTGATCTCATGGCGAATCTGCTGCAGAGATCACTTTTTTCTTCAGCGGGCAGTCCGCTTCAAGATGAGGATACCGGGGTTATGGCAGCTAGCTGCTGCCATAACAACGATATTCCTCTTCAAAGTAACGACGATGGGCGGTCCGGAAGTGGTTAATATGGAAAAATGTAAAATAATGCATTTGGGCGGCAAAAATATGAATGCAATCTACTCACTGGGGGGGGGGACCTCAGGGGGAATCAAGAATGGAAAAGGACCTGGGGTCCTAGTAGATGATAGACTCAGCAAAGGCATGCAATGTGAAGCTGCTGCTAACTAAGCAAACAGAATATTGGCATGCATTAAAAAGGGGATTAACTCAAGAGATAAAACGATAATTCTCCCGCTCTACAAGACTTTGGTCCGGCCTCACCTGGAGTATGATGTCTAGTTCTGGGCACCAGTCCTCAGGAAGGCTGTACTGGAAATAGAGCGAGTACAGAGAAGGACAACAAAGCTAATAAGACGGACTGGAGGATATTAGTTATGAAGAAGAGATGCTTGAGAAGGGATATGATTTTAATTTACAAATACCGTACTGGTGACCCCACAATAGGGATAAAACTTTTCCGTGGAAGGGAGTTTAATAAGACACATGGCCAATCATTAAAATTAGAATAAAAGAGGTTTAACCTTAAACTGCGTAGAGGGTTCTTTACTGTAAGAGCGGCAAGGATGTGGAATTTCCTTCCACATGCGGTGGTCTCAGCGGGGAGCATCAATAGTTTCAAAAAACTATTAGCTAAGCACCTGAATGACCACAACATACAGGGGATACAATGTAATACTGACATATAATCACACACATAGGTTGAACTTGATGGGCTTGTGTCTTTTTTCAACCTCACCTACCATGTAACTTAGTATTCATTTATTTATGATTTTTTTTTAGTAGTAGCAACTATTGCCATACTCTGTCTCTCCATAATCTGTAAATAGCAGGACCCATCATATGGCCAGATTGACAGAAAAATCGTAAATGTGCTGGCTTTTAAAAAAAGGCACACATGGACAAAAGTCTCCGTTGCTCATATAAATACTATATTGCCCAAAAAGCCAGCTCTATTATAAATACTATATTGCCCAAAAAGCCAGCTCTAAAGTAAAAAACTGATGAACGTGCTTACCTTTTTAAAGGGATATAATGAGCATATATAAATAATTTAAGTGGGTTATAGATTTCCAAAAACCAGAGGGACACAGGTTGATGTCAAGCATCATTATACTCCTAAAATAGATACGGTCAGAATGTGGATGCTAGCGATGCACCGAAATGTCAGCGACAGAAACATATTGGCCGAAAATGGTGTTCTGCATTTTTGTTGCGATTTTTACTATGCTTACGGTGTTTTTCATAGGTCATGTGACTCAAACACCATATCAAAAACAACAAGTGCATTATTGATGCATTTTCATTGCATTTCAATAGGGAGGTGTGTTTTTGGTGCATTTTTTTTGCAAAAATGCAGCATGCAAGATTTTAAAGTGTGTAGACATACATAGAATTTAAAGGGATGCATTTTTGTTGTTTTTTTAATTTTTGCACTAAAAAGGTGCCGATAATGGTCGGCAATAAATTCATATTTATTTAAATTCATGATATTAAAAAGTCAACTACAATACAAATATATACATTTAAAAAAATATATTTTTGGGTTTTGGTGCATGCTGCTTTTTTTTTGTTATAAACAAGAAAGCATCCTGCATTTTTGGTTTCAGCAACACAATTTCCATTCAGTGGACCTCTAATGGATACAGTGAAAAGGGGAAGTAGTTCGAAAAGGAAAAAAAAAAAGGATGTAGATGCTTAACAAAATCATAACAAAATGCTGTGAAAACAGCAGGACATTTATCACATCCCTAAATAAAATGGTGAAGACAAAACCAGCAGAATCTTTTCCATTTTGACTACATAAAATTTATTGTTTTTTTCTTATAAAAATTTTTTAGAATGAGCTCTCATATTTAAATTCAGACATCCTAAGCAGCAATGTTATCCTCTCCATCTCTTGTGTGTATGATAAATACTGCTTATGCTAGAATTCCAGCTTTAAATTGGCTTCAAGTCCAGTTCATGTAGCTATAAAAGTGATTTCTGGATTGTGTCCGTGCAGAAGTTGACATTTTAAAGAAAGGGACTTTGATACAGTTCTAACAAATTTTCATGACTATCTACAAAATTCACTGCATCTTTTCTTTTATTTATATTGCAAAGCATCAGGAGATTCAAAGTTATAATATTAACAGCTACAATTCATTAAAATAAAAAAAGTATATACAGAGCCTCCTGACTGCCAATTGTTTTTTTTTTTACAGTTCTGTTTTTAAATTCCAAAATAAAAATCCAATTGAATATATTAATTTAATTGGTGCACATAACACAAGCTTGTTACATGGCAGAAAATTAAGACGACCGAGTCAATGCCTTGTCACTGGGGAAATTTTCCACAAGTAGCACGTAACCAGTAGGTCTACAGCTCATTACAAGATGATGAATTTTGTTATGAATGACAATATGTGACATCCATATACAACGCCAGTCCAAAAGGCATGTACAAAATTAGCAATCTACATAAATTAATAACTGGAGGTCCTGAGTATCAGGTGCATGAAAATTCCAGTATATTCCTCAGGGCTTGGCCCTTTGAAAGAACACCTAAGAAAACAGAAAAAAAAAAAAAAAAAAAGAAAAAGAAAAAAATTAGTATATTTGTCTATTGTGTCAAACTGTCAAAAGGTTCTGAAAAACACATTACACACCTTTAAGTAATTCTTAAATACTTTTGCATCTGGTTGCTGAAGAGCTTGACAAAACTCCTGTAAATCAGATCACAATATGACCATTTTAGCAAAAAAAAAAAAAAAAAAAAAATAATAATAGAAGAAATCAGGTATTCAGAACAGAAGGGCACATATTTTGTTATAGTTTGCCTGCATTTGAGAAATAAATTAAACTGAGTAGAATACAAAAGCTTTCATCTATGAGTTAGTGGATTTTGGTTTAACAAAATGCAGCTTGAAGAGGGTACCTGAAATCTGACCTCTTAGTGTAGACTTCTGGGAAAATCATTTAACCAATCACACAAGCAGGAACTTACATTTTTGGAGGCGTTCTATACACCAACTGTGTACAGAATGCCTCCAGGCTGCCATATTGCTTTGAACCTAACAGAAAATTACAGTGCAGCAGACTGAAAAGGTACATTTAAAAAAAAAATAATATAACAACCGGTCTTGTTTAGACATTACCGTATTTATCGGCGTATAACACGCACCCCAAGTTTAGGAGAGAATTTTAAGGAAAAAAAACTTTTAGGAGGGAAGTTTAAGGAAAAAAAAACTTACATTAAAATGTCCATCAATGCAGCCTTATCTGTCCATCTGCAGCCTTTTCAGTGTCAGTGCAGCCTTGCCCCAGTGCAGCCATGTCAGTGCAGCTTTGTGATAGATTTAAATATGGCGCCGAGACTGCAGGGATACTTCGGAGCCGAGATACACATACCCGAGTGTTCTCGGTTTTTTTCGGCGCCGCCGTCACGCCCATCCCGCCCCTGGACCTGTGTTATGTCCATCATAGGGCGGGACTGGGCGTGACTGTGAGCGGCGCCGAAAAAAGCCGAGAACACTCGGGTATGTGTATCTCGGCTCCAAAGTATCCCTGCAGTCTCTGCGCCATATTTAAATCTACCCACGGCTGTGTATGTCAGCGGCGACCGGTGCAATTGCCGCAATCGCTCCGATAATACACAAAATCGGCGGGGATCGGCCTATAACACGCACCCACGATTTTTCCCTGATTTTCAGGGGAAAAAAGTGCGTGTTATATGCCGATAAATACACTATATTTTTGTTGTTTTTGCTATAATTTTCCCACAAAAAAAAAAAAAAAGGGAAGCTACCCTTCAATGCAATGCACATAACACACTTCATGAGACTGCACAGGTGTGAAATGAACATTAGTCTTTACTTCATAGCAAGTGATAATTGCCGCGTGTGTGATTCTCCCCAAGCTATAGTTCTTTTTTGCAGCTTATGGGAACTGTGTAATAATTTCACAATAATGTAAGCAGCAAGGATAAAGAGTTGTGAACACAGCGTAGAGCCAACAATGGGTGTTTTAACGAGCAATAAACGCAGCCATTGGCATAATTTAACCTTTGTATTTCTACCTATATTCCTAATTTTAAAATATTTTCTGGTTTACCTGGATGATTTCTGGTGCCACCTGTAAAGACGGTAGATACTCTTGCTGTAGATACTGAATGCATTCTGGTCCCTATAGAAATAAATTGAAAGTAGTAAAAGTAAACACTACAGCTAGAAGTAATTTTAACTTCTGATATGTTCATAGCATGCTGTGCTAGAGCTTTCTTAGAACAAAAATTATTCATATATCTCATTCAATCACATATATAAAAAGTAATCATTTTAGAACAGTGGGGTAAGCCACGCAAATCATTGTTTACACCCCAATGTACATCCAGAAAAGCTGGTAATAAAAAGAATATTGAAGCCAGTAGGTAAACCTAACAGCCAGTCAGCCAGAAATTGTCTGGCTGTTATGCTGACCCTGTAGTTGTTGAACAGGCCCAAAACAAGTATTAGACCCCTTTCACACTGGGGCGTTTTTGGGCTTAAAATAGCATCTGTAAAGCGCTGAAAAATGCCTCACCTGCAGCCCCCAGTGTAAAAAGCCTGAGTGCGTTCACACTGGGGCGGTGTGCTTGCAGGATGTTAGAAAGTCCTACAAGCAGCATCTTTTGGGTGGTGGAGGAGCAGTGTATACACCGCTCCTCCCCATTGAAATCAATGGGCAGCAAAGCGGAAGCACCTGCAACGCACTTCGACAGCTGAGCTTTTAACCCTTTATTCGGCTGCTATTACAGCGGTAAAGTGCCGCTAATATTAGTGGTGCTTTACCGCTGATGCGCCCCCACACGTGAAAGTGCCCTTAAGGTCATGAAAAGCATAGGAAAAAACCCATCACACAACACCACAAATATTCCAGGCCATAAATCAAAGTACAAAGTGGTTAACTGCTTGCCGCCCATCATATGACGGCCAGGCGGCGCGGCTCTCGCTCTGGGAGGGCGTCATATGATGGCCCTTCATTTAAACAGGGAATGCGCGCATCCCTGTTCCTACGGTGGCGGCGTGTCACGGAGACACCGCTCGCCACCGAGGGGGGTGAACAGCCATTGGGCATGGCTGTTTACCATGTGATCATCCGTGATGACGTCACAGCTGATCACAGGTGGTACCTCCCCACTTTGCAATCTCAAGCGCGCTGCGCGCGCGCGCACATCAGTGGCGGCGCGTTCCCGGGAACACTGCTAGTCACTGAAGCTGGTAAACAGCCATTGGCTGGCAGCTGTTTACCACGTGATCGGCTGTGATCCTTTCACAGCCGATCACTAAATGTCAACAAACCGCAGTAATGAGATGTTACCGGGTTCTCCTCCTCACACACCGATCGTGTGCAAGGAGATTGCGGTAACATCTCGTTACCGCTTACAGTGTACACCAATCACACTGAGTACCCGAATACCTGTCACAGTCCATCAGCGTGCCCGAGTACCTGTCACAGTCCATCAGAGTACCTGTCACAATTCATATGACTACACGTAAAAATGAACCGTTCAAAAGACTCATTATGCCTCAGATTATACGTTGGGATGTTTGCGTTCCAAAATGGGGTAATTTTATGGGAAATTCCATTCTCCTGGTGCTCCAGGGCCTTCAAAAGTGTAATAGGTGGTTGAGAAATGAGATGTGCCATTTATGCTTGTAGAACACCTGAAGATGCTACTTCAATGTTGGTCCTTTGTATGTGGCCAGGCTGTGTAAAAGTCTCACACATGTGGTATCACCATACTCTGGAAGAGTAGCAGAATGTATTTTGGGGTGTAATTTGTTGTATGCATATGCTGTGTGTGAGAAATAACCTGATACTTTGACAATTTTGTAAAAAAATAAATAAATAAAAAAAATAATTCTAATTTTGCAATGAATTGTGGGAAAAAAAATTACAACTTAAAAAAAACTCACCATGCTACTTAATACCTTGGAATGTCTACTTTCTAAAAAGGGGTCATTTGGGGGGTATTTGTACTTTCCTGACTTGTTCGTGTCTCAAGAAATGAGATTCACCTGAAGGCCTGATCAGATGTGATCAATTTTCAGTGATTGGCACCCTAGTTTGTAGACTATAACTTTCACAAAGACCAAATAATATACACTAATTTGGGTTATTTTTACCAAAGATATGTAGCAGCTAAAGCTTTTGAAGAAAAATCACTGATTAGCAAAATTTTATGACAGAAACAAAGAAAAAGGCATTTTTTTACAATATTTACGGTCTTTTTTTATTTATAGCACAAAAAATAAACCCACTAGTGATTAAAAACCACCAAAAGAAATCTCTATTTGTGTGAAAAAAAAGGACGCAAGTTTCATATGGGTACAGTTTTGCATGACTGAGAAATTGTTATTCAAACTGTTAGAGCGCTGAAAATTGGTCTGGGCAGGAAGGGGGTGTAAGTGCACTGTATTGAGGAGGTTCAACACGACAACCAGAATGACAATGTCAGCCTTCATGGTTTTCTCATGACAGGATTCCTTTAAAGTGGAACTTTAAAAAGAGCATCTCCTTATCCATGGCAACAGGGTTTTGAGGCAACTTTCAGATGTTTGGACGCTGGCCAAAAAAAAAAAAAAGACAGGAAGTCCGCCTCCTAGGCATAACAGCTCCCCCAATTAGGGAATGCTTTAATTTTCTCTCTCCCACGATAAAGGATTTAACAGATAAACCAAAAATCTGATTCTTATATCATGGAGCCCAAAGCATCTCCATATCATCGATAAAAGGCATGTCCTAAAGCATTGAATATGAGGGGAGGAGCAACACAATAAGCCAACTGGCCCCAAACAAGTAAACCAGAACAGGTTAGTAACTTACGCAGCAACATGCATAACATGCTGACCAAGGACAGTGTCCTCAGCAGCTCTTTCAACCACTTGTTAAAACTTCATTAAGTATAAACTAAAGACCAAGTAGCAGTTTTACAAACTTAAGTTACTGAAGCTTGATGTTGAATAGCCCAAGAAGTACCCATACTCTTGGTACAATGCAATGTCACAGAAAACAAACATTGCTCTTTTGACTGTAAGCCTGAGAAATAAGCTGAGTGATTCATCAAGAAATGGCAGATTTTGAAACTGCGTGACTGACCCTTCTATGGGCCTTCAGAAAGAACAGAGGGAATCAAGCTGATGAATTGCAGTAGTCAACTTCAGGTAACATCCGATAGCATAATTCATATACAAAGTGTGAAGAGCCTTGTTCTCCTGTGTCTGCAGCTGAATATAGAAAGACAATACAATTTCCTGGTTGAGATGGAATGAAGAAACTACCTTAGGTAAAAACAATGGCTGAGGGCATAGAACCACTTTGTCACAATGTAGTACCAGAAACCGTTCCTTAAAGAAAAAAAAGGAGCCAATTCTGAAACTGCAAGCTGAAGTAATAGCAACAAGAAAAATAACC